>CM065690.1:40666030-40668530 GCA_017654935.2 Phymorhynchus buccinoides
TATATATATATATATATATATATATATATATATATATATATATAAAAATATTGAGTGAAAAAAATAAACAACAATACGAAACTTGGACGAGACGTTTCGCTTTATAGCTTTATCGATCTACAATCTATATATATATCGAACAAAAAACAGAAAGGCAAACAAGCTGGTTATTTCTTTCCCAATATTTCGAGGAGAAAGCTCCTCTTCCTCTGGGGACCTTTTATTCACTCCAAACGCACTACAAAGATCTCAATACGACAGATCTCAATATATATATAATATGTGTGTGTGTGTAGATTTATGCATGTGAGAGAGCATACTTAGTCTACCTTATAAGTATAAGGCAAAACAGATCAGAAATGTGTTTTACGTCCTCCATATATGGGACATTTTGTTAGGATGAAGATGGGGGAAAAGACGAAACGACGACGAAAATGGAGTTTTAGCTGTAGCGGTGACCACGCCTCGGTTAAACCTCATCGGCTATGGCACCGCCACAAATATAGCATAAAAATAAAAAAATAAAAAATATCTTATTCCAATAACGTATTCCACGCTCCAATTCACACTTACTTCCCGGTGGAATTGAGTTCAGCACATTTTTTAATTCTAAAATCAACCTTTGCTATAAACTGCCAACGCCTCCGCTATGAACTATTGCCATCTGATAGACGGTTCCGCACTATTCGTTGTAGAACAATTAGAAATTCAGCTAGTTTTGTCCCTAAGTCAGTCGAACTTCTGAACAAGATCTCTGCTAAGACCAAATAATGAGGAATTATGTATTAGCTTAGGCCTAGAGGTATATTTGGTCAATCTGTACAGTAGTGTGTGTGTGTATGTGTGTGTCTATGTGTGTGAGCGTGCTTGCGTGCGTACGTGCGTGTGTGCGTACGTGCGTGCGTGCGTGCGTGTGTGTGTGTGTGTGTCTGTCCGTATGTCTCTATGTCTGCGTGTATATGTGTGTACGAGAGAGGAGAGAGAGAGAGAGAGATAGAAGAGAGAGAGAGGAGAGAGAGAGAGAGTAGAGAGAGAGAGAGAGAGAGAGAGAGAGAGAGAGAGAGAGAGAGAGAGAGAGAGAGAGAGAGAGAGAGAGAGAGGCGCATGAAATGTTGGGAACGGAAAAGCCAAATATATGTGAAAGCTTGGGGTGACTTGGAGAGGGTGGGGGTTTGGGGTAGGGTGGGGGTGAACAAATGAACCAATGCGATAATAGAAATGGTGGTGGTGGGAAAGAGGGCAGTTCTTAATGTTTTGATAGTCGCTTTTAACGACCCTAACTATGTTCAAATGTTTTTTGCGAAAGCATGATTTGTCATTCATTTTTCCTTAGTTTTGTTTCCATTTTTCATGCATGCAAATGTGTTTCTTTGATTGTATTGTGCTTGTACGAGACCACGCTGTAATTTCACCTAACGTGATAATAAAGTATTTTTTGACTTTGACTTGACACACACACACACACACACACACACACACACACACACACACACACACACACACACACGCTCCACGCGCGCGCGCGCGCGCGCGCACATGTATGGTGTTCCACAGGGTTCTTATTTAGGTCCTATTCTGTTTTATATAATATATGTTAATGACTTGCCATGTCATATTGATTGCAAAAGTGAAATGTTTGCAGATGATACATCCCTACATTATAATGATTTTGATCCATTGATGTTATCAAATAAGCTACAAGAAAATAGTAATAAACGTATCACCTGGACCCATCTAAATCATGTGTCATTAAATGGAGTCAAAACAAAATGTATGTATGCATGCGCATGGCAAAAAATAGTCTCCTTTTCAACCACTATAGAAAACAAAGAAATTGAGGAAGTTAATTCACACAACATGTTAGGCGTAATCATTCACAAGGAGTTACCATGGACTGAACAAACAGCATCTCTTTATGGACAATTTTCTTAAAAAAATATTTCAACTAAGTAAAATAAAACAATTCTTAGATACTCATTCGCGTAAGTTATTTTTTAGTGGGCATATTCTTTCAATGATTGACTATGCATCTAATGTATGGGACAACTGCAGCGATACCAATTTAAAACTAATAAATCGAATGTATATAACCCCGTCAATTTGATTTTGTTAAAATTTAGCTCATTGACTATCAAAGATTATAAAGAACTAAACTTATTAACATTACATGACAGATTGTTGTTCAATAAAGCACTACTTATGCACAATATCGTACATGTGAATGCTCCTTAAAAGTTTAAAAAGCATTTAAGGTTAATACTCACAGACTTAATCATTTGTTATCTTTCCCTAGGCCTAGGAATAACCTCTATAAATCTAGTTTCTTATTACTCTGGTGGAACCTTGTGGAACAGCCAGCCTGCTACCTTGAATTAAAAATTTAAAAAAACAAGAACTATTTCAATACAAGGTTTAAACTCTATCTTTCGGATAAGCAACAGTTGGATAATTAATAGTTATTCTATAGAATTGGTCTAAAATGTCTTCCAGACCCATTTCC
>CM065690.1:40681030-40698530 GCA_017654935.2 Phymorhynchus buccinoides
CGTGTCAAAATCACGGATTTCACGTGTTTTTCCTCTTATAACTGGAAATAAATCTTGTTTTGACCAAGTCTGACTCCCATATAAATGGCCCCAAATTCGAACCGACACATCAGTTTAAAGAACAGCCTCAATTTGAATATGGGGAAATTCGTATGTGGGTCACAGCAACCCAGAAAAAAAACCAAGGGACTTAATCGTGGTGCGTCACTGGGTCTTTAAGATCATATTTTGTTGAAAGATACACTGACGCACCACAATTAAGTCCCTTGTTTTTTTCTGGGTAGCCTAGCTGTGACCCACATACACATGTCCTCAACTTCAAATTGAGGCTGCTCTTTAAAATGATGTTTCTGTTTGAATTTGGGGCCATTTATATGGGAGTCAGACTTGGTCAAAACAAGATTTCTTTCCAGCTGTAAGAAGAAAAACATGTTTGTTTGTTTGTTTGTCGATCGCCGATCACACTTGGAGTCCAGATCTTGAGATGAAATTGGCGGTCCTGTGCAGGGTGTCCACAGACCCGTGCAGCTTGTCGTGGAGGGGCTCCGGCGTTGGCCAGATCTCCTCCCTCAGCGGCCGGAGGCTCCCAGAGTCCTGCAGAATGTGGGCCGTGTCCTGCTCTGCTTCTCCGCAGGGACACATGGACGGCACAGCATGCATCTTCCTGAACAGATGCTGGTTCAGTTTGTTGTGCCCTGTCCTCAGGCGGAAGATGACCACCTGCTGTGATTTGGGTAGCAGGTGGTAGCTGTCCTGTTTCTGGGGCGCCTGTGCAGAGACTTGATGATGGTCTTCATCTCTGTGAGGCAGACGGGGTTGTTCTGTTGCTCGTCTTTTGCACCCAGCTTTGCCATTCTGTCAGCCCGCTCATTGCCT
Source organism: Phymorhynchus buccinoides (assembly GCA_017654935.2). NCBI lineage: Eukaryota > Metazoa > Mollusca > Gastropoda > Neogastropoda > Raphitomidae > Phymorhynchus > Phymorhynchus buccinoides. Next base: position 40,681,907 of record CM065690.1, read on the forward strand.
TCAATACCACAGTGGGAGGGGATCCAATGCAGTACTGTCCTCAAGCACTTGATGTTGTTCAGAGCTTGTTTCAGCTGAGGCAGCTTATTGTTGGCCACTGCCTGCAGCACTGACAGAGCGTCGGTCAGGAAGACGATCTGAGTGTCATGGTCGACTCTGTTGCTGATGGTGTTTGCTGCCAGAGTCAGTGCCTCTACATCTGCTCTGTAGTTGGTGCAGTGGAGGCCTGTTGTTATAGCTTCTGCTTGCCACTCTCCACTGGGGTACTGAATGTACACACCGGCTCCTCCGTTCTTGATGGCATCTGTGGCAGACCCATCTGTGAAGACCCGTATCCATGCTTCTTGGGGGTACTTCTCTTCCAGCATGGACAGTGACAGAGCCTTATTTACCACATTACTCTGCTCATCCTTTGTTGCGAGGTAAGGGACGGTGGTTTCGACGGTGACGTTGCCCAGTGAGTCTTCCCAGAGGGGATTGTCAAGGGAGAATGTTGGTGGTTGGACCAGCTCTGTCATCTCTGTCTGGTGTTTCCTCTGCAAAGCCCTGGCTTCTTTTGCAAAGCTGGATCTGTTTAGCCTGCCTGAAGAGAGCCGTTTCAGTCTGGCACTCATTGGGTGGTTCTGAGTGCATTGATACTTGGTGGCCTGTACCATTGCTTTGCATTCACGTATTTTGCTCAGTGGGGGTATGCCAGTCACCTCTTCCATCTTCTGAATGGGCGTTGATTTCATAGCGCCTGTGATGATCCTTAGAGCTTGGTTCTGAACTTTATCCAGGGTCTTGGCTGTTGTCATCCAAGAACTGGAACCGTACTCAAGATGTGGTCGTACGGTCCCCTGGTAGACTGTCATGAGGATCCTATCATTTGCGCCCCATTGTGATCCTGCCAGTGTTCTCATGATGTTCAACTTTCTCCTGGCCTTTCCTTCTGCATTTGTGATGTGATGCTTCCATGTCATTCTCTTGTCAAACGTGACTCCCAGGTAGGTTTGCTGGTCTTCAATTTTCAGTGGTGTGTCTCCCAAGGTCAGTCTGCCTGGATGGGCTTTGGTAGAAAGCGAGAAGATAGTGGCTGTGGTCTTGAAAAGTTATCGGCCTGTGTCCAACTTAGCGTTTGTCTCCAAAATAATCGAGAAAATTGTCCTTGCACAATTGTGCAACCACCTGTCAGCAAACAATTTGTTCAACCCCGTCCAGTCTGCCTATCGACCTGCTCACAGCACTGAAACGGCTCTGACTAAAGTTCTTAACGATCTCCTCTTAGCTCTTGACAATGGAAAAGTGTCAGTCTTGACTCTCCTAGATCTGTCGGCAGCATTTGATACAATAGATCACACCATTCTTCTATCCCGGCTGGAACGTGTTTTGGGAATCCATTCTACAGTTCTACAGTGGTTCTCCTCATATCTAACAAATCGCTTTCAGACTGTCTTGATCAACAACTGCAGTTCAGATCCGAAGTTAATTTCTTGTGGTGTACCTCAGGGATCTGTATTGGGGCCAGTTCTCTTTGTCCTGTACACTGCTCCTCTCTGTGATGTTTTTGCTATTCACTCTGTTATTGACCATTCCTTTGCTGATGATACCCAGCTTCAAAAATCGGCAGAACCTACCCAACTTGACAGCGCTATTCAGTCTATGGAATCCTGCCTTCATGATGTCAAATCCTGGATGACATGCAACAAATTAAAACTTAATGATGACAAAACGGAAGCTCTGATTGTTTCCTCTCAGCGTATGTCTGCAACTATCTCTCTTCCAGAAACTCTTACAGTTGGCAATGCTTGTGTTCAGTTTTCTAAGTCAGCAAAGAATATCGGAGTTACCCTCGATTCAAATCTTACAATGCATAAACAGGTTATTAATCTCATACGTTCCATCAATTATGAGCTCAGACGAATCAGTGCTGTTCAACACTTTCTGTCTGTTGCAGCCACGAAAACTCTTATTTCTGCCTTTATTCTTTCCCGCATTGACTATTGCAACTCTCTTCTCTGTGGCTGTCCTCAGTATCTCCTGCAACGTGTTCAAAAACTGCAAAACAGTGCAGCACGCCTCACTCTCAAGATTCCACGTTCTGATCATATAACACCTCATCTTCGTAACTTGCACTGGCTTCCAGTAGAGGCTAGAATCAAATATAAAATAGCTTGCCTTTGTTTCGGTGCAGTTCGCTCCTCTGGTCCCGTCTATCTCTCCGAACTAGTAACTGTCTACACACCTGCTCGCTCCCTACGTTCTTCCTCTGACTGCTGCACACTCAAGGTTCCTCGGGTCCACACGAAATCGTTTGGTGAACGATCCTTCTACTATTTAGCACCTCACTTATGGAATTCCCTCCCACAACATGTCCGCTCATCTGACTCTATCTCCGCCTTTCGCTCTGCCCTTAAAACTCACTTGTTTCGGACATATTATGATTGATTAGTGTTTGTGTGTGTGAGGTGTGTGTGTTTGGGGGGGGGGGGGGGGGGTCCGTTTTTTATTGCAGAAATCTTGTAAAAAATGTATTTACAATTATTTTATTATTCGTATTTTGTATGTAGAATGTCTACGTCTTGTAAACTTTAAATGCTTGTAAATGAGGTAGAAGGGTATTTTTGTTTTTGCAAAATTTGTCTATTATAATTAGTCATGTAATTGGTATGTCGATGGCAGTATGATTTTATTTCAAGTTGCAGTATTGTATTCAAACTTGATTGAGAATGTGAATGTGGTCTCTATGTTTCTTCTTAGAATGTTCATATTGTAACTATTTTACTCTTGTATAATTAATTGTTTGTGAGTGTGTGTGCACGCATGCATGTGTGTGTATGTGTGTGTGTGTGTGTATGTGTGTGTGTGTGTGTGTGTGTGTGTGTGTGTGTGTGTGTGTGTGTGTGTGTGTGTGTGTGTGTGTGTGTGTGTGTGTGTGTAAGGAAGTAAGAGAACGTTGCGTGCAAGCATCGTGCTTATTTTACTTTCTAATGATTAATTATTTGTTGGCCTTTAGTGTTCTTGTTATCAATGTAAAGCGCACTGAGCTCATGTGAGAAAGAGCGCTATATAAATTCCCATTATTATTATTATTATTATTATTATTATTTTCCCTGTTGATGGTCACACACCAGGTTTCTGCCCACCCTGCAAATTTCTCTAGTGCAAGCTGCATTCTGTATGTTGCAGTGGAAGCATACTCTTCTGTGCACCAGAGAACTAGGTCGTCTGCATACAGTGCTGCATGGATTCCGTTTGGCAGCTCTGGTACTAGGTCGTTGATGAAGATTATGAATAAGGTAGGCGAGAGTACTCCTCCTTGTGGAACCCCTTGGCGCAGCAGCACCTTTCGGCCGCAGTGACCATCTACCACCACTCTGGCTTTTCTGTTGTGCAGGTACGACTTGGTCCACCGGTACATGTTGCCTCTGATGCCGTTTCGTAGGAGTTTGACAAGGAACGAGTACCGCCCTGTTGCCTTAACGTCTATTGCCATGAAATGTTTTGAAAAGATCGTCCTTCATCGCCTTCTTTCTTTTACTAACCTACTCCTTGACCCCTTTCTGTTTGCCTACAAACGGTGTAGAGGAACAGACGATGCCATACTGACCCTTCTTCACAATGCCTTTCTTCACTTAAATACCCCCAACTCTTTTGTTCGTATTTTATTCATCGATTTCTCCTCTGCCTTCAATACAATACAGCCCCATTTACTGGCCCATAAACTACTAGACCTGAATGTTAACCCCAAGCTCATTCTCTGGATAACCAATTTCCGACGCAATAGAACTCAGTCTGTCCGCTTTCAATCTGCAATCTCCTCAGAACGTTCGACTTCTACAGGTGCCCCCCAAGGAACAGTTTTGTCCCCAGTTCTTTTTACATTGTACACAAATGACTGTAGAGGCACTGAAGAAACACCTGTCATTAAATACTCAGATGATTCTGCCATCGAAGATTTGTCAAACTCTGATTCTGTGTACTTCAGTGAAGTCAAAAGGTTTTGTTCATGGTGCAAAGATAATTATCTGGATTTAAATGTTGTTAAAGCAAAAGAACTGCTTGTAGATTTTCGTAGAAACCCAGTGCCAGTGCCACATTTGGAAATTGATGGTAAAACGGTTGAAAGAATTGATGAGTACAAATACCTAGGCACAGTTTTAGACAAGAAACTTACTTTTGATAAACACATTGAGCATATACATAAGAAGAGTCAGTCCAGGATCTTTTGTTTGCAGAGGCTAAGGAATATTGGTGTCTGTTCAGATATTCTTCAAACCTACTACCGATGTTGCATTGAATCTGTTCTTACTGTGTCATTTATCTGTTGGTATGGAAGCTTGAGTGTAAAAAGTAAGCGTGTGTTGAGTGATATGGTGAATATGTGCAGTAATGTTGTGGGTGCAAGGCAGAGTGGTGTGCAAGAGTTGTATGACAGACAAGTAGTCAAGAAAACCAGGAAAATTCTTAATGATAATAGTCATGTTCTGGCAAAATACTATGAAGTATTACCATCGGGCCGTCGATACAGAACTCTAAAACTGAAAATAAGAGCACAGAAAACTTTCTTACCAAGATCAATTCATCTGTTGAACTCTTAATGCACTGCATCGAGTGATTGTTTTGCTGAGCAGCCTGTCCATCTCCTTGGGATTGAATTTGTATTCGTATTCGTCCAGTTTGTTAACTACAATATTGCAGTGTTATTAGTTATTAGTTTATATTCTTTAGTTGTTGATAAATGTGTTTATTGTTGTTGTTTTTGTTGATAAATGTGTTTATTGTTGTTGTTTTTCTTATGTGCACCTGGCTGCAATTTCTCAGTTATGAGATAATAAAGATGATTTGATTTGATTTGATTTGAAGGAGTCCGTCTTTCCAGACCTTGTCGAAGGCCTTCTGCAGATCTATGAAAGTCGCCAAGGTGACCTTCTGAGCCTGGAAAGCATCCTCTATGACCTGGCTGAAATGCGTTGTCTGGTCCTCCGTACTTCTGTATTGTCGGAATCCAGCCTGCTCTGGGATGATGATGCTCTCTGATTCGAGGTATAGTTGCAAGCGCTGGTTGATGATGCGCTCCATTACTTTGCATATGCAGCTTGTCAGGCTAATGGGGCGGTAGCTCAGGACTTTGACCTTGTTCTTCCCTTTTTTTAAAGAACTGGAATCATTCTAGCTTCCTTCCAGCACTGGGGTACCTGTCCCTGTCTCCAGCTTAGGTTGAAGAAGTCCAGTAGCTTTTGGAGGGCTGAGTTGCCAAGATGTTGCATCATCTCGTTTGTGATGTTGTCTGGACCTGGGGACTTCTTCTTCTTGAGCTTTTTGATGGCATTCTTGAGCAAAGCCAAGGTGATTTCATGCTCCATGACTTCCTGTGTGGTGCCCTCTCTTCTCTCCCTTTCTTCTGTTCTTGCTTCCTTTTTGAGGGGGGGAGGAATGTTGATATCATTCTCTTTCGCATACGATTTGGCAAAAGCATTAGCAGCTGCTTTCCCAGTGAGTGTTCTTCCTTCATCCTCCAGGGTGATCTTCTGTCCCTTGTTGCCTTCGTCATGCAGTGCTTTTGTCAGTTTCCAGAGCTTTGTTGTATCTTTCTCCATGTTCAGTGCAGCAGTTGTCTCTCTCCAGCCTCTTCTCTTGCACTCAAGCTTTGTCTTCATGTGTTTTGCTGCTCGTTCCTTGAGTTTGATGTTGTTCTCTTGGCTGGGGTCAATTTCTGCCTATTCTCTAGCCCTTGTGAGAGCAGCATGGGTCTTCTGCAGTTCATCCAACCAGTATGGGATGTAGTCCTTTCTCACACCCCGCGGTATGCTGTCCTTGGCTGCCTGGATGATCTTGGCATTGAACTCCCTCACCACATTATTGATGTTTCTTCCCTCCACGTCTATGTCTTTGGTAAGTTCGTTTGTTCTTACACTTAACAGTCCCCACTTTGCCTTCTTGTAGTTCCATCTTGGGTGTTGGGGTTGCCCGGATCTTGTGTCTCCACTGATGGTAAGGAGTACTGGGCGATGATCACTTCCACCTAGCTGGTCTTCAATGTTACTACTAATGTTCTTATGGATGTCATCTGTGCAGAATGCCAGGTCTGGTGTTGTTGCTGTATGCCAGCGGCGCGAGTAGAAGGTAGATGGATCTGTGGGGTCATTGACAAGAATCAGGTGGTTATCATCTTGCCAAGCTTCTATGTCTTCTCCTCGCTTGTCTAGTGTGGTGTACCCCCGACTCTGGGACTGACTGTTAAAGTCTCCAGTGATGAGAAAGCCGCTGTCAGGGACCTGGATTGTGTCAAGTGACAGCATCTTGTCGTTGGGGCAGTAGCAATTGACAATGTTAAGAGTGCTGTCATTGGTGGTGATCTTGACTTCAATGTACTCTGCTTCCTCCAAGTACCTGTTGGTTTTATTCCCTGGCATTCATGTTGTTCCGTACCAAAATCATGACTCCTCCCTTCTTTCTCCCTTGACGATCACTCCTGAACACCTGATACCTTCTGATCTTAAAGGGCTTCCCCTCTTGCAGGTGCGTTTCTTGTATACAGCAGATGTTGATGCTGTTGTTGTAGAGGAAGTTCTCTAGTTCTTCCTTTTTGTTGGATACCCCTTCTGCGTTCCAGTGCATGATGTTAATGGTGGGGTTTTCCTTGGCTCTGATGTTCTTTTGGCCAGTCGCTCTCCTTCCTCGTCCCCTGGCTCCACAAGACGAGATGAAGGGACCTCCAGTCGCTGGGGGTGGGCTCCTTTGAGGCATGGAGCCCGGCGCTGCACCTGCCTGGTGGATCCCCACAGGGCGAGCACCATCTCTTTCAATCCTGGCTCCAAGTGTCATAATGGCAGTTGATGCGTGGTGTTGTGGTTTGTCAGAGTGTGACTTGCGGCCCAACACCTCCGTCTTCAGTACTCGGGGTTTCTGTTAGGGTTACCTCGCCCTTAGCTCATGGTCAAAAGACCTGCCCTGTGAGCACAGGGGGCAAGAGGTTTGAATGCGCCTCTTCGTCGCATGATGTTCATATATGGACACTGGGGCATTTTGAGAGAACAGCAGTGCCACCTGCTGACCCACCCCACCTTAATAGGAACACCGCCAGTTGGTCCGGAGCAGCTTATTCGTCCTGGCAAGCCTGGCTTATATCGCAGCTAGCCTCCATATCCGAAGGCCGTGTCGCTATCCGCCACCTGCTACCCGCTGGGTTGGGGATGGTCGCCCCACTACCTATCTGGAGGTAGTCTGGTCCCAGAGAAAAACATGTGAAACCCGTGATTTTGACACGCGATCTGGGGGATCTTTAAAGACCCATCACGTCACGTGTCAAAAATCACGGGTTTTCCCGTGTTTTCCCTCTTATAGCTGGTAAGAAATCTCTTTAAAAAATCGTCCTAGCATAAGAGGGAGTGTGACACGTGATCTGGTGGATCTTTAAAACTGACCTCAGTCAAGCCCTTATTATCCCAAGGTGGTTGTTATGGGTGACAACATTGCGGGGGCCGTGCCCCAGGGAAAACTCGACATAAAGGGTCGACAAAAAGTGTTTTTGCAAAGTGTCGACAAATAAACAAAATTCATAGGTACGCATAAAAACAGAGAGAGAGAGAGAGAGAGAGAGAGAGAGAGAGAGAGAGAGAGAGAGAGAGAGAGAGAGAGAGAGAGAGAGAGAGAGAGAACAGAGAGACATACATATACAGAGAGACATATGAGGGAGAGGAGAGAGAGAGAGAGAAAGAGAGAGAGAGAGAGAGAGAGAGAGAGAGAGAGAGAGAGAGAGAGAGAGAGAGAGAGAATGACAGAGACAGAGACACAGACAGACAGTGATACAGACACAGAGAGAGAGGGAAGGAGACAGAGACAGAGACAGAGAGACAGAGATAGAGGGGATAGAGTCAATTAAAGATCAATTCAACATCGTGACACGCTTTGACCGACCTTTAATGCGGGGAACATTCCAAGAATGTCTTTTTCTGTCAACCAGAGAATGAGAGAGGGAGAGCTTTTCATCTGAAGGAGTCCTTTGAAACCTGGCCCCGAAGCTCATCATTGGTAGAGAGATGCTCCATCGATCCCCGAAAAAGGATCCCAGCCTCTGTTTCCTTCTCAACTGTCTGAAGTTGCTTCATTTTAGCTGACGTCCGCTTTGAGTCCTAATGTAGCGCATTTTCTTACTTAGTCCACATTATCCTGTGCCTTTTTGTCTGTCTTCCTCGACCTCTCTGTCTCTGTTTCTGTCTCTTTGTCTCTCTGTCTCTGTGTGTCTGTCTATCTGTCTGTCTGTCTCTCTCTCTCTCTCTCTCTCTCTCTCTCTCTCTCTCTCTCTCTCTCTCTCTCTCTCTCTCTCTCTCTCTCTCTCTCTCTCTCTCTCTCTCTCTCTCTCTCTCTCTCTCTCTCTCTCTCTCTCTCTCTCTCTCTCTCTCTCTCACTGATGATGTGTTGTCATTGTTGCTTTTTGTGTGTATGTTCGCTTGTAATGGAGTTCTTTGCTGATGATTTGTTGTCATTGTTGTTTTTCCTTTTGTAACCCCCTCCCCTCTGACATGGGCAGAAGGCCTGGATCACTAAGCTTTGTGAATTGTGTGTGAATTGTGAATCTCTCTCTGAGTGTATGTGACAACAAGCACACACACACACACACACACACACACACACACACACACACACACACACACACACACACACACACACACACACACACACACACACACACACACACACACACACACACACACACACACACACACACACACACACACACACACACACGAGACTGAAACACGGGGATGTAAAGTATAACTGGAAAGTTACATCACTCTTTTCTGTCCAATGACAATGTTTCTTGCATTTCTTGAGTCAGATATTGCTTTCCATTCAGCAGAAACTGTTATCTGTCTTGACAATAATTATTCCTACAAATGGAATGCCAGGAAAAAAGGGTAGAGAATGCGTTATTGTGGTCTTCTGAATGCAACAACAAATAAACAATCATTTTCTGAACATTCTGGCTGGTTTGAGTGCTAAAGTGCTGAATGTTTTTTTCCAACAATTTCAACGTTATTTGTAGCTAGTTTGTTTTCATGCTTGTGTTTGACTGTTTGTGCGTTTGTTTGTTTGTTTGTATGTGTGATGTGGCGCTGATTGTAGTGGTGGTGTGTATATAGGTGTGTCTGCGTTTGTGTATGTGCATGCTCGCGCGCGCGTGAGTGTGTGTGTGAGTTTGTATATGTTTGTGTATGTGTGCGTGCGTGCGTGCGTGTGTGTGTGTACGTGTGTGTGTGTGTGTGTGTGTGTGTGTGTGTGTGTGTGTGTGTGTGTGTGTGTGTGTGTGTGTGTGTGTGTCCGTGCGTGCGTGCGTGGCGTGTGTGCGTGTGCGTGTGTGTGTGTGCATTTGTATGTGTGTTTATGTGTGAGCACGCGCAAGCGTGCGAATGTCTGTGCTGCGTCTTTGTCCAGAAAATGGACTTAGAGACAGAAACAGAGATAAACACAGACAGACTGGCAGAATTCGGTTGGAAGTTTGCAGCAATACATATGAGACGTTTTTGCAAATGAATTTGTCCGAAGTACACTCCACGTTTTATGCATTTCTGCATTTAACGTAAACAACAGCATCACGACACACAATTCCCCCCCCCCCCCCCCCCCCCCCCCCCCCCCCCCCCCCCCCCCCACCCCTTCATGTTTGTTTCTTTGAGTTTCTTGCCCATAAAACATTATTCATTGCCAAGAACATCCATGTTATTTTTCTAGGGTGGACAATGTTTTCATTCAACGCAATATATTGTCCATCTAGACAAAAATACCCAGAGTCGCTTTGGCTATTTGTCTTCATAGTTTAGCTTACAGACATTTACGTCATGCACTAATGGGGGGGGTGGGGTTGGGGTGAGGAGGGGGGGAGGGGGCTTCAAAAAGAAAGGCACAGAAGAATTGGTACTTTAGGTGGAATCATCGTCCTTAGCACTTGACACATGTAGGGCCTGTATTCACATTGAGATGGAATGAGACTTATCATCACGATGTCTTAGAAGTCCTTCCAAAGTAGTAGGATATAATAAGACTTTAACCCTTTCACCGCCAGCCATAGTTCAGCCAAACATTTCCATTAAATTTATTTGGGTATAGAACAACATCCATCTGCAGTATTGAGGAGTCTTCTGTAACATATATAAAATAAGGTCTACCCTTACTTTCCAAAACTAACACAACAGGGTCTTTGGATAATAGACCCCAATTTGATGCCTTTTAGTGACATAGGTGTTATAATGACTGTGGTGCTAAAATGCGACTTTGGCGGTGAAAGGGTTAAAGGGACTTCTAAGATATCATGATGATAAATCTCATATTGTCTCAATGCGAATACAGGCCAGGTTTTGTCCCATTCTTCTTCTGGCGTATGCCTGCTACACGATCCAATCAGCTCTGTCGACGAATACTCACTGTCTGTGGTCTGTCTTCTCCAGCTATTGTTTGGACCCACAGAGGTTGGTTGACAGTGGTATGCTGATGGGCCACAATTCTTCTCGTGCCTCCTTCCCTTTTTGTGCATACGATGAGTAATCTTCAAATTGGTAGCACTGCGATTATCCCATAATGTTGAAGCATAATCGATCATTGAGAGAATGGTTGTGAGCATTAAAGAAACGTTTACGAGAACGGGTATCAAGCAAAATGTTTAATTTTGGTTAGCTGGATAATTTATTCTGGTATTTTTTTCCATCGTATTTGTACACACATAATCTTCAAATTGGTAGCACTGCAATTATCCCATAATGTTGAAGCATAATCGATCATTGAGAGAATGTCAGCATTAAAGAAACGTTTACGAGAACGGGTATCAAGCAAAATGTTTAATTTTGGTTAGCTGAATTATTTATTCTACTATTTTGTTTCCATCGTTAGCTGGAGTATCTTTTCTAGACCTTTCCCTAAAGACTTTATATGGTCTGTCCAACAATTTGTTTTCATTCAACGCAATTATGATATTGTCCATCTAGATAAAATACCCAGAGTCGATTTGACGATTTGTTTTTATAGTTTAGTTTACAGACATTTACGTCATGCACTAATGGTGGGAAAACCTCGGAGAGAAAGAGGCAGAAGAATTGGTACTTTAGGTGGAATTATCGTCCTTAGCACTTGGCACCTGCAGGGCCTGTATTTACATTGAGATAGCATGAGACTTATCAATCATCGTGATATCTTGGAAACCCTTCTAAAGTCCTACTATATATTACTACTTTAGAAAGCCTTCTAAGAACTGGTATCATGCTAATGTCTCATACTATCTCAATGTGAATACAGGCCAGGTGCTTTTTTTAAAATAATTATTCTGGCGTACGCCTACTACACGATCAAATCAGCTCTGTCGACGAATACTGCTGTCTGTCTTCTCCCGCTCTTAGTTGAACCCAGAGAGTTTGGTTGACAGTGGTGTGCTGATGCGCCACACTTCTTCTCGTGCCTCCTTGTGAAGGGGACATCTCTGGAGGACGTGTTGAAGGGGGCAGTTTCACAAGGGATAACGTTACGTTGCGCTCGCTCAAATCGGCAGAAACGGTCTAAGAAACACCCTTCGTTTGCCGATAGTTCGCGTGACGTTTTGTTCTTGCCAAGCACCGAGCAAGCGGCGAACTATCCGGAACTAGTAGGGGGTGAGTACATTTCTTGTTGTTGATTGGTCCATTAAAGTTCGGTTAAAACAATACTTTCGTTTGACCAGTCAGACAAGAGCTTGTAATATTCTTCCGCAAACGTTTTCTAAAGTGTTTATTAGGCCCTGTTGGGCGTAAGCGTTATTCGCGCGGCGACCGTCGTCTAGAGAAACTCAGCCCTGTTGTCTGGTCTTCTAGACCGCAGGGACAGACTGGTGATTGTAGGTAGGTAGGTAGAGGTGTGTGAGGTCGAGGTCGCTTGCCATCGGTTCGAGTGACTGAGCTCCTCCCGCTTTTGTCTCTGTTTGCTGTGTTCTAGTGTGTGCTTGTTCTCCATACTGTGCATGATAGTTCATCATGTGGGACTTTTTATTTCCATGGGCTTTGTTTGTCCATCCGAGCTTTAGAATTCTTTTCATTCATATTTTTCTGTTGGCAAGAGCTGCCAATTTGAATCTGCCGGCACAGCCATTTTCGTCCAACGCCAGCTGTTTGCCTGTTCAGCAGTCCTATTCAGCCAGGCAAGAACAGCCACTTTCCAATGCTCCTGTCATTGCTGACCGCGCTATTCCAACTGACCACCAGCAACCATGCCATCAGACAAGAGAATGTGCTAGGCCTAACCCAATCCCAGACTGCGCGCGCATCAAGTACTCGCGCTCTGAGCTGTTGGCGATTCCATGTGCTCGCCTGCAAGCTAATTCCATCTCGCAGCTTCGCCTACTTGGCCTCGGCGTGTCTTTACCCAGAAAAAGATACCCCCGTAAAAACAAACCCCGGACAAGTGTGCCAATTCTATCTGCGCCGCTTGCCTCAACTTCATCATCTGACCAACTCACTCCACCCTCACCATCTAGATGTTTGCCTCCTTCCACCTCTTCCTGCCTGCCTGACGACCATGACGACTCCACTCCTGTGCCACCACTCAACTTTCCTGTGTCTCCTGCTTCATCTGCCACAACCTCTCCTTCATCAGCCTTCCAGCACTGTGACTCTGTATCTGTTCTATCCTCCACCCCTTCATCCCCGTGTTGTGTTCCTGAACCATGTGTTGACAACTGCGTGACCAACGACTGTGACTCTGACTGTGATGTGTCTTCTAACCAGCCCTTTGCTTCTCTACTGCTGCCTTCAACGCCCAGATCTCCGTCTCCACCTCCCCCTACAGCACCCAGCCACCAGTGTGACGTATCATCTGTGTCACTGAACTCTATTCCATCCTCTGATAGTTTTAGTGTATGTGTATTTAATGCCCAGTCTGTCTGCCCTGAGAACAAAGCGGACTATATTGCGGACTATGTTTTTGAGCATGACTTTGATTTAGTTTTTATAACCGAAACGTGGCTCAAAAGTAATGGACATGAACCTAAACTAAAGCAGCTAACTCCTCCTGGCTACAAAATTAAATCCTTCCCCCGTTCTTCTTTAGGTGGGGGCCTCGCTGTACTGTATAGGGACGTGTTAGATAAATTCCTTTCCTTCAACACAACCCTCCCCTTCCCCCATCTGTCTTTCGAGGCTGTAGAAGTTGTTCTTAGCATGTCTGGTCAATCTGTTGTCTTCTCCTGTATCTATCGCCCTCCCCCTAGCAGAACTAACAATCTCACCGATTCAATGTTTCATCCCGAATTTGAAGCCCTCCTTGACTCCTATTCTCTGAACCGCAGTCCTCTTATTGTGCTAGGTGATTTTAATTTTCACTTCGACAACCAACAGTCCTCTCACACAAAGCGTCTCTGCCTCTCACTTGCTAACCACTCCCTCTCTCAGCTTGTAACTGAGCCTACACACAACAAGGGCCACATCATAGACTGGCTAATCGCGCGTGATTCCGACCAACTTGTTTCATCAGTGTCAGTGTCTAAGATCCTTTCCTCTGACCATTTTGCCGTCCTCGCCAGTCTTAATCTTTCCAAAACTCCCAGAAATAAACGTACGGTCACACGCCGTAATCTCAAGTCTATAGATATTCATACTTTTAGTTCAGAGGCAACAGAACTCCTTTCTAACGTGAGTATTTCCGACGACCCTGCCTCGACTTTTAATTCTACTATGAGTAACTTGCTTGATAAACACGCTCCCCCATCCACTCGTGTTGTGCCCGATCGTCCCTGCGCTCCCTGGTACACGCCTGAACTTAGAGTAAGTAAACGCACTAGTCGTAAGGCTGAGCGTCAGTGGCGGGCCTCAAAACTAGAAATACATCGTCAGATATATCAGTTTCTCCGTAACATCTTCACTCTTCTTCTGGCCAAGGCAAAAACAAGCTATTTTTCATCTAAAATTCTTGAAGCCAACACAACAAAAGTCCTGTTCTCCACCATGTCTGATCTCCTAGGCAACAAGAAATCAAGTCCTCTGCCATCAAATATCAGTCCTGACAAACTGCCAGAAACCTTTTCCTCCTTCTTCTCCACCAAGATTATCGATCTACGATCAAAAATCGACTCCATGCCTTTTCAACCAACTATTCCAGACCCATCATTCACTGGTGTCCCCCTTCTCTCTTTCAAGCCGGTGTCTGAGACCGAAGTTCTTTCTACTTTGAAAGAAATGCATTTTAAATCCTGTGATCTTGACCCCATCCCAGCCTCTCTTTTCTCACAAATCTATCAACACCTTCTGCCATCAATCACCAACATCATCAATTCTTCTTTAGTTTCAGGTGTGTTTCCTTCTGCTTTCAAAACCGCTCTTGTAAGGCCCCTTCTCAAGAAGAACAATCTGGATCCTAATAATCTGAAAAACTACAGACCTGTATCTAACCTCCCTTTTCTCTCCAAACTCCTTGAGAAGACTGTCCTGAAACAACTTAACGATCATCTATCCTCAAACAATCTTCATCATCCTTATCAGTCTGCCTATAGAACCAACCACAGTACAGAAACAGCCCTTGTTCAAATCGTCAATGACCTCTTACTTGCTTCTGATGCTGGTCAAATCTCTCTTTTGACACTTCTTGATCTCTCTGCTGCCTTTGATACCATAGACCACTCCATTCTTCTGTCTCGTCTTGAACATACTTTTGGAATTAAGGGCCCTGCTCTTTCTTGGTTTTCCTCTTACCTTTCTGATCGTTTTCAATCAGTTCTGGTCAATGGTCGTCAGTCTGAACAGGTTAGGCTTTCTTGTGGAGTCCCCCAGGGGTCTGTGCTTGGTCCTGTCTTGTTTACTTTGTATACGTCACCTCTTGCCAATGTCATCGATCAGCACAACATGAAACATCACTTCTATGCAGATGACTCACAACTCCAAAACAGTACAACCCCTGAAGATCTAGATTCCATTCTTACAGAAAGTAACAACTGCTATATTAATATTCAAAATTGGATGGTTCAAAATAAACTTCAATTAAATGGTGAAAAAACCGAAGCAATGCTTGTAGGGACAAAAAAACAACCTAGCCTCTGTTTCCATAGAGTCAATCCAACTGGGTAACAATATCACTCCCCTCTCAGACTCAGTCAAAAACTTAGGTGTCACTTTGGACAATACTCTTTCCATGCAGAGTTTCCTGACTCAGACCTGTCAGTCTTGCTACTATCAAATTCGTTGCATTGGCTATATTCGTAAATACCTCTCAGATGAAGCCACAGCAAAGCTTGTTACTTCCCTCATCCTATCTCGTATTGACTACTGTAATGCTCTCCTTTCTGGCCTATCAGTCTCTTCTCTATCTTGTCTCCAGCGTATTCAAAACACAGCTGCTCGTCTTGTCCTTAGGAAGAAAAAGTTCGATCATGTTAGCCCTCTTCTGCGTTCACTGGCTTCCTGTCGCAGACAGAATTGAGTATAAATTAAACACACTTTGCTATAAATCTATTCATAAAGCTGCTCCATCTTACCTCTGTGACAATATTTCCATCTATACGCCAGCTCGCACTTTACGTTCAGTTTCTGACCCTCTTTCTCTCCAGATCCCTAGGTATAAGCTTTCAACTGTTGGTCGGCGCTCTTTTGCTGTCTCAGGACCGACCTCCTGGAACAAACTTCCTCTCTCCCTCCGTCAGCGACCGACTCTCTCTGCTTTCAAAGCTAACCTCAAAACCCACCTGTTCCCCCGTCATTAAAGCTCCTCTCTCTTTATCTTCTCTCTCTTGCCATTAGGTCTGTTTCTGCTATATTCCATTTATGTTATCTGTGTGTGTTCGCGTTGTATTGCGTTTGTGTTTGAATGCGCTTTGAATGCTAACGTGTGTGCGCGCTTTGATTTGATTTCTATCAAGATTCAGCGCCGTATAAATACTGTATGTTGTTGTTGTTGTTGTTGTAGAGGTAGGTAGGAGGGTAGATATAGGGCTATTTATAGGCCTCGCGGCCCTTTTGCGCCCCATCTAAGTGAATTTGACTTTTGACATTTTGTTTTGTTTTATATATTTTTTTAAGTGGTTTGCGTCTCCTTAAGCATGTACCAGCTTCACCGTCGTTCCATTTAGAACCCGTTATTAGCAATGCAAACCAACCTCTCTCTCTCTCTCTCTCTCTCTCTCTCTCTCTCTGTCACAAGATTTTGTCTCTTAGGCCGCGGACGCATTAATTAGACGCGGAAGCTACGCACGCAAACCCATAAATAAGTAAAAGAAAGAAGGGGGGGGGGAAGAGAATATACGGATAAGGGGAAATACGAACACGTACGCTTATTTGTTTTCCTTCTTTCTTTCACTTATGCACGGATTGCGCGTGGGATGTCCGCGTCTACTGTGTACGCAGCCTAACTGAACAAAGGGCAATAATAATAATAATAATAATAATAATAATAATAATAATAAATTAAAAAAATTAAATATTTAAAAAACAAAAATTATAATAATAATGTTATATTATATCATAAGACATTAGATGGACACCCCTTGGCGTGGATTGAAGCGCTGATTGTTCAGCTGTTTTACCGCACTAACATTTATCGTCTGAACATGCTGGCAGGTTTAGCAGCTTTGTGGAGGTAGGTATGTTGCGATTTTTGTCCCCTACAGCAATCGAATTAGGAAGGCTTTTTTATGACATGT
>CM065690.1:40701030-40706030 GCA_017654935.2 Phymorhynchus buccinoides
GCCCGGCATAACACTTCGCCAAACCACACTTCGCCACAAACCTAGGTTAGGGATAGGTTAGGGATAGGGTTAGGGATAGGTTAGGGATTGGGTTAGGGATAGGTTAGGGATAGGGTTAGGGATAGTAAGAAAATAACAGAAAGTCACAGGAAACCATTTTGGGCGAACAGTGCTAGAACAGTCGCGTCAAACAAAAATTCAAGACAGTGATTACTTGTGAACACTTTGTCACCCAAACCAGTCATTTCTTGGCGAACTGAGCTGAGTGGGTTTTGGTGAGATGTTACTTTTCGTGCACTAGCGGCCTTGGGGAGGGGTTGTCGGTGCCGAGAGTGAACATCAAAGGTTTGGCGAAGTGTGCTTTGGCGAAGTGTGGCGCGGCATCTTCATCATTGTACCCTATAGCTCATAATTTCACACAGTAACAAATACATCCTAGTGAAACAATTTATTAAAAAGACCATAATAGGCAAATATGCACTGCAGAATGGGCAACATGTGCTCACTCAAGTGCGTAAGGTCTCACGCGTCAAGTGCGTAAGGTCTCACGCGTGAAATCCAGTGAACAGTAGCTTTTCTCAGCTCCTTTCAGTTCATGCCTTTTGCTAACACTCGTCACCAGCATAAACCAATTTAAAGTGTTTTAATCTATTAGGCTTACATTGTTTTACGGTGGCATACCATTTGTGTACTGTGTATGAGCCACACTACTCTACTTATCGGATCAGTTGGGTTTTTTACCGTAAAAAAAAGGATAACAAACACATCCTAGTGAAACAATTTATTAAAAAGACCATAATAGGCAAATATGCACTGCAGAATGGGCAACATGTGCCCACTCAAGTGCGTAAGGTCTCACGCGTGAAATCCAGTGAACAATATAAAAAAAAAACACCTGGCATGTCATAAATTGTAAATGAGGATGGAGAGAATGAAAAATGAGGATGAAGGGGCTACTTTTAGTTTACCCCCCCCCCCCCCCCCACACACACACACACCCCGCCACCACCACCACCACCACCACCACGACAAGCTTGAAGCCCACGGGGGGATGAATGAAAACGAAACACCCGAAGGTGCTGATGGGATCCAGAGATGCACCACAGTTGGATAGTGTGTTTATTCCTATTCTATTATTTCTGGCTTTCACTTTCCACACTGTAAAAAGAATCGGGCCAGGAGCGTTACAAGTGCCCGTTACAATTTCTGCTCCATACGTCGAAAAAACAACAACCACAACTCAAGGTTTCGTATAAATGTTCATAGTCCACTTTGATTTCAAAACAAATTAACATGATGCTCGACAGTCAAGCCATCTTTGTGATCGCATACAGCTGGCAAACAAAAATGGAAGAGATGTTAACATCACAGCTACATCTTTCATGGGTGATGGGAGAGACTGTGTGTGTGTGTGTGTGTGTGTGTGTGTGTGTGTGTGTGTGTGTGTGTGTGTGTGTGCGTGTGTGTGCGTGTGCGTGTGCGTGTGCGTGCGTGCATGTGCGCGCATGTGTGTATGTGTGCGCGTGTGCGCGCGCGCGCGTGTGTGTGTATGCTAGAGTGTATTATTGCATATTATATGTCTTGTATTTTGTATGTGCTAGAGTGTATTCATGTGACCTTTGTATTTTTCATTTGAAATATGTGTTAGTGTTAGAGAGAGAGAGAGAGAGAGAGAGAGAGAGAGAGAGAGAGAGAGAGAGAGAGAGAGAGAGAGAGAGAGAGAGTTGCTTTGTATGTGTGCGTTGTTGCTGGTTGGTGTCATTCTTGAATGCTGTTTTTGTTGTCTATTTGTTGATGAAAAATTGATTGTAAAGCGCTTTGGGCTCATCTGAGGTAAAGCGCTATATAAATGTACAATTGTTATTATTATTATTAGTGTACGCGTGCATTCTTGTATGTATTTCTCGTATTATATGTGTGTTGGTGTGTATTCGTGTGTGTATTTCTCATATTTTTTCACGTTAAATATTCAATGTGTTTTGTAAGTGTACTATGAAAATATTTTTTGTAAAAAATGATTAAAAGCATAAAAGTGATAAAGGGGTCAGCGATGTTTCGACGCAGAAAGATGGCTTTCAGGGCAAATTCATCAAGCTCTCTTTTTTTTGTGTGGCACAAGCCACAAACCTATAACTCACTTTGTCGGTCGCTCGGTCTGTCGGTCGGTCCAAAATTGTCGCGTCCAAAAGTGTCGCGTGCCACAAACGATTGCGAATCCGCGCTTGTTTTGAAAACAATTGAACAAATGCCCGGTTTTTCAAAGAATCAATGCAGACTGGGTTGGCTCACGGGGACAGTTCAAATATTAATAAATAGTCCAGGCGTGGGTCTGTATTAAAACTAGGTATACCTTGGTTTGTTGTTATATAACAGGTTTTTGTGTTGATCTAACATGATTTGAGGGTGCTCAATCCAAATCGGATGTAGGCCAAGTTGGGCATTTTCAGTTTTGACGTAATATTAAAAATGGCTGCCGTGGGATATTAGAGAACTGTAAAAACAGAGGAATCAATGCACTGCTGTTGTTGTTGTTGTTGTTGTTGTTGTTTTCGTTCCCCAGCTTAAGAGCTATGGGGGCACACCCAGTGCCCACGTGAACATTTCGCATGGCCTTGGGTGGGAAGATTACGTGTATGGCTGCTTTTTAAAGGGCCCCGCAATCTATGCACTATTGTAAATATCTAATGCTTTTCGTGGGTAAGAAATATGTAGAAGTTGTTGAAATGATTCAATTAACTGAAATGTTTGTATGTATTAGTCCCTTGCGACTCCGCAGAGGAGGGCTATTATCATCATTTGTGTCTTTTTGCCATATGTCTGCGTAATTATCATATAAACTATTCCACAGAATGAACTCAAAGTTTGTGTGATAATATTTGACGTGAAACAAATATGCTCCATCAAACAAGGCATTCCTTGTTGACCTTGACCTTGAGATTTGGCCTTGATTGTGTGCCTTTTTTGTATTGGCCATAGCTTTTAAACTGCCGCAATTGCAGTCCTAAAATGAGCTAAGTGTTGTAGCTTATGTTACGTTTATTTTGGTATAATATTGAGTTACTAATGCCTTTTAACCTTGTTCTTTCGTCTTAAATACTTTACCTTGACCTTGCATGTTTCAGGTTTCTGTTTTGATCATTATTTGAAGTGTTTGCAGCTACAGTCACATATTGGTACATCAGCTTAACGTACTACACATATGATAGCTAACAATGACCAAGTATATCAAGTATAAACTTGATCTTAATGTTTGGCCTTCCGTTTTGCTAGGTATCAAGCAATACAGTGCAATGTTCAGCATTGAGTTGCATGTAGAGAAAAGGGTGGCCTCGCCATTGAATAGAGAGTAGGGGGGCAGGGAGCAAAGAGTGAGAAAAGCTGACCTGCTAACTGGGCCATGGCTGCATTCAGATTGTCTTCACGTTCTGTTGACTGTCAGGGCCTCGTCTGGTGTTTGCAGCTGCCCCGTTAGTCCATATTCTGTGCTGACCTATGCATTTTCCAGATACAGTTCAATGGACTCATAACCTGGAATTAGTGAAAGTGCTGTTGCTTTCACAAACCAGTTGATATTGAGCTTAGAAGCATTGTACTTCAAAGTTGGAAGGCCAGCATAAGAAATATTCAATCCAAGTTCTGGTTATCACGAATGCATCTATTATCAGGTGATGCTATATTGAGGCCATAAGCGTGATACTAACAGCTAAATCAAGTGTAAATTACGTCTCTGTCAGAAAAATGTGGACACTCACACAATGTCTCATTAATGTCTGACTTGGTTAAACAAATTAAAACAAATTAAGTATTACTTCTATTGGTGTCCACTTTTTGTTTTATATTATGTAAGTTCCACATATAGCCAGGCTTCAGGTTTCCCGGGATTGAGTGGCCAACAATGATGTTGCCTTTAAGAGCACAATCAAAAGCGGTCACTCATATATTGAGTATGGAGGACACAACACTCAACAGACGAAGACAATTAATCAGCAGTCAAGAGTAAAATAGGGACCTCCTGTACACTATCTTCCTAGGTATGTCTCCAGCCTCTATTAGCCATGGCTAGGCAGACGTGGACTGCGTTCACCAGTGACCAACGGCTGAACTGGGTAGTTGTGCATAGTGTATGCCAAGACAAAGAGCTCAAAGACTTTATTCCTGGCTAGGATGGTTATTATGCTGGTGAGCTTCATTGATTGCATTGGCAGGCTCATGGAATTGGAGTGAGGGGGGTCAGTGGTTGAGAGCAGATTCTGGATATAAAAAGATGCCTGCTAACAGAAAAAGAACTAACAACGGTATATGAAACTCTTAACTTTTTGTATTTAAATGCCGCTACAGCTAATAATACTATTATGTTAATACATCCACGTGATAAACATTTGTCACAAGTCCAAGCCTACGGATCCACTGTTGCATTAACTCATCATAGATGTACTAATGATGACCAGAATTCGGATATAAGACATTTGCTATGCTGCTCTTCCAACTTCGATGTACACTTCTTCCATGCGCAGTATCAAGTGGTTTGTGGAAGCAGCAACACGTGCAAATTCCAGATATCAGTTCATTGAACTGTAGCTGGAAAATGCGTGGGTCAGCACTTTATGCAGAACATGGACACCAGGGACAACTGCCAACACCAGATGAGGCCCTGACAGTCAGCGTAACGTGAAAACAATATGTAATGCAGCTTTGGGAATGTTAGCAGGTCAGCGCCAATCTGCACATACTTTTTTCAAATATACAGGGCTGGAGGACTTCAAGTGAGTGCAAACATCTCGTGACAGTTGTCATCAGAAACCCGTAAAATAATCCACTGATGAACACAGCATTATGGGCAATTGACCTGTGTGGACACAACATCATTTGTATTTATATAATATTACAAGTTATGTATTTATCATTTTCGGAGAATGTGCCGTTGCATTTTGTGCTACAATCCCTGAAAGAAAGAAGATCCAATGGTTTGGTACTATTTGTTTTGCTTGTCACTTCACTTT
>CM065690.1:40711030-40721030 GCA_017654935.2 Phymorhynchus buccinoides
CATCCTCGCGGGAGACATTGAGACGGACCCTGGGCCCGAATCTCCGCCAAGGCAGCAAGATGAAATTGAAAAATCTTCAACACCAGTCAGTGAAGGTATGTCCATGACAGCAGAGTTCACAAATGAAATTCTACAAGCGATAAAACAGCAAAGCTTGGAACATAAGGCACAAAACGACACAATCAAAGAACAGAATGCTGCAATGATGACCGAACAGAAAGAACAGAATGCTGCGATTAGGGCTGAGTTGGGTGAAATTAAGCACGAACTGATCAAAGTGAAAGACAAGTGTGAGGTGATCGATCAGCGGTGTGATGGCCTGGAGAAGGAAAACAAGAAGCTAACAGATAAAGTGACTGTGTTAACGACCAAGCTGAACAACGTGACAACAGATGTGACACACACCCAGAAGAAGACAGAACGCGCATTGCAGACAGTGGAGGCACTGACAGAGGAGGTGAGGAGCATGGCAGATGAGATCGACAGACTGGAGTCCTTCTCTCGACGTGACAACCTGAGGCTGTACGGCATCCCCCAGTCCAGTGACACTGAGAGCTACAGCCAGTGTGCCCAGGCGGTGATCACGGCCCTCAACAGCGTGGACGGCGACAAGAAGTGGGTGGAGGGGGACATAGTGCGAGCCCATCGTGTGGGACAGGCAAGACCAGGACAACCGAGGCCCATGATCGCCAAATTCCGGAACTGGGCTGACAAAATGACTCTCCTTTCAGATCGTGATCTCAGGGGCAGGCTGGAGAACACAGGCACACGTCTCTCAAACGATTTGACACGGCGTCAGTCCAGCATGATAGCCCAGGCCAGAAAGGACAACATGTCAGCCTACTTCTCCAAGGGCAGGCTTTTGGTCTGTCCGAAGCAACCAGACCCGAGGACGTATGCTCAGGTGACGGCAGGGACAACACTACCGACGACAACGCAAACAACGACTATGATGGCGATGACGGGGGCGGGGGCGATGGCGGGGGTGATGACGGGGTCGATGACGGAGGCGATGAGGAGCGACACACTCAATGACAACAATCGGCAATCACCCGCGCGTAGCCAGCTACACACAACAAACACGCGTGTCGAAGACGGGGATTCCCCTCCTGTGGACCACGTGACTACGACACCCAGCCGGCGATCGTCGCCTGTTCAACGCGCAGTGAACTCGGGTGCAAAAGCTGGCCTGACTGGTGACAGTAGTGGCGAGGACACGGCTAGTTTCATGCGAGAAGCACCTGGGGTGAAGGGTGGGGTGAAGGGTGGGGGGAGGGGGGGACATAACAGTCGTGATGCATGTGCAAAAAGGGGTGGGCTAAGCGGGCAACGACAACAAACCGGTTTACGTAGCTTCCTGACTGACAATACTAGTGGCAGTAAACAAAAACATGACAACGCGAGAAACCTTCGATCAACTAGTAGTAGTAAATAGCATAAGGCCGACCAACGGACACTGAACTTTTCCTTTCTAAATTATAATATAGAAAATTTCATTGGTAAAGTACACGATGTTTCTTTTGTTAATTACGTTAACGCATTTGATTTTGTCTGTCTAACGGAAACTTTTACTAACGATTCCTTTAGTTTTGATGGTATTTTCCCAGACTTTATCAAACTGCATGCTCCTGCTAAGAAACTTTCTCACCATGGCAGACATTCAGGCGGCGTCCTTCTCCTTGTGAAAAGACAGTATAAGAAATGTGTGGAACAAATCAGAATAGACTGCGAAAATGCGATTGTCATTAGAATAAGAAAAAGTCTGTTGAATGTGGATAAGGATGTAATTATGGTGGCATGTTACATTGTTCCTGAAGGGGGGCCAGCCTACGATCAGTTAGAATTGAATAATGGCATACATATACTTGAGGAGAGTTTATTACAATGTGTGGATAAGGATGATGTGTATGTAATAATGTGTGGTGATATGAATGCCAGAACGGGAAATGAACAGATGCGAATGGAGAGTATGATTAATTTTCTGCCTGGTGAGAGTGAGAACGAGGACGAAGAGCTTTGTGTGCGTGCGTCTAAAGATATTGTTACAAATAATTTTGGTCATTCACTTTTGGATTTATGTTTCTTGTTCGATTTATACATTGTCAATGGATCATGTGCTAGTGATGTGTCTGGTGAGTTTACATTTGTGTCCCCTCAGGGGGCGAGCGTTATCGATTATTTCATTGTCTCAAAGGAACTGGTGGAAATGTGTGATTTAAAAGTGGGTGATAGTTTATATTCTTGGCATTTGCCGGTAGAAATGTCTTGGAGAGGCCGTAGTTTTGAAAACTTTGTATTTAGACCATTACGGAAAGAACAGAAAGAAGAGAGAATAGTATGGTCTGAAGCGCATAAAGATATGTATGTCGACGAGTTAGAATCAGAGGCATTTAGCGAGAGTATAGAGTCAGCCAAACAACATCTTGGCACTGATGTCGATAGGGCCACTGAGACTTTCATTAAGGCAATGTTTGGGGCAGCGGCCTGTATGGTAAGAAAGGTGGGGGGGCTTAGTAAACAATTTAACGATTGGTATGATCAGGCGTGTCATAAAAAAAAGAAACAAGTTAAACGGCTCCTCCAGTCATATCGTAGAGCAAAATCACCTACATATAAAGCTTTACAAAGGAGTAAATACGTTGAAGAAAGGAAAGAATATAATATGTTACAAAGGCAAAAAAGGGAAGAGCATGACGAAATGAAACTTAGAAGGCTTAAAGAATCAATAAACGATCCAAAGCTTTTCTGGTCAACAGTAAGATCAGTGAATAGAAAAACGACTATTTATAATGACATCAGTCAGCAACAATGGTTCGATCATTTCTTTACTGTCTTTAATGATTTTGATGACACTCCCATGCACAAAGAAAATGAAGAGTTAGATATTGATGAAAATGATCAGCCTTTATTTAATGATCCGATAACTAGACAGGAAGTGATAAATGGCATTAAACATCTGAAAAATAATAAAAGCGCTGGTCCTGACAAACTTGTGAGTGAAATGTTTAAACACTCGAACACGACAATAGTTGATTTTCTAGTTGACCTATTTAATACAGTCTTTAACAGTGGAACCTTTCCCCAGGAATGGTGTAAGTCGATAATAGTACCACTACATAAAAAGGGAGACACCAATCAGCCCGATAATTATAGGGGAATTTCTCTAACAAATATTATTAGTAAAATTTATACTTACATTTTGAATAAAAGACTAACCAAATGGACAGAAAAGGAAGAAAAAATAATAGAAGAGCAAGCAGGCTTCAGGAAAGGCTATAGCACGATCGATCACATCTTTACATTATATGCATTAGTTCAAAAGTACTTACTCCAAAACAAAAAATTATATATCGCTTTCGTGGATTTCCGCAAAGCTTTTGATTCAGTGAATAGGAACATACTTTGGGATACTCTTAGAAAAACTGGCCTAAATGGGAAAATGTACAATGCCCTTAAAGGAGTCTACACTTCAGCTATAGCTTGTGTTCGTGAAAAAGGTGAATACTCAGATTATTTCAATTGTCCTCGAGGGGTCAAACAGGGATGTCTGTTGAGTCCTCAACTTTTCTCATTCTTTATTAACGAATTAGCAATAGAAATTAACAAAAAAGGGCGTCACGGCATTCAAATGATACAAGATGCAATAGAAATTTTCTTAATGTTATTTGCAGACGATATTATTTTGCTCTCAGATACAATAGTTGGTTTGCAAAATCAGTTAAATTCCCTTAAGGCAGAGGCAGACCGACTTCATTTAACTGTTAACATGGACAAGACAAATATTATGGTTTTTAGGAACGGGGGCTATCTTTCTAAATTTGAAAAATGGTGGTATGGTAATATGGAAGTGAAGATCACAAATAGTTATAAATATTTAGGCCTGGTATTCACAACCAAGCTAAGCCTTACTGCAGGATGGACAGAAATGTGCAGAAAAGGAAAGAAAGGGGTAACAAATATACTTAAAACTTTAAGGAAATTAAACTCGAACGATCCATCTATTTTCTGGAAACTTTTTGACACACAGATCACACCTATATTAACGTACGCAGCAGAAGTATGGGGGAACTCTCAATAATAATCAATTAGAAAATGTCCATACTCTTGCAATAAAACGTTTTCTTAGTGTGCCGTTACATTCTTCTAACAGCATGGTGTATGCGGAGATGGGCAGGTATCCTTTGTTTGTTCATACTAATGTTAAATGTATCAGATATTGGTTAAGGCTTTTGAAGTTACCTTCGTCAAGACTGTGTAAGCAAGCGTATCTAATGTTATTACAGCAACATGAAAATGGGAAATTTAATTGGGTTTCAAGAGTCAAGAAATTACTAATAGAAAATGGGTTTGGGATAGTCTGGCTGAACCAAGAAGTAGGTCACGATAAAGCTTTTATCTCTGAATTTAAAGATCGAATGACGTGTATATCTAAACAAAATTTGCACTCCCACATGGAAGAAAGTCCTAAATATGAATGGTTTCTCTCGTTCAAAAGCAACCTTGAAGTTGAAAAATATATAACAGCTGTTACAGATAGATGGCAACGAAGTGCACTTGCAAGATTTCGAACCAGAACATTAGGCCTAAATGGTAACAAAAAATGTTTTTTGCATAATACAAATGTAGAAAATGTTTGTCCTGTTTGTACATCCAATCTTAAGGAAGATGAGTATCACTTTTTATTTCAATGTGAAGGCTATAAACACATTCGTGATAAATGTATTATTTTTAGTGACCCTGTAACACAAAGGCGTAGCTTGGTGAATGTTTTAACGCTAGAAAACGGGCTATTAATTAATTCGCTAGCAAAATATGTTGCTGAATCATATAAACTCAGATCACATTCACTCTCAGTTTGATACCCTATTACAAATTGGCTTATTTAGTGCCCGCTGGTCATTATGTATAGGACGATAATGACTTTGGTTTGATGAAAATATGCGCGCTGAGCGTATATTTTGTACTAGTATTTTATCTTTTCATACTTTGAGATTGTGTGAGAATTAATGTGATTATTTGTACTTATATTTTTCGTTTGCATTTTCCTTTATTTCATTACACCCCTCATGTCATGATGGCTCTGTAGCTATTGACATTAAATCATCAATTTGTCAATTTGTCAATTTGTCTCTCTCTCTCTCTCTCTCTCTCTCTCAGAGGGCTGGATGTAAAAAAAGCATGTTATTGCTTACTCTATTACCCTCTATAAATAAAATTCAATCAATCAATCAATCAATCTCTCTCTGGCCAGATTGTAAGAATAGGCTTGGCCTAAAATATCAATCTTTGCGCAATAAAGTTTTCAAGTCTCTCTCTCTCTCTCTCTCTCTCTCTCTCTCTCTCTCTCTCTCTCTCTCTCTCTCTCTCTCTCTCTCTCTCTCTCTCTCTCTCTCTCTCTCTCTCTCCTCCCCCCCCTTCCTCCAAACATTGTATTGTGGCCTAAGGCTGATGTACAATAAACTTCTGACTTCCGGGTTCCGACCTCTCTCTCTATCTATCTCTCTCTCTCTCTCTCTCTCTCTCTCTCTCTCTCTCTCTCTCTCTCTCTCCTCTCTCTCTCTCTCTCTCTCTCTCTCTCTCTCTCTCTCTCTCTCTCTCTCTCTCTCTCTCTCTCTCCACCTCTCTCTATGCCTCTTCTTTTTTTTTAACATGCGCATCCAGCACGCATGTCAGGTCTGTGAGAGTGTGCATTAGTGTGCAAAACACACAAAATAAAATGTCGCCGTCAATGCATATAATTTCAGCTAAATGAAAGCACTGATGCAATGCAAGGCTCTGACAAGTGGGACAGCTCCGTTACAATAGGAATTGTTCGGAAATAATTAAAGGGCCACCCTGACGGATGCGTTTTTGTAAGAAACACGTCGAGATCACCAGGCAATCACCCTTTACGGAGATCGCAACACTCACGTTGCTCTGGTTTCCTAGAAATCAAACCGTCAAATCGGCGATTCCTCCTTGGCGGAGGCGCTGGAAGTCGGATTATTTCACTGAAAGAGAAGTCGTGTGCCGTCTCCTTTTTAATGGCCGCCTGAGTTTAGACCAAATCGTTTGCACGAAATTTTCGCAATAAAAGCCTTTTTAGTTATTTATTTTTTTAATTGTATGCAGTATATCTAAAGGAGTTTTGCTCACAACAAAGGAAATAGCTCAATTTTTTTTTAATTTTTTTTACTGCACTACAAAAAAGAAAAAGCTTCAACCATATTGGGATTGGCCTCCACCCACCCCATTCAAAATGGCTACTCTCTCCGGCATCTCCGCCAAGGAGGAATCGCCGTTTTGACGGTTTGGTTTCTAGGAAACCAGAGCAAAGTGAGTGTTCCGATCCTTGAAAAGGCTGTCTTTCTGGTGACCTCGACGTGTTTCTTGCAAAAAACTCATCCGTCAGGGTCCACTTTTAAGGGGAGTAATGCCATGGTGTATGCGAGTGATCTTGCCTAATTCAATCGGTCAAACAGGGGAAGTTACTCTACCATCAGGTAGACCCACAACTCTCGCCTCGTGTGTTTGACCAGACATACAGCACTTAGAACACCGTGCGTCATTCTAAAATGTATGTCATTTGTGTTTTTACGTCACATTTTGCAAGTTTTAGCAGTTTGTGGCAACCGGCCACCCCTAATATTTTCTAAACAAATGTTTGCAAGTCGCTGACTCGCATCCTGCGGTTTCAAGCTTCGACGCCATTGTTGCATTGTTGCTATGGTATTTGACCGAGTAATGGAGGTAAGCAACTCTAATTTTCACGAAGTGCTCTCCCCTAGTTTTTTTTCTTCCGAAAATCGTCTATTGGATTGCAATGTGTTAAAAGTTTCCCTTTGTTTTAAGCCTTAATAATCCGAGGTTTGAGCTTTCCGTTGTGTAAAAGGTGTCACGTTATCAGCGTTAGCCCTATGTAAACACAGCTTAACCCTTTCGCCGCCAGCCATTTCTCAGCCCCCCAAATATCATTAAACGTAACTTGGTAGAGAACAAATATCTGCAATATTGAGAATTCCTCTGTGATATGTAAACATTATACCTCCCACAATTAAATAGAAAAGAGAGTATTCGGATAACAGGCCCTGATTTGATGCCTTTTAGTGATGTGGGTGTTAAACCATTGTGGTGCATAAATGTGACATTGGCGGTGAAAGGGTTAATGTTGATAAGTCTCGATGCTACGCTTTAAGAAATAATACATGATCTGATAGGCATCGTAACCAATACTGCATTTATTGTGAGAGACACTGGTGGCCGAGGCAGAGAGAGTGTAATGAAACTATATAGTCTGTGGCCGAGGTCTCACAAAACTAACTAAACAGTGACATCAGCACCTTTTCAAGGGGCACCCTGACGGATTAGTTGGGTTGTTTTTAGCAAGAAACACGTCGAGGTCACCAGGAAAACACTCTTTACAGAGATCGCAACACTCACTTTGCTCTGGTTTCCTATAAATCAAAACGTCAAATCGGCGATTCCTCCTTGGCGTAGGCGCTGGAAGTAAAATTCTTCCAGTGAAAGAGAAGGCATGTGCCTGCTCTTTTCTAATGGCCGCCTGAGTCGCTTAGACACAAATCACAAAATGTCCACGATACAAACCTTTTTACTTACAGTTTACCAAAAGGAGTTTCGCTCACAACAAAGGAAATAGCTCTTCTTTTTTTTTTTACTGCACTACAAAGAAGAAAAAAGCTTCAACCACTCCGAGTGTCCTCCACCCACCCCGTCCAAAATGGCTTCTCTCTAAGGCAACTCCGCCAAGGAGGAATCGCCTTTTTGACGGTTTGATTTCTACGAAACCAGAGCAAAGTATTTGGTATTTGGTATTTAGTATATTCTAGTCACAGAGACTTATCTCTGTGAAATTCGGTCAGCTCTCCCCCGGAGAGCGCGTCGCCGCAAATGCAGCGCCTACCCAATTCCCAAAGTGAGTGCTCCGATCCTTGAAAAGGCTGTTTTTTCTGGTGATCTCGACGTGTTTCTTGCAAACACTCATCCGTCAGGGTGTCACTTTAAGCTAGCAGAACAGCATGGGGTATTTGGGAGGCAAATTCGGATTGGAAACACAGCACAAATGAAGGTGCTTGTATGGCAATCCCAATTTGACACGGCCCTTGAAAAGGATCCTGTCGTCTTCCTAGCATCCCTTTTCCCTCAGTCTGTTCAGCAGTGCCTCCCTCCTTCTTGCTTTTAATAGTGTTATCTTCTTTTTCTCTTCTTCTCATTTTCAATTCACTGAACAAATGTCGAGAAGTGCAGTGAGTAAAGAGCACATTGTTGCAGCTTAATGGGATTGGGAGACAAGTAAAACGAAATGTAAAAAACAAATCTCATTATGCTGCTCTCTGTGTCTCATTGTCTGTCTGTCTGTCTGTCTGTCTGTCTGTCTCTGTCTCTCTGTCTCTGTCTCTCTCTCTCTCTCTCTCTCTCTCTCTCTCTCTCTCTCTCTCTCTCTCTCTCTCTCTCTCTCCACCGTCCTTGCCTCCCTTTCTCTCTCTGTACGTGTGTGTGTATGTGTGTGTGTGTGCGTGTAGGCGTGCGCGCGCGCGCGAGTGTGTGTGTGTATGGGGGGGGGGGGGGGTGCGTGTGTGCCTGCGTGTGTGTATGTTTATGTGTGTGTGCGCATTACTGTGTGTATGCGCGCGTGTGTGCATGTGTGTGTATATGCGCGCATGTGTGCGTGCGCGTGTGTGTATGCGTATGTGTGTGTGTGTGTGCGCGCGCGCGCGCGATAGATGGCAAAATTCACGGAGATTCAAAACAGCGCAAACAAAAGTCGTTTTTTGTAGCAATCCATTGTCCACACAACAACAAACCCAACCCGTCGCCCCCTGTTTCTTCCACGTTTCTCATAACCTTTCCTTTCAAATTGTTCTGTGTCCTTTGTGCAAAGCGTAAACACTCTATGGAGAGCTGGACAACATAGGATCTTCTGAGAAGAAACAACCAATCAATCAAAATCGTCTTTGTTATTTTCCTTGTTTAAGTTGCGTGGGTTTTTTCCACGCTCGAGAAGTGGGGTGGTTATTGATGATGCATTGTTGCTGCGTCATGGGATGTGAGAATACGTTAACACACAAAACTTTACTCTCGCATCTGCGCAAACAAAGGCAGGATAACCGCTAGTTATTATTCGTGTGTGTGTGTGTGTGTGTAAGAGAGAGAGATAGAGAGGTGAGGAGTGAGAGAGAGTGAGAGAGAGAGAGAGAGAGAGAGAGAGAGAGAGAGAGAGAGAGAGAGAGAGAGAGAGAGAGAGAGAGAGAGAGAGAGAGAGAGAGAGAGAGAGAGAGAGAAATTGAAATTGAAATTGAAATTGAAATTGAAAAAAGAGTTTTATTGACATTAGCAAACAATGCGCCGATGCCAAGGAAGCACAAACCATGAACTAAAGAATAATATAAGCCTAACTGGCGACTAAATCAGTTCATAAGATTTTTTTTTTAAGAAACATAAAATAAAACATCTTACATACATAGAAAGATTACACTAGAGAAAAATAAATGTACACAAAAGCATAACTGTTAGACTGACCAACCAACAATAATACGTAAGTTACCAATAGGATAGGTCGGGTAATGCAGCACAAAGTTATATGCAACAATCCAATTTCTCTTTTCTAAGCTTTGTAGCTTTAGCTAAAAACAAAGCATAACACTTTATGACATTTTCATTCTCTGAGGCAAGTAACTTACAAAAATTATACCTCTGCAAATTGAAATTAGTGAATATAAGACATGTTTTGCGTAACTTATTATATTCCTTACAAGAAAATAAAAAGTGCAATTCATCCTCAAAACCGAGAGAGAGAGAGAGAGAGAGAGAGAGAGAGAGAGAGAGAGAGAGAGAGAGAGAGAGAGAGAGAGAGAGAGAGAGAGAGAGAGAGAGAGAGAAGAGAGAGAGAGCGAACGAACGAACGAACGATTTTTTTTATTGAGGGAAAGCGGAATAAGCACAATAACCGGTTTTTTTTCATCCGGCCCTCAGAACAAAAAGAAAAATAATTAAGAAATACAAA
>CM065690.1:40723530-40731030 GCA_017654935.2 Phymorhynchus buccinoides
TGCAACACTCACTTTGCTCTGGTTTCCTAGAAATCAAACCGTCAAATCGGCAATTCCTCCTCGGCGGAGGTGCTGGAAGTCAAAGAGAAGGCGTGTGCCATATCTTTTCTAATGGCCGCCAAATCGTTTGCACGAAAGTTTCGCAATACCAGCCTTTTTTATAAACATTTTTAAATTTTATACAGTTTATCTAAAGCAGTTTTGCTCACAACAAAAGAAACAGCTCCTTTTTTTTTTTTTTTTTACTGCACTACAACAAAATACAACGCTTCAACCACAATGAGTGTCCTCCACCCACCCCATCCAAAATGGCTACTCTCTCCGGCATCTCCGCCAAGGAGGAATCGCCGTTTTGACGGTTTAATTTCTAGGAAACCAGAGCAACGTGAGTGTTCCGATCCTTGAAGAGACTGTCTTTCTGGTGATCTCGACGTGTTTCTTGCAAAAACAACTCATCCGTCAGGGTGCCCCTTTAAGTCTGATTTTTAAAAGAACCACAACAGAAAATTATCCTCATCGTCGTCGTCATCATCATCTTCACCATGGTCCACCTGTCTCTGAGCTGTCTGGGACGTTCTGAGCTGAGGCCATCTGCTGGAGTGTGGATTAAAGGGGTCGCTACACTACATACGATTCGATCCCAATGCGATGCGATTTGACATGGTTGTGAGGCATGCTTCTCGTGAAATTCAACTGTCTAAGCGAATCTGATGAATCCTACTAGTTTTGTTCACTATATTCGTAGTCCCCTTGTACACGAATCTGATGAAATGTGTATATTTATGTATCAGACATTTTAAGTGATTCATGTTTTGGGGTCTACTTGAGTATAGGGAGAAAGGTGGCAGAGTGGTTAAGACGTTCGCCTGCCAAATGTAATGCGTGACTGCAGCGTGAGCGACCCGGGTTCGAATCCCGGCCTCCTCGCCCTTTCTTTCTAGTTTGACAGGAAAATCGAACTGAACGTCCAGTCCTTCGGATGGGGACTTAAAGCTAGTCAGACCGATGCGCTTTACGCAGGTAAAAATCCCACGGCAGTTGAAAGTCGGTAAGAGCAGGGGTAAATCCCGCTGCCTGGTATGGCCAAATTGATAGCTAGGTTTTCCAAATGTACCCACACCCCATCCTCACCCTGTACCCGCCACCCCAATTATTATTTTAATTAAATAGGCGCTGCACTTGCGGCGACGCGCTCTCCGGGGGAGAGCAGCCCGAATTTCACAGAGATACGTGTCTGTGACTAGAATATACCAAATACCAATATAGTGAGCGAAAATAGTAGGATAGAATTATTTTTAGACGGGGGGATTTCACGTGGATCGCAACTCACAGGCATTTCGTATTCGTATTTCCTTCGTATTTCCTATTTCTCTCTCTCTCTCTCTCTCTCTCTCTCTCTCTCTCTCTCTCTCTCTCTCTCTCTCTCTCTCTCTCTCTCTCTCTCTCTCTCTCTCTCTCTCTCTCTCTCTCTCTCTCTCTCTCTCTCTCTCTCTCTCTCTCTCTCTCTCTCTCTCTCTCTCTCTCTCTCTCCTCAATACAACTCTGACATTTTTTGGGTCATGATTTTCGTGAACTATCACTGTTTAAATGTATCTGTTGAAATCCTCCTAGTTATGTTCACTATCTCCCCGTGGGGATAACCGGGGGTCTTTTTGTAAAAAATAGTTCTCCCACCTTCTGGAAGTTCTGTGCTTGTAACTTCCTTTTCCCTTTGCTTTCTATCATCTACTATCTTTCTGACGTATTGGCCCATTTCTCCTGCCTTTAAAAAAAAACAAATTTCCAAATAATTGTTCTCCTTTGAGCTCCTCCAAAATCGGAATGTGTCGGCTGTACGCAGTGGGGAGACCAGTGAAAACTGAAAACCAGACACATACGTACCTTACCCATTATGGCCGCATGGCCTGGGAACGCAGAAGAAGAAGAAGAATGTTCACTGTACCTGTAGTCCCCCGTACACGAATCTCATGAAACATCTGTATTCTTTTGTAAACATATTTTATTCTTTTTTATTCTTCTTCGATCACTCAGACAGTTTCCTGTCAATTTGTGAGCGCAGATGCGTCATGCTGCCGTTATGAGACTAAGTATAAAAACCAATTAGGCCCAGCATGTCCCGACTTCGGCTGGAGGAATCTTTTTGAAAGCGTTTCGTGGAGAGAAAAAAAAGGGCAGGAGAATGAACACGGACAGGCAGAAAGATAGTAGATGACAGTAAGCAAAGGGAAAAGGCAGAGTCAAAGAGAGTGACAGATTAGAGGAAGTTGCAAGCACAGAACTTCCAGAAGGTGGGGAAACTATTTATGCAAAAGACACCCCCCCCCCCCCCCCGGTATCCGCACGGGGGGGACATATTTTATGAGAATCGTGTATTGGGGTCTACATGAGAATAGCGAATGAAAATAGAACGATTTCAAGATGAAGGTATTTCACGTGAAGCATGCCTCTCACAGACGTCGTCACAGTTGGATCGCAGTCGGATACAATCGCACGTGTGTGGCGGACCCTTTACGTGTGAGGCTAAGTTGCTTTTTTTGTATCAATCCACTTAACCCTTTCACCGCCAGCCATATTTCAACCAAACATTTCCATTGTTCACACTTAAAACTCTTCTTTTGTAGTCACAGTTGTTTATAGTACTTGGTTTAAATGCAGTCTCCATCTGTTCAATCAATTGTGCAATTATGACGTTAATTTAAGGAGCACGGTAGATAAGCTTCGAGCTTCTTGTTGCTCTAATTGTCTTTCATGTTTGATCGTTTCCGAATGAATAAAGATTTGTTTAAACCAACATTTCTATTAAATTTAAAATAACCCTTTCACCGCCAGCCATATTTCAGCCACAACTTTCAATTAAATTAGAGAACAAAATCCATCTGCAGTATTGGGGATTCTTCTGTGGCAGATATAAAATAAGGTCTATCCTTACTTACCAAAACTAAGACAATAGGGTATTTGGATAATAGACCCCAATTTGATGCCTTTTAGCGACATAGGCGTTAAATCACTGTGGTGCTAAAATGTGACTTTGGCGGTGAAAGGGTTAAAGGGTAAATACACCGCATACGATGTGATCCGATTGTGACGATGTCTGTGAGTCATGCATGATTCACGTGAAATACTTCCGTCTGAAAATAATACTATTTTCGTTCAGTGTGCTCCAGTACAAATCCATGAATACAGTCTTGAATCAAATAAAATATCTGATACCAAAATAATTATAGATAGGGGAGACTTCTTCATATAGTACCTGTCACGCAATTCGTACCACCTGGGTTCCTACCAAAACGGTTAAAGATTGAGGGTTAACCCTTTCACCGCCAGCCATCTTTGAGCCAAAATTAGCTTCCATTCAACTTACTTGGCTACAGCAACGATTTCGTCTGCACTATTGTGGGATTTCTCTGTGACACATTTAGAATAGGGTCAATCCTTGCTGTCCGAGTTTAGTAACACAATATAATAGAATAATAGACCCTGATTTCGAGAGTTTTAATGACATGGGTGATAAATCATTATGGTGCACAAATGCGACATGGGCGGTGAAAGGGTTAATATTTGTGTGTGAAGTTTGGCCAATGGATGGGAAATGTTTTATCACAACCAAACTTCAACACAGCGGAAAACCGTTTGTAAGGCAATCAAAAATTCATGTTGGCAGCATCTGAGGTTATTTTGGGTAATGCGTTTTCATTTGTTATTCGATGCACCAATACAAAAATTAAAACACTACATGCCACAAATCTTTAAAGTGTTAGGGTCAATGTTGTCCATTTTGCAAATAAAAAATATTCAAAGCAAACATAATTGAGCCATAGCTTTGCAATTCGTACCTCTGTCATGTGTCTATATGAGTATAGGGAACGAGGGCGCACGCGCGAGAATTGAATTGAATTGAATTGAATGAATTTTATTTATAGAGGGTAATAGAATAAGCAATAACATGCTTGCTTTGCATCCAGCCCTCTGCGGAAAACAACAACATCATATATAAGTAGAAAGGAAAAAGGGAAACGAGTAGAGACAAAGCTGTATACGACAGAGAGAGAGAGAGAGAGAGAGAGAGAGAGAGAGAGAGAGAGAGAGAGAGAGAGGAGAGAGAGAGAGAGAGAGAGAGAGAGAGAGAGAGAGAGAGAGAGAGAGAGAGAGATGGTGTGTGTGAGAGAGAGAGAGAGAGAGATAGTGAGAGAGAGAGAAGAGAGATGGTGTGTGTGAGAGAGAGAGAGATATAATGAGAGAGAGTAGAGAGAGAGAGAGAGAGAGAGAGAGAGAGAGATGGTGTGAGAGAGAGAGAGAGAGAGATAGTGAGAGAGAGGAAGAGAGATGGTGTGTGTGTGAGAGAGAGATAATGAGAGAGAGAGAGAGAGAGAGAGAGAGAGAGAGAGAGAGAGAGAGAGAGAGATGGTGTGTCCCCTTGAGAGAGAGAGATAATGAGAGAGAGAGAGAGAGAGAGAGAGAGAGAGAGAGAGAGAGAGAGAGAGAGAGATAACAAGGTGTGTGTGAGAGAGAGAGAGAGAGAGAGAGAGAGAGAGAGAGAGAGAGAGAGAGAGAGAGAGAGAGAGAGAGAGAGAGAGAGAGAGAGAGAGAGAGAGAGAGAGAGAGAGAGAGAGAGAGAGAGAGAGAGAGAGAGAGAGAGAGAGAGAGTATCCACATCCAAAACCTTCAGTAAATCTTAGATTTTCTTCAGTGGTGCTCTTGAGCCGTAGGCCTATGATTGTGTTCTTAATAAAGACACAAGGACCCACCACGATTAAGTCCCTTGGGTTTTTTTATGTGTAGCTGTGACCCACATGCAAATTCACCCAACTTCAAATTGAGGCTGCTCTTTAAACTTATGTTTTGTTTTGAATTTGGGAGCATTTATAGGGGAGTCAAACCTGGTCAAAACAAAAACATTGTATCAGCTGTTAGAAGGAAAGCACGTGAAACCCGTGATTTTGACACGTGATCTGGTGGGTCTTATAAGATGGAAGATATCTTAAGAAATCTTCCTAGCATAAGAGGGAATGTGACACTTGACGTGTGGGGTCTTTAAGCCTATTGGCCTCTCTGACGTCTGTTTGACTCTGTCACGGCTTCAGAGAACAACAAACAAACAACAAACAAACAACAAACAAACAACAAACAAACAACAAACAAACAACAAACAAAAACAAACAAACAACAAACAACAAACAAACAACCAACAAACAACAAACAAAAAACAAACAAACAACAAACAAACAAACAAACAAACAAACAACAAACAAACAACAAACAAACAACAAACAAACGGGTGTCGGTTCCACGAAGGACAAAACGTTTCTTCTGCCGCTCTGTGTAGAATGAAAAGGCGGACAGCTAGTATCATCCCTCAGCGTGAGTGAATTATAGAGCGAGGATGAAAGGAAATTAATTCTGATTTGAGTATGTGATCTTGTTGGAGTTGAAATCAATATGTGGCGAGATTATCTCATGAAAGGCTCTAGCTGTGGACCCCAGTATCATGTTTCTGTAATTCCTTTTAGCCCTTTCCTCGCCAGCCATATTTCAGCCAAACATTTCCATTAAATTTACCTGGGCAGAGAACAAAATCCATCTGCAGTAATGGGGATTCTTCTGTGGAATCATATAGTAAAAAGCCAAGTGTCCATGTGTGTGTGTGTCTGTCTGTCTGTCTGTCTGTCTGTCTGTCTGAAACACAAAACGGGCCTTATAACTCCGCTGTTTTTCGACCGAATCGCTTCAAATTTGCTGTGAGCCCTAACGGGGCGATGGCAACGGCAACCGAGGCGGCCGTGTCATTTGCGCGGTTTTGCAAATGCGCGAAACGCGCATCCGCCGGCCTTTCGGCGCCCGTATCTCCGGTATTTCTGGACCGATTGCCTTCAAATTTGGCAGATATATGACCGGGGACGGTGACTATCAATTGGCCAAACCGGAAGCGAATCGATTACTTAGGCGCATAACAGCAGCATGATGCAAAACGGGCCTTATAACTCCGCCGGTTTTCAACCGAATCGCGTCAAATTTGCTGTCAGGCTTGCTGTCACCGGGGCAAAGCCTGGCAGCAAATTTGAAGAAAATCGGGAGAGCGCGTCACTCTCAGAGCAGCGCCAACGGGAAACGGGGCCTTATAACTCTGCCGTTTCTTAACGAAATCGCTTCAAATTTGCTGTACTCAGCGTTACCAGTACTTGGCGTTACCGTTACTAGGCGTTACCGTTACTAGGGAGAGCGCATCACTCTCAGAGCAGCGCCAACGCGAAACGGGGCCTTATAACTCCGCCTTTTCTTATCCGAATCGTTTCAAATTTGCTGTACTCAGCGTTACCAGTACTTGGCGTTACCGTTACTAGACCTTACCGTTACTAGGGAGAGCGCATCACTCTCAGAGCAGCGTCAATGGGAAACGGGGCCTTATAACTCCACCGTTTCTTAACCAAATCGCTTCACATTTGCTGTACTCAGCGTTACCAGTACTTGGCATTACCGTTACTAGGCGTTACCGTTACTAGGCGTTACTGGTACTCGGCGTTGCGCTAGTATATAAAAAAGGTCTATCCTTACTTTCCCAAAACTAAGACATTTGGGTCTTTGGATAATAAACCCCAATTGGATGCCTTTTAGTGACATAGGTGTCAACTCACTGTGGTGCTAAAATGCTACTTTGGCACTGAAAGGGTTAAAGGACAATTTTTTATTTTTACTTTCTTTTTGTTTTGAATAAAGGCCATGCTTTTTTTAGGGATGGGGGGGGGGGGGGGGTGTTAAAATGATACTTATCTTGCGCGCATGTCACAAGATCATTTTGTGAAAAGGGAATGCCCTTTATTTTTAAACTACAGTTAATAGGAATGTTACAAAATTAAAGATAATATATTTTCGAATATTTATTGTATTATATTTGTTAACCGATGTCATAATCCTGAGGACTGTTTTTTTGTGTTGAAAAATGGTTGTAATAAATCTATACTGTACCAACTGAATGTGTCTCCAGCAATGTCATCCTTGATATACCTCCTTGTCCCTCCCTTTTCAAGTTGTCATCATCAACATCGCATCTTGGCATAGTGATCTGACCACCACCATTATCATTATCATCATCATCATCATCATCAACGACAGCATCACCATCATCGTTATTTCATGGTCGATTTTGTTGGAATACAGGCAAGGAGGTGGCAGAGTGGTCAAAGACCCACCAGATCACGTGTCAAAATCACGGGTTTCCCTCTCATAGCTGGTAAGATATCTTGTTTTGACCAGGTTTGACTCCCATATAAATGCCCCAAAATTGAAAACGAAACATCATTTTAACGAGCAGCCTCATTTTGAAGTTTAGGGCATTTGTATGTGGATCACAGCTACCCCGGAAAAACCAAGGGACTTAATCGTGGTGGGTCAGTGTGTCTTTAAGGTGTTCGCCAGCCAATTATCATCATCATCATCATCATCATCATCATCATCATCATCATCATCATCATCATCATCATCATCATCATCATCATCATCATCATC
>CM065690.1:40736030-40741030 GCA_017654935.2 Phymorhynchus buccinoides
ATCGTCAAAGCTGTAAGCGCTTTACAATTTTTACTAAAGCATATTATATCAAAACATGTATATAAAAACAATCCCATCCCCCACCCTCACACACACACACACACACACACACACACACACACACACACACACACACACACACACACACACACACACACCCTATGCCCCGTCTCTCATTATCGAACACAACCACTCTAACAGATAAAACACGAACAATTATTGCAAACACCATTATATTAAGAGGCGAACGAGTGAACTATCTTGACACCGTCCTTTTAATCGGATGACAAGAAACAGAAATCTGCTTTGGATGGAATTTGTTTTCTTCACTCATTGATGAAGCCCTTTAATGACGTTGAGGCTGAAGACGTCATCACCTCTATTCTTACACGCGTTTACACTAAGCCTATGGGTTAGTATACGCAAATGATATGTCAATACATTGTTTTATATCACACGCTTCCAGGCATCTAAGCACTACTTGAAGATCGGTATTTATCTCTATATAAAAAATCCCATCCCCCACCCTCACACACACACACACACACACACACACACACACACACACACACACACACGCATCACGCACGCACGCACGCGCACGCACGCGCACACACACACACACACACACACACACACACACACACACACACACACGCCCTATCCCCCGTCTCTCATTATCGAACACAACCACTCTAACAGATAAAACACGAACAATTATTGCAAACACCATTATATTAACAGGTGAACGAGTGAACTATCTTGACACCGTCCTTTTAATCGGATGACAAGAAACAGAAATCTGCTTTGGATGGAATTTGTTTTCTTCACTCATTGATTAAGCCCTTTAATGACGTTGAGGCTGAAGACGTCATCACCTCTATTAAATTCCCCATGTGAACACAGAGAAGAGGACAGCCCTTCAAAATAGTTTGCCCGATGCTTAGTTTGAGCTGGTGTTTATTTTCAGCTAACACTGTTGTCGATTAGCACGACACTTGGAGGAGGGGGTTGTTGTTGTTCTTGTTCTCGTTATGGGCTCAATTAACACAACTGTTTAACTCTTTCATCGCCAGCCGGGTTTTTTTTAGCCAAAATTCCCGTCAAAATTACCTTGGTAAAGAAAAGTTGGCATATGCAATACTCTGAATCCCTCTATGACCACAGTACACGAATTCCCCTCATTCTAGCTCCTTTCAGTTTTCCACAGAGAGCTATTTGTTTCAAGCTATTTCTTTTAACAGAGGCAAATATTCTTATCATTGATTGTGGTTAGGGATAGGAAAAGACCTTACAAGTGGCATACCACCATAAAACAATGTCAGCCTTATGGGTAAAACGCTTTAAATTGGTTTATGCTGGTGACGAGTGTCATAATACAAAAGGCATGAACTGAAAGGAGCTGAGATAAGCTACTGTGTGACATGTATCAAATAAGGCCTTTCCTTATCTCCAAACATTAACAACTTAAGGCCCTTGGATAATAAATCCTAATTTCACGCCTTGTAGTGACATGGGTGTTATATCAGTGTGGTGCATAAATGAGACATTGGCGGTGAAAGGGTTAAAGAATGTTGTATTTGTTGCGTTGTCGAATAATAACACAGTTTACAGGTTACTATTAACTTTGATGTGCTTAACCCTGCTTTTCTTTTTGTTCTTTTTAGATGTACATTTGAAACTTTTTTTTCTCATGTCAGTTTTAAACTCATCTTCCTGACGAAGAGATGTACTAAGATCTCGAAAGCTTGAAACCATTGGTGTTTTGTGGTAAATGTGAAGACAGTTGACTTTCTGTCACGATTAACACGCATCACACTCATGGAACTAATAATACAGTTTAGTTTCTGTCATTGTCACAACTGACACAAGTATTACTCCATCGACTCATTAATTAATGGTTTTCATGTTGGTGAAAACATATTTTCACCGCCAGCCATATTTCAGCCTTAAAAACATTTCCGTGGCGGCAGTTTTACCTGGGTAGAGAACAAAATCCATCTGCAGTATTGGGGATTCTTCTGTGACATACTAATAAAATAAGGTCTATCCTTACTTCCCAAAACTAAGACAATAGGGTCTTTGGATAATAGACCCCAATTTGATGCCTTTTAGTGACATAGAAGTTAAATCATTATGGTGCTAAAATGTGACTTTGGCGGTGAATAGATTAACACGTTTTAAGCTTAAGGTCTTTCGTAAGTAACACACACAACGCTCCATGAACTATTAACACAGTTTACTTTCATTCATAATTTCCGCGTTTACTATTTCACGTTCTTTCATAATGAACACACATATTACTCAATGAACTAACTCAGTTTACTTTCTTTGATAAGTTCCGGGTGTGGCTATGCCGATTCAGGAAATGCATTAACACAAAAAAACACTTCACAATGACCCAAGAGTCGAACATATTATATCCCTTGTCTTTCATCAGTAAATGGGAGTACATTCATATGGCTCTTCCATTTTGCTACATTTCTTCACCATGTCCTAGCAGACGAATTCTAAAGCCTTTCACGGCTGATTAATGGTTTTCATGTTGGTGAAAACATATTTTCTTCCTCGCCTCCTTCTTTCAGACTTCTCTCTTAAAACTTTCCACGCTTTTACTTTTGGTATTTTCTGACGTGGCGGCAGTTTTGTGTGGTTCCAGAACGTAAAACATAGTTCTTTGATGTAGTTCTTTGACCATTCTGACGATTTTGTGTGTGTCCAAATTTCTAATCTAAGTCACTTTTTCAATAACGTATTTCACAGCCACGTTTTCGTTTGATCTTATTCAGAGTAATAATAATGATAATAGGTTAAACCATGTGGTTGATGACGATGCTCGTGATGCAGAAGAAAGTTGTTGAAAGTTGACTTAACACTCACTATAGTGAAACAAGCATATGGTAACTATATGGTGCCAAATCCTTTCAGTATATATATATATGTGTGACCCAGCACCACGAAAGGGACATTAAGTGTCAAACTGACCATTCTGATAATATTATAATACAGTTGCAAACTTCAGACAAGTCTCTTTCCAATAATACAAGAACCATTCTTGTATCTTTTTCCGTTCTAGAGTTATGAGCATTTAAAGTTGGTAGGGTGAGCGTCGGCCATTTTGAGAGAACACTGTCTAAAGTCTAGCCAAGCTGTAGAAAACGCATTGACCTACTCGTTTTAACCCTGTCACCGCCAAAGTCGCATTTTAGCACCACAGTGATTTCACACCTATCTCGCTAAAAGGCATCAAATTGGGGTCTATTATCCAAAGACCCTATTGTCTTAGATGTGGGAAGTAAGGACAGACCTTATTTTATATATGTCACAGAAGAATCCACAATACTGCAGATGGATTTTGTTCTCTACCCAGGTAAATTTAATGGAACTTTTTGGCTGAAATACGGCTGGCGGTGAAAGGGTTAAGACACTAATAAGACCATATAGAGACAATATGAAAGATTTTCCTTTATAAATATGAAAGATCAGATGTTAGAGAACACAAAAATACTCATAGCTCAAACTTGACAAAACAATTAGATTTTTGACTTTGCAAGCCTGTTGTGAGCAACGAACCCAGCGACTTAATGTCCCTTTCGTGGTGCTGGGTCATATATATTTTTAACCATGTGTGTCCCACAAAACCTGGTTTTCTTACGACAATACAATTTTTTGTTCTTGTTCTTGTTCTTGTTCTATTCACTTTCCAGGTTTATCTTATCCACACTACCTACCACCCTTCGTTTTCAGCAAACTCTCGCGTGCCTACTGTTGACCTCTCGTACACTGTGTGATGTCAAACCAGAACTTTTCTCTGTTATTTGCGGACCTTTGAGACCCCGGTGAATTCCCAATGTAGGCCTGCATTATTGCACGGCTGCGCGAGACGAGACTTGTTCATAAAGACCCAGTGACGCACCACGATTAAGTCCCTTGTTTTTTTCTGGGTTGCTGTGACCCATAAACAATTATTTGTCCCCATATTCAAATTGAGGCTGCTCTTTAAACTGATGTGTCGGATTCAATTTGGGGCCATTTATATGGGAGTCAGCCAGATCACGTGTCAAAATCACGGGTTTCACGTGTTTTCCCTATTATAGCTGGA
Source organism: Phymorhynchus buccinoides (assembly GCA_017654935.2). Classification (NCBI taxonomy): domain Eukaryota; kingdom Metazoa; phylum Mollusca; class Gastropoda; order Neogastropoda; family Raphitomidae; genus Phymorhynchus; species Phymorhynchus buccinoides. Next base: position 40,740,133 of record CM065690.1, read on the forward strand.
AATAAATCTTGTTTTGACCATGCTTGACTCCCATACAAATGTCCCCAAATTGAAAACGAAACATCATTTTAAAGAGCAGCCTCAATTTGAAGTTGGGGACATTAATGTACTACGTGGGTCACAGCTACCCAGAACAAAAACAAAGGACTTAATCGTGGTGCGTCAGTGTGTCCGACTGCGTGGTTTCAGTCTTCCCATTGAGCCAACAGCCAGTAAGCCACTCACTCTGGATAGGAGTCGATCCAGGACGGGGGAAAACACCATCACCTCTGATGGGATTTGAACCGGAGACCTCCCAGCCTGTAGTCCGCGACGTTATCACTGTGCCATGGCGGATGGTGTCTTGGTGGGATTTCTGGGATTTTGTAGAGTGGCCAGTGATCTCACGTCTGATTGCACACGTCAGAGTTCTCTAACTCTCATGTCGCTTCTATCGAATTACGCTTCTCATTTCCCATGACGAATTACAGCACGAGCAATCTATCCGTCACCCGACTTAATTGGGTCCGTAAACAATCTTCAATTGAGTTACCCAACATTCATTAACCTTGCACATCGCGCAAAATGTGATCACTTTATGCATTTGTTTTCTTTCCATTTGAAAGAGAGTATTCCCCCTTTTGTTCAATTTCGTTATCTCCTCACTTGGCCTCAGTATTTCATTCTTGTTCTGTTAGCTCGTCCATGCGGCGTCTGTGCGGTGTCCGTCCGTGCGTGCGTGCATGCGCGCTCGTATGTGTGTGTGTGTGTGTGTGTGTGTGTTCGTGCGTGTGCGTGTGCGTGTGTGTGTGTGTGTGTGTGTGTGTGTCCGATGGGTTCTGTCACGCCTGTCATTTTGCATCTTGTGATACAAACAGTAAACTTATCTTTTTCTTCCCGTTTCTGGGTTCTCTGATTT
>CM065690.1:40746030-40748530 GCA_017654935.2 Phymorhynchus buccinoides
TGAGAGAGAGGAGGAAGAGGAGAGAGAGAGAGAGAGAGAGAGAGAGAGAGAGAGAGAGAGAGAGAGAGAGAGATCGTGAGATGAGGAGCGAAGCGAGAGAGAGAGAGAGAGAGAGAAGGGAGAGAGAGAGAGAGAGAGAGAGAGAGAGAGAGAGAGAGAGAGAGAGAGAGAGAGAGAGAGAGAGAGAGAGAGAGAGAGAGAGAGAGAGAGAGAGAGAGAGAGAGAGAGAGAGAGAGAGAGAGAGAGAGAGAAGAGAGAGAGAGATGAGAGAGAGTCAGTCCTAAAATCCCAAAATGGTCAGTTCATTGCAGCAAACACACGAACCTGTTGACCACACAATAGCACGAACATGCACACCAATCAAAGCAATAAATGTCACTGTAATTGGTCAACGTAAGTACAGTGGAACTCCCCTTTTAATGCCTTCAAACATTATCCAAAATGAGGTCTTATACGGGAGGGGTCTTGTTTGGGAGGTAATTGCAATACTTATAAAGAATGGCAAGGTCTCCAAGAAGTAGGTCTTATGTGGGAGGGAGTCTTATAATGGGAAGTCTTAGACTGTATTGGGAATTTGAGGGCAATGCGACTGAAAGGGACAGAGGTACAGTAGGGGTGGGCAAGTGGCGTTCTCTCCTTTTACTTTCTTTCTATGGTTTCAGGTTTGGGTGTTTTTAGTTGTGTGTAACTAATGTAATTAAAGACGAGTTACAGGATTTTCAAAAGTCGATCATTCATGGTTTATTGTGTACTATATGGTTTCCAAAGTATCTGAAGGAGAGAGTGAAAAGGTGAGAGAGAGAGAGAGAGAGAGAGAAGAGAGAGAGAGAGAGAGAGAGAGAGAGAGAGAGAGAGAGAGAGAGAGAGAGGGAGGGAGAGATAGATAGAGGGAGAGAGAGAGAGAGGGGGGGGGAGAGAGAGAGAGGGGGGGAGAGATATATATAGAGAGAGAGTGGGGAAAGGGGGATAATTTGAAACATTTGCAAACACATAAACGCACACGCACACGCACACGCATACACACACACACACACACACACACACACACACACACACACACACACACACACACACACACACACACACACACACGGGCGCGCGGGCGCATGCACGCACGCATACGTGCACGCGTACAAACATATAATACTTACGTGCACGCGCGCCAACACCACCACCCCTCCTTACCCCACCCCCAACACACAAATACACACACTTGCACGCACATACCCTCTCTCTCTCTCTCTCTCTCTCTCTCTCTCTCTCTCTCTCTCTCTCTCTCTCTCTCTCTCTCTCTCTCTCTCTCTCTCTCTTACATCACAACATCTAAAGAACCCACAGCCAAAAACCAGAAACCATCTTTCTGTGGTAAAAAAAACAAAAAACAAATGCATAATCTCAACGCAGAGTCAATGACAGATCAAACACAGATCACAGACCTCCACCTTTCGCCATCCTTAAAACAGTACAATCCTGATCAGAGAAGGGAGCTGACAAGCTTAAGCCGTGAAAGAAGATTTGCTTCAAGGAATGAGAGACTTAGTGCGATTTTCCTCACGCCAGAGGGCATGACGCTCGTGTGGGGCTAATCCTCTCTATATTATTAGTTGGGGATAAAGAAAGAGAGAGAGACAGTGAGTGGTCCTACCATCACTCTCTCTCTCACTACGCCCAAGTAAGAAAATCGCGTGATAAGCCCCTAGTGCATTGACTGCCCTCTGGCGTGAAAAATATCGCCATAGGTTGACCATTGAAATGGACACCTCTCTGTCTATGCGTTTGTCGATGTCTCTGTATCTGTCTCTCTGTATTTCTGTTAGTCTGTCTCTCTATCTCATTATATCTCTCCCTCCCTCCCTCTCTGTCTCCTATCTCTCTCTCTCTCTCTCTCTCCTCTCTCTCTCTCTCTCTCTCTCTCTCTCTCTCTCTCTCTCTCTCTCTCTCTCTCTCTCTCTCTCTCTCTCTCTCTCTCTCTGTCTCTCTCTCTCTCTCTGTGTCTCTGTCTAATGGGTCTAAGGCCTAATCAGTATATCATTCAGACTCAGACTCAGACTCTGTATCTGTCTGTCTGTCTGTCTGTCTATCTGTCTGTCTGTCTGTCTGTCTGTCTGTCTCTGTCTCTCTCTCTCTCTCTCTCTCTCTCTCTCTCTCTCTCTCTCTCTCTCTCTCTCTCTCTCTCTCTCTCTCTCTCTCTCTCTCTCTCTCTCTCTGCCTTAAGAATAGGCATTGCCTAAAATCTTCATCCTATTAAATAAAGGTTTTCAGTGTTCAGTGTTCAGTGTTCTCTCTCTCTCTCTATCTCTCTCTCTCTCTCTCTCTCTCTCTCTCTCTCTCTCTCTCTCTCTCTCTCTCTCCGATCTGTTTGTCTCTCTCTATCTCATTTTGTCTCTTCGTGTCTTCTCTCTCTCTCTCTCTCTCTCTCTCTCTCTCTCTCTCTCTCTCTCTCTCTCTCTCTCTCTCTCTCTCTCTCTCTCTCTCTCTCGTTCCAGGGATTAAACCAAAG
>CM065690.1:40756030-40758530 GCA_017654935.2 Phymorhynchus buccinoides
CTCTCTCTCTCTCTCTCTCTCTCTCTCTCTCTCTCTCTCTCTCTCTCTCTCTCTCTCTCTCTCTCTCTCTCTCTCTCTCTCTCTCTCTCTCTCTCTCTCTCCCCCCCTCTCTCTCTCTCTCTCTCTCTCTCTCTCTCTCTCTCTCTCTCTCTCTCTCTCTCTCTCTCTGCCCCCCTATCTTTCTCTTCTCTCTCTCTCTCTCTCTCTCTCTCTCTCTCTCTCTCTCTCTCTCTCTCTCTCTCTCTCTCTCTGCCTCTCTCTCTCTCTCTCTCTCTCTCTCTCTCTCTCTCTCTCTCTCTCTCTCTCTCTCTCTCTCTCTCTCTCTCTCTCTCTCTCTCTCTCTCTCTCTCTCTCTCTCTCTCTCTCTCGGCACCACAGACTATGTGTTATCATGTTGTAGGTAGGCAATGTGTGGGTGAAAGTCAATGTCCGTTGCATATAGGGCCTATATCTTTCTTCATATAAATTGGTAACAGAAAAAAAGGGTAACATATTTCCTAATGGGAAAAAAATAATGGAAAGAAATTTGCAGAAAGGAAAAAAACAAAACATCTTTTTGTGAACGTGCAAACGAAACAAGAAAGCATTCTTTATTAGCCGGACACTGTCCCTTTCTAATGGCCTCAATACCCATGAACATTTTTCATTCTTTCTTCATGGCAACACGGTGATAGGCCAGTCATAATAAGACTTCATATCACCGTGTTGCCATAGGGAAAGAGTGAAAAATGTTCACGTGTACAGAGACCTTGATACATGTGGTACGTTTCATTAGTAGCAGCAGCAGCAGCAGTAGTAGTAGTAGTAGTAGTAGTAGTAGTAGTAGTAGTAGTAGTCGTAGTAGTCGTAGTAGTCGTAGTAGTAGTAGTGTCATAGGGCTAGAAGTGGACCTCTCGGCCCTTTTACGCCCTTTCTTGATTGTTTAATTTGATTAAGTTTCACAATGATTGCGCAAACCTAAGCTAAGCTAGTCTTAATTCATTTATAACATTTTTGGAATGGACTTTCATTTTTAAACATAAAAAAAATTGAAAGCTCTTATCATATTAGGATCTTGGGCCACTAGATTTTTAAAAGTGTTAATATTAGGTGCCTGTTTGATGTTAGTTGGTAAGTTATTCCAATGTTGAACAATCCTGTTAGAGAAGAAACATTTTCGTTTGTTAGTATTTGAACGTCTGAAAAACAACTTGTCCATACTATTTCTTGTTTTATCCATTGTGCTCTTGACAAAGAAATCACTGAATTCAAAATGATCAGAATTATTTATAATTTTATATACTTGTATGAGTTCTCCTCTGAGTCTTCTTCCCTTGAGAGAAGGCAAATTAAGAAATTATAATCTTTCGTTGTATGCCAGCTGACATTAGACATTAGCCTGTTTCCAAAGCTGACTCTTTCTAATCCTAATGTTACATCGGACACTATCCCTGTCTCTCCTTTTATTTACTTTTTCGTTCCTTTCTTTTTTTTTACATACTTTTACCCATTTTAAAGTTTGGTGAAAAAAACACCTCAGTTCGACACGACTAGATCAAAAATACGTGTGGCCTGTGGAAAAAAACACCCACCTCAGTTCGACACGACTAGGGGAAGACGGGGTAAAACGCCCATGGGCGGGTAAGAAGCCCACGCCAATTATCTCATGAAATAAAGCAAATTTCAGTCAAATTTGCCCATGAGACGAATGGTAAACATTAACACTCGTCTCATGGGCAAAATGTGACTGACATTTGCTTCGTTTCATGAGATAATTGGCTTGGGCTTCTTACCCACCCATGGGCTTTTTACCCCGTCTTCCCCTAGATGAAAAGTACGTGTGGCCTGATCATCGATCTGACAATCATATCATAATTATCACTGGGGGGTACTTTTTCCCTGTTTCTCTCCTACAGCGGGCAGCCAGTCTCACACTGAGAGAGCGTTGTTAAAGGGCTTGGTAGGCCTACACGTTGACATTATTCACAAAATAGCTCTATTTCCCCACGCTTGTAAGGGTACATAACGTTTGTACACGTCAAATATGTCCATGCATGCACAATTATCATAATAATGAGAAAGAGAGACAGGCAGACAGACAGACAGACAGACACACGGGCAAAGACGGAGACAGATAAACAGAGAGAGAGAGGGGGGGGGGAAGAGAGAAAGAGAAAGAGAGTGAGAGAGAGAGAGAGAGAGAGATGGGGGGGGGGGGAGAGAGAGAGAGAACTCGGAACTCGGAAAGTTTAATTGTACATTGGCCTTGGGCCACAATACAATATTGAGAGAGAGAGAGATAGAGAGAAAGAGAGAGAGAGAGAGAGAGAGAGAGAGAGAGAGAGAGAGAGAGAGAGAGAGAGAGAGAGAGAGAGAGAGAGAGAGAGAGAGAGAGAGAGAGAGAGAGAGAGATGACTTGGTTTAAAAAAATACGATAAGATCACCCTTACTAATGGCTACGACTGGCTGCTAATGGCTAAGAGAGAGAGAGAGAGAGAGAGAGAGAGAGAGAGAGAGAGAG
>CM065690.1:40761030-40771030 GCA_017654935.2 Phymorhynchus buccinoides
TCATAGTGAAAACCCAATGGAAGACATTTTGAAGGGGCCAATAGCACAGTGAGAGTGAGAGCTGAGGAGGCTCCAAAAACAAATGCTCATAATTTCAAATCCGTTGGCGTTTGACCACTACAACCATATAGTTGTTAGACCTTCATGTTGATCCTAAATTGACCCTCTGGCTCGTTAACTTTCTTCTCAATAGAAGCCAGTCAGTCCGTTATCAGTCAGTGCTCTCCTCTCCACTCTCTACTTCAACTGGTGCGCCTCAGGGTACTGTTCTCTCTCCTGTTCTTTGTACCTTGTATACCAACAACTGTAGAGGTACGGCGAATGTTCCTATCATAAAATATTCAGACGATTCGGCCATACAAGACCTTTCAAATTCCGATTCTCACTACTTTAGTCAAGTTGCGAAATTCTGTCTGTGGTGTAAAGAAAACTATCTGGACCTCAATGTGCTCAAAACAAAAGAAATGTTAATAGACTTTAGGAAAGATCCACCCCCTGTTCCAGAGGTAGAAATTGATGGTGAAACAGTGGAAAGAGTTTCAGAATACAAATACCTAGGTACCATTTTGGGCGACAAACTGACTTTCGACAAGAACACACAGAACATACATAAGAAATGTCAATCAAGATTGTTTATTTTGCACAGACTGAGAAACATTGATGTTAACTCAAACATTGTGCATACGTACTATAGTAGCTGCATTGAGTCTGTGCTTACTGTTTCCTTTATGTGTTGGTTTGGAAGTCTGTGTTTGAAGAACAAGCGTGTGTTGGATGATGTGGTGAATGTGTGTAGTAAAGTTGTTGGAAAGAGAGAGATGGGTTTAAATGAGATGTACGAAAGACGAACCAAGCATAAAGCCAGGAAGATTGTAAATGACACCTCCCATGTTTTGAACAAACATTACGAACTATTACCTTCTGTACCTCGCTACAAAACTTTTAAAGTCAACTCCAGGGCACAGAAATCCTTCATCCCCAGATCCATCCACCTCCTAAACTCATTATCCTTTTAGGTTTAAATGTGTGTTCATCGTGTTAAAAGAAACTATGCATGCTTATCCTTAGACGTGTATGTATCCACATATAATGTGTATCTTTAAGTGTGTATTATGTGTAACTTTTGCTCCTATTCATGCATGCTGAATGTCGATGTCTTTGTTATTCTGGCACCTGAACAAAATTTCTCCTTGGGAGATAATAAAGTGAATTTGATTTGATTTGATTTGATTTGATATTTGTGATCAGCATTAACAGGAGAATGCAGTGGAAGACATTTTGAAGGGGCAATAGCATAATGAGAGTGAGAGCTGAAGCGAAAACAAGTAGGGGAAGCGGGGTAAAAAGCGCATGGGCGGGTAAGAAGCTGCTAATTATCTCATGAAATGAAGCAAATTTCAGTCAAACTTGCCCATGAGACGAATGCTAGACATTAACGCTCGTCTCATGGGCAAAATGAGACTGAAATTTGCTTCATTTCATGAGATAATTGGGGTGGGCTTCTTACCCGCCCATGCGCTTTTTACCCCGTCTTCCCCTACTCATACTTTCACAATTGTTGTCGTTAGACCACTATATATTCATGATCAGCATTAACAGGGGAATGCAGTGGAAGAGCCGAGGGGACTCCGTGAACATGGACTACAGTGAGTGGGAGACATTCTGAAGTGCTGCCCTGGCAACTGCTATTCTAAAGACCTGTTCCGAGGAAAAAGCTGCCGCAAAGCGAAGCGAGCGCAGGGCGTAGCAACCGCTGGGAGTTGCTGCTAGTGACTAATATTTCGTGCACTTGGCTGGAATGCAATGTGACAACAATAAACCAGGATTTGTCGCACTACGCCAGGTAGGGTGATCACGAATGCGTCACAAACAATTAACACGGGTAATGACGTGTAAATGAGCATAAACAACTAATCGTCGTGGCAGCTTAGTCTAATCTACAGGTTACTGCCCGTGTTAGCTGGTTAAGACGCGTCCATGATGACCGTACCAGTTCAGTGGAGCACGCTAAACTAACAACACGCTGTGAAAAAAGGGCGTGAGAGAAAGTCGCAGGCTACGACTAGGCGTTCAAGAATGCACATGATCATCTCACCAGATATGGAACACTCCATTTTTTAGTAACGTTTTATTTTTTGTGTGTTTGACGGTTTAAGGTTTGGGATAGGGTTAGGGATTGGGTTCGGGTCAGTTTAATTTCAGATTGAAAGGTCAAAAGATACAAATTCTAAATTTTCGCTCAAAACCGGCATTGTCATGTCCCGCGAATGACGTCACTTTCCATATATGGAGATGACAAAGTGCAGTCTTGAACGTCTTGTCAGGCTACGGGCTTGCTTACTCTCAAAATTACACACAGCATGGGAAAACAGTAGTAGGCTCACACACGCACGTATACACATTTTGATGTGTTGCTACAGGGAAAACACGATGGTTACAAAAAAAGTTGTGGTGTTAATTGTTTGTTACAGGGCAGGCGATCTAACCTTTCGTTATTGGGAGCAAAGCAGAGGTTGTATAACAGTCATCTTGATATGAACGAGAGATCTTGACCATCAAATCGTCTCGGGAAGCGAAACGGAGCTTTTTTTCTTCTTCTGTTGTTGCTGTATTGGTCTACCCCTCACCCTCCACCCCCGAAACTTAGAAATTTGCGGTGAACTAGCCTCGGGCTACATCCATACACCCAGCTGTCTTGATGACCCCTGGTGAATATTGTGGGATTATTTCTGATCATATCGACAATAGGACTCGTTCTGGTTCACTGAAGGTTCGCTCGTGAACTGATGAATGATATGTGACTCCAAGATGTAAAACATTGTGGTGGTGGCTATACACTTTGTATTTGTATTTAGAATATGAGAATGTGAGCTTACTGTGCAAAACATAGGATGTACTGATGTTCATAAATGGAAATGTATTGTCTTGAAAATTTGACTTGACTGTGAGCGTATATTATGACCAGTGACGGATTTATGGAACATTATCAAAGCAGGCCGAGCAGTTTGTAGCCTACTCAAGTTCAAGCACAGACTACAGAAGACAATACGCTGAAGAGAAAACGATAGAAAACTCGAAGACAGGCGGTTTGAAAATGACTTTGAACAGTTTTGCAAAGATTCAATGTTGGCGCATACTTTTTGCTGATTCTCAACCGTTTGACATCCTGTACTGCTATGCCGCGTTTTGACTGTAGGGTAAGGTAAAGTGGTGAGCGGATAATGCATGAAGGAACCAGACTATGAAGGCTTCTGCATCAGCTGGTGTTGCATGTTTAGTCTTCTGCTCATTCTAACTTCTCTCGTGCATGATGGAGACACTGAGTTACGAAGACTCAGACTTTTCGCAAATAGCCTACACGTCCTCTTAATTAACCAAAACAAAATGAACAAGTAGGCCTAAACAGGCGACAGATTCACGACAAAAAATTACATTAGGATTCTTTGGTCTAAAACGATAAGTTTTTCAGCTAGGGGAAGACGGGGTAAAAAGCGCATGGGCGGGTAAGAAGCCCACCCCAATTATCTCATGAAATGAAGCAAATTTCAGTCTCATTTTGCCCATGAGACGAGCGTGAATGTCTAGCATTCGTCTCATGGGCAAATTTGACTGAAATTTTCTTTATTTCATGAGATAATTGGGGTGGGCTTCTTACCCGCCCATGCGCTTTTTACCCCGTCTTCCCCTAATGGTGTGTTCTGCATATTCATGTGTGTTTGCGTTTTAGTTATATAATGTAATGTTTGCTTTAATATATTTTAAGGCGTGTCTGCTCGGTGGTCGTTTGAAAAAGTGTATTCAATACAGGACTATCGTACTGCATTTGAGGCCTACATGATATTATGCCTAACATTGTGCAAATGAATGCGTCATGCTGAAACACAGCACACGTTGCGTTGTGCGAGACACCAAGACTTGACACGCTTCAGTAGAGTCAGCACCTTGCCTCTTTGGGCGAGGCGCAGAATTAACAAAAAGAAAGAAAGAACAATAATGCAGAGAAAAGGAGAAGAAGAATGAGGAAGAAGAGGAACAGAACACTAAGTGGGCCTATAGGTAACAGTAGCGACATGGGTTCGGTGAAAGAAGGGCTCAAAGTTGGTAGTGTCCGTTTTTCTCACAATGCGGCGACGACCTTGGTGCTCACAGCGATCATATTGTCGGCCCTCTCTCTGTCACAAGGTAAGCCCTTTTTACTGCCATTTTATGACAGACAAATATATCTTCTCTGCTTGTAGTTGTGCTACTGTCTGTCACGTAGAATTTCCATAATTCTGACGCACCCTCAACTTTCTCTTGCGGCCGGTGTAGCATGGCGGGTTAGTCGCTCCTTAAATATGCACCCCGGTATTTACCGATTGGTTGACAACAGCCTCAGATTCCCTCCACCAGTAAACTGAGAGTGAGAGCCTTATGGCCACAGTTCTTTACACCAACGGACAATTTCCCTCCACCAGTAAACTGAGAGTGAGAGCCTTATGGCCACTGTTCTTTACACCAACGGACAGTTTCCCTCCACCAGTAAACTGAGAGTGAGAGCCTTATGGCCACAGTTCTTTACACCAGCGGACAATTTCCCTCCACCAGTAAACTGAGAGTGAGAGCCTTATGGCCACAGTCTTTACACCAACGGACAATTTCCCTCCACCAGTAAACTGAGAGTGAGAGCCTTATGGCCACAGTTCTTTGCACCAACGGACAATTTCCCTCCACCAGTAAACTGAGAGTGAGAGCCTTATGGCCACAGTTCTTTACACCAACGGACAATTTCCCTCCACCAGTAAACTGAGAGTGAGAGCCTTATGGCCACAGTTCTTTACACCAACGGACAGTTTCCCTCCACCAGTAAACTGAGAGTGAGAGCCTTAGTTCTTTACACCAGCGGACAATTTCCCTCCACCAGTAAACTGAGAGTGAGGCCTTATGGCCACAGTTCTTTACACCAGCCTTATGGGACAATTTCCCTCCACCAGTAAACTGAGAGTGAGAGCCTTATGGCCACAGTTCTTTACACCAGCGGACAATTTCCCTCCACCAGTAAACTGAGAGTGAGAGCCTTATGGCCAGTGGAAATCGTAAACACCGGAGCCTTATGGCCAGTGGAAATCGAACACCGGACACATACATATCTCACCTAGTACGGCCCTATGGCCTGGGAACACAGAAGAAGAAGAGTTTGTGAATGATTAGGACTCTCGATCAAACTTATGGGCCAGCCACACGTCCACTAAAATTACACGACTGTACGATACGATTCGATCACGTGGTCTCGAAGAACAAATGTTATTCGCGCTTCGAGACCATGTGATCGAATCGTATCGTACAGTCGTGCGATTTTAGTGGACGTGTGGCTGGCCCTTTAGGGGCAGTTGCATCGGCTCTTAGGGGAAGACGGGGTAAAAAGCGCATGGGCGGGTAAGAAGCCCACCCCAATTATCTCATGAAATAAAGAAAATGTCAGTCAAATTTGCCCATGAGACGAGTGCTAGACATTAACGCTCGTCTAATGGGCAAAATGAGACTGAAATTTGCTTCATTTCATGAGATAATTGGGGTGGGCTTCTTACCCGCCCATGCGCTTTTTACCCCGTCTTCCCCTAATCAATGCTTTACACTCGGAGGTTAATTGGGCTTCTCCACCAGTCCTTTCTCATAGCACAGAGGGTGAGGGAGTTCCCTTGTCAAGGCATCTACATTGTGAACAAAATGTCATCCCAGCTGTCCAGAATATCGGATGCCTCTTGTGCCATATTATGGAGGTGACAATTGTTACTGGCACCGAGTCACCACATTACCGGCTGCATTACAATAATAATAACAAGGGCATCGCCGAGCGGCAGATATGTCCTTTGCCGGTTACGCCCTGTTCATGCCCCGCCCTGTACCTCCCTTCCCCCTTTACATCTTCGGTCCCCGTCCTCCTTGTGACCTTAGACCCCTACCACTTTCAAGGCCTACCGATCTCCCGGACCTTGACCTTGACCTTGATCGGTATGCCATCATCAGAACGGGCATAAGCCAAAGTACCTACGTGCCAAATTTGAAGACTCTAAGACCAACGGTCGGGAGATATCCTTGGGACAGACAGAAGAAAAAAAAGTTTAAAAAAAGTTACATACACGAACGAAAACATACTCCTTTGCGATCTACTTCGTAGATCGGCAAAGGACAACAAGGGCATAGCCGAGCGGCAGATATGTCCTTTGCCGGTTACGCCCTGTACATGCCACGCCCTGTACCTCCCTTCCCCCTTCACATCTTCGGTCCCTGTCCTCCTTGTGACCTTTGGATGATGCACCTACACACCCTTGACTGGGTGCAAATCGTTTTCCGGGATGCACACCCTTAATTGATGGGGTGCACACCCTTCACACTGAGACATGTCTGCCACTCGGCGACATTTAAGCCCCACGTGGCACATTTTGTGCTACAATGTCTTTTACGTTTAGTATTAGACCCCCTCCTTTACCGGGATGTACACCCTTAATTAGTGGGGTGTACACCCTTAATGGGGTGTACACCCTTAACTCGGAGACATGTCTGCCACTCGGCGACATTAAAATCCCACGTGGCATAATTTGTACTGCAATGTCTTCTACTCTTCGTTTTACACCTCCCCACGAAATTTGGAGTGATTCTATACAGTATTTCACGAGATATAGGAGGGTGAAGAAAAACGGAAACATGTCTGCCGCTCGGCGACATTCTATTTCCGAGGGATAATTTATGTACGAATGTGTTATACTCTTAGTGTCACATCCTGACACAAAATTGGAAGGGATTCTGTCTTCTAGTTCACGAGATACAGCTTGAAGAAGAAATATATAGTGCAAAGAAGGAAATTTCGGTTTTCAAGGTCACACTTCAAGGTCAAGGTCAGCATGGCGATAGTTTATGGTCGGATGTTTTCTACTCTAGGTTATACAGTACCACACACAATCTAAATCGCTTCTGTCAAGTACAAATGTGGAAAATATGGCGTAAAACCCAATTTGTAGACCCCTGCCACTTTCAATGCCTACCGATCTCCCGGACCTTGACCTTGACCTTGATCGGTATGCCATCATCAGAACTGGCATAAGCCAAAGTACCTACATGCCAACTTTGAAGACTCTAAGACCAACGGTGTGGGAGTTATGGCCCCTTAAAGATTTTCGGTTTTCAACGTCATACGCCAAGGTCAAGGTCACGACGGCGAAAAGTTTTGCGCGGATGCCTTACTCTCATGGTGACTCACCACAACACAAAATTTGAAGCGATTCGGTCAAGCGGTTCGGGAGATATCCTTGGGACAGACAGACAGACAGAAAAAAGAAGAAGAAAGAAACCTACACGAACGAAAATCGTAGATCGGCAAAGGACTGCAATGCAAACATGAGTTATGCCTCCAGGCGTTGGCTATGTGCTCTTTTCTATGTATTTATTCATTCACTTGGATACATGGATACTGGTCTTTTCACTAGTGTGTGAGTGTGTGCTTATGTTCATCCTTTCACACTGTCTCTCTCTCTGTCTCTCTCTCTCTCTCTCTCTCTCTCTCTCTCTCTCTCTCTCTCTCTCTCTCTCTCTCTCTCTCTCTCTCTCTCTCTCTCTCTCTCTCTCTCTCTCTCTCTCTCTCTCTCTCTCTCTCTCTCTCTCTCTCTCTCTCTCTCTCTCTCTCTCTCTCTCTCTCTCTCTCTCTCTCTCTCTCTCTCTCTCCTCTCTCTCTCTCTCTCTCTCTCTCTCTCTCTCTCTCTCTCTCTCTCAAGCTCTCTCTCTCTCTCTCTGTCTCTCTCTCTCACTCTATCTCTCCCTCTCTATCTTTATGTTTATATGTCTGTCTCTCTCTATTTCTGTTTCTTTTCGTCTCTCTCCTCTGTATCTCTGTCTCTGTCTGTCTCTCTTTCTTTCTCTCTCTCTCTTTCTTTCTCTCTCTCTCTCTCCCTCTCTCTCTCTCTCTCTCTCTCTATCTATCTCTCCCTCTCTATCTTTATGTGTATTTGTCTGTCTCTCTATTTCTGTTTCTTTCCGTCTCTCCCTCTCAGTGTCTCTCTCTCTCTCTCTCTCTCTCTCTCTCTCTCTCTCTCTCTCTCTCTCTCTCTCTCTCTCTCTCTCTCTCTCTCTCTCTCTCTCTCTCTCTCTCTCTCTCTCACTCTCTCTGTATCTATCTGTCTCTCTATTTCTGTTTCTTTCCGTCTCTCCTTCTATGTCTCTGTCTCTGTCTGTCTCTCTCTCTCTCTCTCTCTCTCTCGCTCTCTCTCTCTCTCTCTCTCTCTCTCTCTCTCTCTCTCTCTCTCTCTCTCTCTCTCTCTCTCTCTCTCTCTATCTCTCTCTCCCTCTCTCTCTCTCTCGCTCTATCTATCTCTCTCCCCTCTCTCTCTTTATGTTTATTTGTCTCCCTATTTCTGTTTCTTTCCGTCTCTCCCTCTCTCCCTCTCTCCCTCTCTCTCTCTCTCTCTCTCTCTCTCTCTCTCTCTCTCTCTCTCTCTCTCTCTCTCTCTCTCTCTCTCTCTCTCTCTCTCTCTCTCTCTCTCTCTCTCTCTCTCTCTCTCTCAGTCAAGAGAGGGAGCAAAGGGGTGGTGCACGCGCGGAGAAACGCGTACATGACGCACTACAGGATATAAGGGAAAGGGTGGATTGGAGGGGGGGGGGGTGTCTACTTCTTTTATAGATAGGCTATGAGAGAGTGTAGTTGCGAAGAAACAAAAGAAAAACGAAATATGGCAGAGTTTTACAATGGATGAGTTGAAAGGAGGTATAGACTGCTTGGTTGATAAAAGTTTTAGCTAAAGATTTGTACGAAGCGTACTGGTTTAAGCGGAAACCGGATCTGAAGTTGTATGTTGAAACTGACACCCCACCGCCAGTGAAGTGCTGCAATTATGTACAAAACCAACCACCCTTGAACAAAAAAACTAGTACGAGGGGCTCTCGATAAGTTTCTGGATGTAAAGAACTGAGCGGGTGTACGCTTCTTCTGGCCAGTCCACATTTTTTAGTTATCCATCCTAAGCACGCATATACTTGGTCATTCTTTCAAAGCAAACAGATATAGCGTCAGACCAGGTAGACTGAAGTATGTTAACAAATAGAGCCCTCGGCAAACCCTCGAGCATTTTTAACCTTCTGGAATTGCGTCCTCTTTGACTGGCGCTTTGCATAAGGTAATAGGATAAAGTCATAAGCGATTAAATCAGAGAAATACGTGGGAGGGAGACCAACTGAACTCTGTTTTTGTTGCAAAATATCCAATGGAATTGCAGCAGTGTGGTCGCCTGCGTTGTCATAATAAAGTAGGTGACCTCAGATACCAGTGCACGGACGACATGTCCAAAGCGCCTTTGGGTAAACCAGTGTTTGTGTTTTAATCTGTGGTGGTGGCTCTTCTCTCTAGAGAAAAACTGAGGCCATATGACAATCGGTAGAGAGAAAAAACATAGCGAACATTTGTTTGATTGGGGTTTTCAGTAATCCGTTTCGTGTGTAATTTTACTGAAAGGATCTCATCTTGAAACACCCAAGCGATGATTGGTTACACGGTTTCTGGATCAAACTAATATACACATATTTCACTATTAGTCACGATGTCCCAGATGCCATCTAACGTCCATCCACTAAAACTGTTGCAGTGTTTGGGTGCATCATTCAACTCTGACCTTCAACAAGCTGTTGGGGCAACCGACGGTCATAACGGTTCTGAATACCCATGTGTTCAAGTAACATTTTATCAAGGCTTCCCGATTGAATGCCTATTGTGTTCTTTATATCGTCAGCAGTTATTCAAAAACCATACTCAACAAGAGACTTCACACTGGCTTACGTTTTGATAGTTACAACGATCCCTTGACGATTTTAACGATCACTCTCTTATAACGTCCGTCTGCCAAAGCGGAAATCCTTGAGCCAGCATGGACTGTTATTTTTAATATCTAGAACGAGGTCTTAAAAATGATTTACCAACGTGTGATACTTTCGTTTCAATATCTTTCCTTGGACATAATTGTATGAAATCATAAGTAAA
>CM065690.1:40776030-40813530 GCA_017654935.2 Phymorhynchus buccinoides
CTCTACCCAGGTAAATTTAATGGACATTTTTGGCTGAAATATGGCTGGCGGTGAAAGGGTTAACTTTACCTGCATAGAGAACACAATCCATCTGCAGTATGGTTGAGTCTTCTGTGGCATATATAAAATAAGGTCTATCCTTACTTCCCAAAACTAAGACAATAGGGTCTTTGGATAATAGACCCCAATGTGATGCATTTTAGTGACATAGGTGTTAAATCACTGTGGTGCTAAAATGCGATTTTTAGACATTTAGCGAAAGAAATGGAAGAAGCGATCGATAGCATGTGACCTGCCATTTTGGCTGGACAATCCTTGCATACGATGGTCAGTCACGAACCGGTCGTTCGGGAACCTATCTCTTTGTGTCCCGTTAACCTCGATACGCTAACACGTCAGATATACAGGACACTTTTCTAGCGCATTGTGGGGGTTTTATTTGTGGCTCAAGCCACAAACCTATAACTCACTTTGTCGGTCGGTCGGTCTGTCGATCCAAAATTGTCGCACATATTGACAAAATTGTCGCACATATTGTAAAAGAGAAAAAAATACTTGGGCATAAAGTAACATTTCAGTTGTCATATCTACAGTCCTTACGTATGGAAAGAATTATATACTGAACAGAGCACATGAATCTTCATTTTAAAGCGTACAAAATAATAAACATACGTAATACAGACACTGCAACAGACACGACGAGTATGCGGTGCTTCTTTCGATGAGCATAAGTAGGATAAATAGTTTTAAATGTTTTCCAAAAGATATAAAAAGTTACGAAATGGTGCAGAGATAACATTCTGGTTTACAGATTACAATTATTGAAAAGCCAGGGGAGGCGACTCAGTGTATGTAATGATTGGAGTGGTAAAAATAGACCGCTGGGCGTGCCACAAACGATTGCGAATCCGCGCTTGTTTTTTTACGTTCTTGGTTGTCCGTTGCATCTCAACCAACAACCGTTTCTTCTGGGTTTTAATTTCGACTTTTGTTTTAATTTGTTGTGAATTTTATTGAACCCAGCAGGCATCTTCGTTTCTTCACATTCAACAAGAGGGAAGTAAATGCTTTAGCGACAGAAACGGTGACATAATCTCTCAAGCCAAACACATGGCAGGGTGCTTGGAAGTGAATGTCTTTGCATTTGGTGGGAGTGTAGAGTGTTGTCTTGAGCGAATAATTATGTTCTTCCTTGGTGCTAGAAGACATCTGCATGTAAACCTCCCTTTTTCGTGCATCAATGGCACCAGGAAATGTTCCCATCTTAGTACAGCTTTGCAACGGCATCAAATAAATTGCGCTCGATTTCGGTTTCGAATAGCAAAAGTCGGTTTTGCATTATCGCAGGCTGTCGGGCAATCTTGTAGTTTAGTGACACCACACACACACACACACACACACACACACACACACACACACACACACACACACACACACACACACACACACACACACACGCACGCACGCACGCACGCACACGCACGCACACACGCACACGCACACACACGCGCACACGCACACACACACACACACACACACACACACACTATCCCATGTTCACGGCCCTCAGCCTCAAGCTCTGCTTCTGTCAGTTTTATGAAAATAATCCTGGGCTGATCCTAACTCTATCCCTTTTTATTTTAAATGGCAGACTGTTGCTTCTCGGTGAAACTTTTCAATGCATCAGTCGCCGTGGCGCAGTGGTCAGCGTTGCGGGCTAGGCCCTAGTGGCTGGGAGGTCTCGGGTTCAATAGGGGCAGTGGCTTGGGGTTTTCTGTCCTGGACCGACTCCCACCAATAGTGAGTGGGCTCAATGGGTAGACTGAAACCACAGAGTCGAGCTTCATCCGCTTGACGGAAGCGATTCTCAGACAGTTGCTCTAATTTCATGACCAACGCCGCAGGTGTCTGTAGTTCTCGGTCCTGGTTAACGATTAGAGGTGGGGGGGGAAAACCGGTTTGAACCGAAAAACCGGTGCTAAGCTTTCGCGGTTCGTGGCGCGAGTTGCTGTGAACCGTTTTTTAACTGCAAACTGAAAGTAAGTTTTTCTTAGAATAACGCATTCTTTTCGAAGAACAACACTGATTCTCAGCACAGATTGGGTGTTTGTATACCAAGAGTAGCTGTTGCTAGTTTGTGGTGGTGTATGGTTTTGACTTTGACTGAGTGTTGAGTTGAGTGTGTGTGTGTGTGTGTCATAAGCCATAAGTTTCTTTATTGTGTGTATGTGTGTGTGCGTGTGTGTGACTTTTGACAAATAAATAGTGAGTTTGCATCAGGTGAAACTAGTGATGCGAGTACTGGTTAAAAAAAGACCGGTTCGGTAAAACCGGTTTGAAGAGCCAAAACCGGTTCAAAAACCGGTTCAGCTTTTTTAACCGGTTCTCAACTCTATTAATGATGGGGTGTCAGTATGGAAGGAAATGTAGAATACAGTCCTATCATGTAGTCCCAGACCAATAAGGAAAACCGTAGAATCATCTTCATAATCATCGGCCTCATTTCCATCATTTCCATCAATCTTCAAAAAGAACAAAAATGATAGAAATGTTCTCAAATTATGTGGCATTGCATATGCCGTGATCTCACAGCGACCTCAGTTTTGATTACCACATCCACTTTATGCCCTTGGTGCTTCTGGGTTAGTCATGGGGATCAGTATGTTATAAGGAGCTTTTGATGGACCGACGTGGTGGCGCCCTCGGAGGAGTAGGGGAAGACGGGGTAAAAAGCGCATGGGCGGGTAAGAAGCCCACCCCAATTATCTCATGAAATGAAGCAAATTTCAGTCTCATTTTGCCCATGAGACGAGCGTTAATGTCTAGCATTCGTCTCATGGGCAAATTTGACTGAAATTGTCTTTATTTCATGAGATAATTGGGGTGGGCTTCTTACCCGCCCATGCGCTTTTTACCCCGTCTTCCCCTACCTCACTCACGCTGGCTCCACAACTAAGTTTAGTTGATCAAATATTGAAATAGTGGGGGCTAGGAGAGGAATTCGTAGAAATGAACAACGGGAGGAGACTCTCCGTTAATCATCTCCCCTCCACCAAAGTTGCTTATGAAAACCTCGCCTAGCACTGCATGTCTAAGAGCCAAAGGAGATCAATGTTCAGTGGGATTTGAGTTCACTTCGTTCCTTGTTTCCCACAAGTTACGCATGCTTCATTTTGTTTTTACCGCCTGTGGGTTGTTGTTTTAGCGATGACACTGTATAGCGCATTGGGGGCGAAATAGATTGTAATGTTAAATTGTGCTTGGAGTGAAACTGTTTTAAAGTCTTCTTATCATACTGTATTTCTGACTGTCGCCCTTATTACCATTTTGTTGTCGTCTTGTTTTGACTTGATTTATCGCGTATGTAATGTGTTTGAGTGGAATGAATCAACTCTCTTTATTTAAACACATAGGGGAAGACGGGGTAAAAAGCGCATGGGCGGGTAAGAAGCCCACCCCAATTATCTCATGAAATGAAGCAAATTTCAGTCTCATTTTGCCCATGAGACGAGCGTTAATGTCTAGCATTCGTCTCATGGGCAAGTTTGACTGAAATTGTCTTTATTTCATGAGATAATTGGGGTGGGCTTCTTACCCGCCCATGCGCTTTTTACCCCGTCTTCCCCTACAAGCACGTACGTTCGCACAAACACATACAAAACACACACTCACACACACACACACACACACACACACACACACACACACACACACACACACACACACACACACACACACACACTCTCTCTCTCTCTCTCTCTCTCTCTCTCTCTCTCTCTCTCTCTCTCTCTCTCTCTCTCTCTCTCTCTCTCTCTCTCTCTCTCTCTCAATAGTTATTTCAATGCGTTATATACTTATTATTAGGCTAATGTTTAGTACTTTGCAATGTTTTGTTTCGCATGTTGAGTTATTTTCCGAGTTGTTTTCGTATTACTTTTCATTCTGAGGACAGGATGGGAAAAAAAGCTGTTAAGCGTATTCCTTTATCCTCAATAAAGATCATTTTGACTTGACTTGACTTAACACACACACACGCGCGCGCGCGCGCGCGCGCGCGCGCGCACGCACGCACGCACGCACGCACACGCACACACGCGCACACGCACACACGCATGCACACGCACACGCACACGCACACACACACACGCACGCACGCACGCACACACACACACACACACACACACGCACACGTGAGCTTGCAAAATATATACACATTTGTCTCAATCAATAGCCTCAATTGCCTGCAGCAGTAGCGCAACCAGTACAAAGAAAGAAGAAAAAACAAGTATTTAACCAAAACATGTTCCGTAATTGAACTTTATCAACTGTTATTATTACCGTTATAGTTTTGTTTTTTTATTAGTGTCATATAAAACCTTGTATTGGTTTTAAAGGGCAATAAACATTGATTTTGATTCACACACACACACACACACACACACACACACACACACACACACACACAAACGCGCGCGCGCACGCACACACACGCACGCACACACACACACACACACACACACGCACACACACACACACACACAACACACACGCACACACACACACCATAACTTAACATAACACAACACAACACAACACACACCTGTCCAGGATCCCCTCTATCAGTTATATAATGTAACGCGTATACAACATGCTATAATCTCACAAAAGCAAACAACAACTGGCTTTCACTATTAAATTTGGTCATCTGTCTGAACGCGACCCAGCCACAATGCCACGACGGACTGCAAACAGGGCTACACTGCCGATAACCTGGAGCGCGTTCAGAGGGAGTGTTCGCACGCCGCCTCCTGCCACACGCGGGCGCAATGGTCCAGTAACTTGGACTGCTCCCCTTCGACAAGAGCCGCCACCTCTACCCTCTCCATCATTCGTGCCCTCTGCGTGCCAGGTAGGCAGGAGGGGGTGGTGGTGGAGAAAGGGGGGGAGGATAGTGGAGGTGTAGGGGGTGGGTGGTGGTTAAGTGTAGCAGAGGGGGTAGGGTAGCTAGACTTAGCCAGTGGAGTGCAATTAAAATCAGCTGCAATAATAATAATAATATTAATAATAATAATGGATATTTGTTGCGCTCTTTCTCCAAAGAGCTCAGAGCGCTTACAAAGTTAACTTTAGACAACAACAACAATAGTAATAAACACAAAACAATCAGAAATACACATATATATATATTAAATACAAATCCGATACTTCACACGTGCGCGTGCGCACATGCACACGCACACGCACACGCACACGCACACACACACATACACACACAAACACACAGAAAAGACATAATGACAAACGCTGTTTGTTTGTTTTATTGCACGATTGCATGTACATACACTGCTATAAAAAAAAAGTAGGGAATATTGACTTTGTAAGAATGACCATCGGTTCAATGTCGAAAGGCCTACGTTTTATCCCAGTTGAAAACTAAATTATAGTCTTCTTTGAACATAAAATCGAAGATTGAAATCAATTTTGATATATCACGTGACTGCCCGAAAAGGTGGATATCAACAGGTGCTAAGTCCAAAAAACCCACAAAATAGCCATGAAATAGTTCAAAACGTGTTAGGCCACGTTTTCCTGGAAGGCATAGCAAGGCATTCGATTGGAGATGTTCAGGGGACCTTGTAGGTAATGGAAAGGTCTGAATTCCATGGATGTGAAGGTGATCTTGCACAAAATGATCCCGATGGAGGCGCGAATTGTCATCTTGGAGGTTAATTCAAAACCTGCTCAATGTTTTGTTGTTGTGTGTTTTTCCAATTTCAACTTGCACCCTTGCAATGGTCGTAAGAGGGTCCTAGGGACTCCCCCCCCCCCCCCCCCCCCCCCCCCCCCTTAATCCCCCCGAAAATCTCCAGTAGACTGTGCCAGAGCATGAGAAGGCAGTACCACGAATGTCTGATCGCAACCAGTGGCCCAACAATCTGTCAACTGTCTAAAAGTGTTTTGTGTTTTGGAATAACGCACCCACTGATATTTATTTCCTCTGGCAGTCACGTGACATTTTAAAATAGTTTTTTTGTCTTTGATTTGACATTCAACAGCAAAGGTTGTATTTCCTTTGCGCATGAAATCAAAGTTGTGATTTGGTTATTGAACTCTCGGTAAGATTATAAAGTCAATATTTGAGTATCCGCTACTTTTTGTGAGTAGTATTGTGTGATGGTATGCCAGTGTGCCTTTTCGGAACATGGGTTGTGACAGCGCAAATTGTAGCAACCGCGCAAATTGTAACAATTGTTACATTTTGCGCTAGGCGCCCACCTTTTGACGAAATTAGCACCCCAGAAAAGGCATTTTTTCGTCATTACAGATCAAATCGAAGTAAAATCTTCAAGGAGTTGATGAATTTGTCTTCATCATAATTTATCAAATCGAAAGATAAAAACAAAGTCTACATCTAAATTTCCAAATGTTTGTTTGCTTGCTCGTTCTTCATCACACATACACACACACACACACACACACACACACACACACACACACACACACACACACACACACACACACACACACACACACACACACACACACACACACACACACACACACACACACACACACACACACACACACACACACACACACACACACACACACACACACACACACACACACACACACACACACACACGAACACACAAGTGCTCAAGTACACACATCTCTACATTCCCATCAAAATACATACGTGCATTGAATAAGTTGTGTGTGTTTTCTACCACCAAGCACCCCTCACCCCCACCTCCAACCAGCTTTTATGTTTTACTGTGGCCCAGCCCGCATCAGTAATTGAAAAGAGACACTTGATACGTTCAAGTGTTCAAGAGTACTCAAACATTCTATCAATCAATCATGAGTGGAAATGAACGACTATGAGATAGAGGGAAAGCGACAGACAGACAGACAAAAAGCTTGGGTGGAAAGGAGTGCGGTAGTAGTATTCAGTTTTTGAAATCAAATAACACATGGTTTAAGGCATGGAGCTCATATGCTTAATGTAAATGTGACGTTAGTGTGTATATATATACAGACGTTATTTAGTATATATACGTTTGTAAGTGTGTGTGTGTGTGTGTGTGTGTGTGTGTGTACGTGCATGCATGCGCGCGATCGTGTGTATGTGTGTGTGTGCGTGCGTGAGAGCGCGCGCTACATTCTCTGGTGTGTGTGTGTGTGTGCGTGTGTGTGTGTGTGTGTGTGTGTGTGTGTGTGTGCGTGTGTGTGTGTGTGTGTGTGTGTGTGTGTGTGTGTGTGTGTGTGAAGTCAAGTCAAGTCCAGTCAAATTTTTATTTCCAGATGGGAGCATTGCATAAGCAAACAAAATGCTTTTTTTTCAGCATGTGTTTGGGGTGGGGGGGGGGGGGTGTATGTGGGGTGGGTGTAAGCTTAGGCCCGTCAAGTGCGCGTGTATGTGTCTGTGTGTCATTGTGTATGGCGCTGCATTGTGTAGCGTTATCCATGTCTCGCAAGCGTGCATTTGCGCCTCAGTGTGTATGTGATTTGTCTTAGTGTATATGTGTAGATATGCCGTTGGTGAACCACTGTGTATTTTCCTCATCTTCCTCTATTGTATCTATCTATGATGAAGGCTTTTATTAACTGATAATAAAGCCGAACATTTCTACATTTTCAGGAGAAACGGCTTGTTGTTTTGTGTTCTTCTTCATCGTATATATCTATCATATACTTGTTGCTAATGTTCCTGGCAATGCGTAAACAGTTACAAGCACCAACACCTTTACCATCGTCATCTTCATTATCATCATGATTGTCATACATAATCATCATTACAATCAACGGTAGGGGAAGACGGGGTAAAAAGCGCATGGGCGGGTAAGAAGCCCACCCCAATTATCTCATGAAATGAAGAAAATTTCAGTCAAATTTGCCCATGAGACGAATGCTAGACATTAACGCTCGTGTCATGGGCAAAATGAGACTGAAATTTGCTTCATTTCATGAGATAATTGGGGTGGGCTTCTTACCCGCCCATGCGCTTTTTACCCCGTCTTCCCCTATGGTTAATCACCATAAAGACTATGATTGTGTTATTATGTAGGCCTGTGTCTCGTTTCCGACTATGACTGCCAGATAGCAGAGGGGGCGGCTACTATTCCGGCAGGCTGGGCTAAAATATGTTTAATATAGTGGAGAAGCCTTGCCCAAGGTACATGCCCACTCTCTCGGTCACACGCCACAGTGATCAGTCAATAAGATATGGGATCTGACAAGATGACGTCACACGCCTTTGGATGACATCCCTTTGCGTGTCCCCAATATCTGTCTGCGCCATTGGTTACCGATGCCACTTCGCAGCAGAGTGACTGTGGAGAAACTCTAGGTCAAGTCAAGTCAAAAATGTATTTCAAAGCCCCCATGGGGCACATGAAAAAGTGTTTCGCATCACAATGTAACCAATACAATAACACAATTTGCTTGTAACCAATACAGACAGAAACACAACGGCATAACGTGGCATACAAAGGCATACAAACTGTCACACACAACCTAACATCCTCACACATAGCACCAGTTTACTAAACACCAAAAAGTTGAGCTTAACCTATGACATGGGCTATAACTCGAGAAGTAGCGGAAACATGTATGTTTAGGTTTTAGAAAGCTTTCAAAATGATTTTTATGAAACAAGCTAAGCGGTTCAGAATTCGGCTGTTTCTTGTTTGAAATAAAGAGTGGAACGTTATAGCATTTGGTCTTTTCTGGTACTAATTTGACAGATATTTTTCCTTACATCTAGGTCATGATCCACTAGGTCAAAAGGGGCGTTTCCGGTACCAACCGAGTGGCAATTTCTTATGTGGATTTTTGAAATGGCACATGTTCCTAGACTTCAAAAAATCATGCAAGCGATCTGCGTCGAGTAGCTTAATGTACGTTTTTGACCGTTATTTAAATAGTGGTGCAAAACAGTAAAAACAGGACATTAAAACATGTAATGAAATTCGTCACCCAGCACACGAAAACCGCAACGAACATTAACTATGGAGATCGCATCCGATCCCATAAATATGTCTCTGTATAGGGATCAGTTCTATGTGCCCCCGTCTCTATGTGTCACCCTCATTGCGCCCCTGTCTCTTTGTGTCTCTGTCTCTCTTTCTCCCCGTCTCTGTTTGTCCCCGTCTCTATGTGACCCTGCCTTTGTGTGTCACCGTCATTGCGCCCCTGTCTCTTTGTGTCTCTGTCTCTCTTTGTCCCCGTCTCTGTTTGTCCCCGTCTCTGTGTGACCCTGCCTTTATGTGTCCCATCGGATTAAGGTAAAGCATAGGGTTAGGGATTAAAGTTAGTGTTTGGTTTAGGGATAGGGTTAGGATAAACAAAGAGACGAGAGAGGACACAGAGAGTCGAGTCGGAGATGCATAAAGACGGGGACACATAGAGACGAAATTGGGAACACATAGAGACGGGGACACATAGAGACAGGGACACATAAAGACGAAATTGGGAACACATAGAGACGGGGACACATGGAGACGAAATTAGGGACATATAGCGACGGGGACATATGGAGACGAAATTAGGGACACATAGCGACGGGGACATATGGAGACGGGGACACATAAAGACGAAGTAGGGGACAAATAAAGACGAAATTTGGGCCACAAAGAGATGGTTTCACAATGATGAAAATCTGTTTTACCTCCTCCGGTCCGGAACAGACACATATGGGACATTAGTAGATATAAAGATGATGGGAACGATCCTGGAGGCCGGCAATGCCCGGAGGCAGTGCAACACCAGTAAAGTCACGATTTTTTAACAATAACTTTTAACGGGGTCACAATGCCACCACGTAAACCTCTTTATATGCCTCAGATGCCACGACAGTCCACCCGTGCTCCAACAGCACGGTCAGCGGCCATACCGTCTCCCTGGACGTGTCCAGCCCCCCGCTGTCCTCTCCCTGCCAGTGCACTGTCCACCAAACATCTACCAACACCACAAACGCCATCACCAGCAGCAACAGTAGTGTTCAGTTGTACGTGTACGAAATCGTCAGCTCTAGCGCCAACTGGGACGTCAGGGTAGACAATTCGGAAGGGGTGGCTCCGTGGCAGTTCGCTGACGTCGGTACCGTTTTCCCCGCCGCCATCTTGACGTCTCCGGAGTTCTCCTCGCTGCCACTCTCCGTCACCTTCTCCTTCCAGAATCTTACGGACTCTCCTCAGCGTCTGTGGTTGGGATTCAGGGGTGAGTCTGCACAGGATTTGTGACCCAGAACGACGAAAGGGACATTTTTAAGTGTCAGAATGACCATTCTGAGAACATGGCACAGTTGGAAACTTCAGTCAATTCTCTTTCCATTGACATGAAAGTCATTCTTATATCATTTTTCGTTGCAGAGTTATGAGCATTAATTTTAAAGTTGGTAAGGTGACTGTCGGCCATTTTGAAAAAAATCACAGTCTAAAGTCTAGCCTGTCCTAACACAATGTATCAACCTGCTAATTTTAAAGTACTTTGTTTTTAATATGTATAGACTATATTACAGATTATCCTTTGTCGATATGAAAGATAAGATGTTAGAGAGCACGAAAATACCCAAAATTATAAATTGGTAAACAAATGAGATATTTTTGACTTTGCAAGCATGTTGTGAGAAACTAGCCCAGCGACTTAATGTCCCTTTCGTGGTGCTGGGTCACATTTGGGATGTAGCTGGAGAATCTTTGTTGTTTGTGTTGTCAGTAGATCGTCTATAGGCCTATGCCTTTATCAGTTCATGTGGTCAATGGTGTATTAACCCTTTCACCGCCAATATCGCATTTATGCACCACAATGATTTACCACCCATGTCAATAAAAGGTATCAAATCAGGGTCTGTTATCCAAAGACCCTATTTTCTTTCTCTCAGAGGTAAGGATAGGCCTGTTGTTATACATGTCACAGAGGAATTCCCAATATTGCAGGTGTTTTTTTTCTCTTCTCAGTTAAGATTAATCGTATTTTTTGGCTGAAAAATGGCTGGCGACGAAAGCGTTAATTGAATGTATACCGAAAGCCTTTGAAAATATGGGTTAATGATGTCAGTATATGCTTTTATCAGTTCATGTGGTCAATGGTGTATTAATTAAATTTATGTCGAAGCCTTTGAAAATATGGGTTTGGGATTATATGCGTTTGTCAGTTCATGCGGCCACTGATGTGCTTTTCTTTTGGTTGTTTTTTTGGTGTGGTTGTTTGTTTTGCTGTCCCATCTTCTGGGCCGTACAGTGGCGTTGCTCCCACGCCGCTCATTCCACATCCCAATACGCCGCTACACCCCGGCTTGTTCAGGTCGCAGAATCCGAGACCAGCAGTCCATGCAGTCTGATGTGTTTAATACATGTCAAAGGCCTTCGAATATATGTGTGTTGTTTGGCTATTTGGGCCTTTAGCATGTGTTATATTATACCTGACTGTGGGTTGTGAGAGTGTTGTTTAGGCCTATTGTGTTAGTCGTTTTGTTTAGGTGCTGCCCCAAGGCCAGATTCTGTTGAACTCTCATTGCTGGAAAGAGCCACTTTATTGTCCTTGAGAGACATCGAAAACGCGCGTACAATATATCGGCGGGAAGGGGTCGGTATTGTGTTCAAATAACAGTTCAGTATAAATAACTCTAAGAATGAATGGGATGTCCCTTTATTAAATTCAAAATGTCATGTTTGTTTGCTTCTTGATACATCAAAATGTAACGTTGATATCTCGAAATGAATACATTGTTTCAATCCTACCGTCTAATATCACGCGAAGAGGATAGACGTTAAATGAAAGACACACACACATTGTTTATTGCTACACTTCTCTTGCATTGAAAGTAAGTTTGTTGAGCTTTGTCTAATCCTGGGTTAAGTGTTTACAAGAAAAACAAATAACATCCTTGAAGGAGGCAGCCATGAGTCTTTGAAACTGAAATGTGAACAATTATTTCACATCGTCAAAATAGTTTAAGAGTGTTGTAGTATTGTTATATTATTGCTTGGCATGCGATTAAGTGGACGAAGCTTCAATATGGTGCTAGTGATAGAACGAGTATTGCTTTGCATGCGATTAAGTGGACGAAGCTTCAATGTGGTGCTAGTGATAGAACGAGTATTGCTTTGCATGCGATTAAGTGGACGAAGCTTCAATATGGTGCTAGTGATAGAACGAGTATTGCTTGGCATGCGATTAAGTGGACGAAGCTTCAATATGGTGCTAGTGATAGAACGAGTATTGCTTTGCATGCGATTAAGTGGACGAAGCTTCAATGTGGTGCTAGTGATAGAACGAGTATTGCTTTGCATGCGATTAAGTGGACGAAGCTTCAATGTGGTGCTAGTGATAGAACTAGTATTGCTTGGCATGCGATTAAGTGGACGAAGCTTCAATGTGGTGCTAGTGATAGAACTAGTATTGCTTGGCATGCGATTAAGTGGACGAAGCTTCAATGTGGTGCTAGTGATAGAACTGACACACGTGTGTGTGTGTGCAGATGAGCAGTCCAGTCTGACACTGAGATGTGGTCAGGATGCCATCGACTATGCCATGTCACTAAGTGAGTCTGCTATTGTGTATTATACCCTTTCAATAGGAATTGTTCGGACATAATTAAGGGGAGCAGTTTCATGGTGCGTGGGGGTGATCTTGCCTAATTCAATCGGTCAAACAGGGGAAGTTACTCTACCGTCAGGTAGATCCCCAGCTCTCGCCTCGTGTGTTTGAGCAGACATACAGCACTTAGAACACAATGCGTAATTCTAAAATTGATGTCACGTATATTTGTACGTCACATTTTGCACGTTTCATCAGTTTGTAGCCACTGGGCACCCCTAATTTTTCTAAAACAATGTTTGTAAGTCGCTGACTCGCATCCTGCGGTTTCAAGTTTCGACGCCATTGTTGCATTGTTGCTATGGTATTTGACCGAGTAATGGAGGTAAACAGCTCTAATTTTCACGAAGTGCTCTCCCCTAGTTTTTTTCTCCGAAAATCGTCTATTATAATTTGATTGCTATGGTTATTTAGTTTTTACATATCTAGGTACACTGACAGAAATCCACATTTGGACAAGCACTTAATTGTTTTATAGAAGGTCGTCAACCAGCATATATTTACTTCGAATTCTGTAAGATATAATACTTTGAAATTCAAATTTAAAAGTTTGTGTGTACACGTGTGTGCACATCTGTAGCCTATTATAATAATGGGCGCATGTAAAATAAATTATATTCATAATGAAACGATGAAACGGTATTTGCTTGCCAAAGACAACTTGTTGTGTTCGCAAGGTGTGGTGATTTGTAATTTTATTATGAAATGCTTAAATATTATATCAAACATCAATAAGCGTATTCTGACATTGGAAGACTCATAATGAAATAATATCTTTAACGTTTATTGCTTTGTAAACGTGAAGGTTTTGCGGATTTCAAGTACGACTGAGACTTTAGTCTTCCTAATCACGTGTATACCATTATTTGTGTGCAACATGTCAGCAACCACCTCCACCCCAGAACCCACCACCACGACAACCCCTACCCTGCCAACAACAACAACAGCAACGCCAACCACGCCGGCGACAATCACCACCACTGATGTTCCAGAACAAACAGCTTCCGGTAAGGCCATTTCATTTTTTGAACTGGATGGATGGATGGATGGATGGATGGATGGATGGATGGATAGATAGGATACTTTGTCTTGTAAAACGAAACACGGGGTACAGATTCGTTGATTGATTACCAGCCGCGAACGACGAGAGCGAAGCTGGTATTGTTTTCAGTGGATTCTGAAGCCTATTATCTATCTATCTAACTATCTATCTATCTATATGAACACGATAACGTTTGAACGGAGGGCCCTAGGACGCTCTAATTTCGCATGCGGATCGGTACTAATATCCAGGCCAAGTTCGAAACTGAAGGCCATAGATCAAAGGTCAAGGTCACTGGAGCCGAATATATATATTTAGCACATTTATACATAGGAGGTGAATGCGATCGGTATCACAAGAATAATTTAGCTTTCAGACGCAATTAATCTAACTCATCTATTCTTTAGATTCTTCAATCAGCCAATGCATCAGAATACAAAGGAAATCGTTTTGGTTTTGCACAAGACACAATCCAACCACGACGAAAGCATGCACTTGGATGGACAACCAATATAAGAGGAAACAAAAATGGTAACAAAATCAGATTACATCATCACGTATCACGTATCTAGACTGTATTGCAATTGTTTTATGGTAACAATTCATTCCTTTGTCGCTGTCTCTCTTTCCCCCCACCCGTCATTATGATTATAATGCTTTTTTAGAGATGCAATAATTAGTGGTTAGCTTCTCTTTTCTTGTTTAGTAAGGTTAGCTTTGAGGAAAACATTTCTCTCATTATTTTATTTTCACTTTGTTGTGGTACGTAATTAAAACGTGTCATTTCATGATTCTCTCTCTACGCATTGTTATAATGGTTATGGTAATCAGTATATTGACGATAACATCACAATCGTGTAAAACAAACAAAAAAGAGGAGGAGGAGGATAATGGTGATAATGATGAAATTGAAGATTATGATGAAGACGACGATGACGATGCTGATGATGATGATGATAATGATAATGGTGCTGCTGCTGATGATGATGATGACGACGACCATGATGATGATGATGATGGTGCTGCTGCTGCTGCTGCTGATGATGATGACGACGACGACCATGATGATGATGATGATGATGTCGCTATCCACAGAGGAAACGACAAGCGAGGGCGAGGATGACAGTCAGTCGTCGACAACTGAAGACTCTAAGAAAGGTATGTGTGCATGCAGTATAGAAATGAATAAACTCAATACAATGGCAACACACACAACAATATTAATACATATGGCATGCCACTATCGTTTAAAAGTAGTGGCAGGCGGTTGCTAATTGTTATCCAAATATGTTAGATCATGCCAACTCTTGATAATAGTATATGCAAATACAAAATACTGCATCAGCACGCTAGTAAAGAGTAACTTCACATTTACTGTAAAGCAGCCCAGTGAAAACTGAAAACCGGACTCATACGTACCTTGCCCATTATGGCCATATGGCCTGGGAATGTAGACGAAGAAGAAGAAGAACTGTAAAGCACAAAGTTTAGTCAACTTCATTTGCAACAGAGAAGCTAAGTGACACGAGAAACAATCTTCAAAATGCAGACGTGCACCTTTTCCCCCTATTCACAAGAAAGTGAATGATGTCTCACCATCTCTCCTCGGATGTGCAAAAATAATTGTATTACAGTCATAACCTGAATGCCAGTGACATTGTCGATGAGGTGGAAGCCACATGCAATGCCTATTTGGAAACATACACTATATGCCCTTTCACCACCAATGTCGCATTTTAGCACCACAATGGTTTAACACCCATGTCACTAAAAGGCATCAAATCAGGACTTGTTATCCAAAGACCCTATTTTCGTCATTTTGGGAGGTAAGGATAGGCCTAATGTTATGCATGTCACAGAGGAATTCGCAATATTGCAGATATTTTATTTTCTCTACCCAGTTAAGTTATATGGTATTTTTTGGCTGAACAATGGCTGGCGGCGAAAGGGTTTTAAGTTTTTCATAAAGCAAGCGCATCTGGGTAACATCTTTTAAAGATTTGAAATTTATGTTTTCAGTTAGCGTAAGAGTGGTGTATATGTATACCAATGGTTTTGTAATTAATGACTGTTTTGTTATGTATGTGTAATTACAGCATCGAACGAAACTTTGAGTGGTGACTCGAGTGGAGCAGGTTTGATTATTGGTGTAGTAATTAACATCTATTGGTAATATTTAACACCTTACAAATGCCCTTTTTTAACAGATAGGATAAGACGGGGTAAAAAGCCCATGGGCGGGTAAGAAGCCCATGCCGATTATCTCATGAAATGAAGCAAATTTCAGTCAAACTTTGCCCATGAGACGAGTGTTAATGTTTAGCGTTCGTCTCGTGGGCAAAATGTGACTGAAAATAATTTGCTTCATGTCATGAGATAATTGGCATGGGCTTCTTACCCGCCCATGGGCATTTTACCCCGTCTTCCCCTAACATTGATTAACAACTTGTATGATTTAGCTTTAAGATTATGTTCAACGTCACCTTTGTACTGCTGCTTTTGTATATTTAATGTTGCGCTTCTCTTTTTTTCTTATTTTGTGTGTGTTGGGTTTTTTTTACTGTGTGTATGTGTGTAGCCTTAGCATTAACGGTTGACACTATTCGTTTGTTCATGCGTTCGTGCATTCGTGCGTGTGTGTGCTATTTGTGGATGTGTGTGTGGATATGCGTTTGGGTGTATACTATATTTGTTTTGTATGCGTTTGTGAGCTTGTGTCTTTTTGCTTGATCATGTGTTGTGCACGAGAGCGCGTTGTTTACGTGTATTTGTTGGAATAATGAGAGACTTAGTGGGATTTTGTTCACGCTAGAGGGCATGACGCTCGTGTGGGGCTAATCCTCTCTATATTCTTAGTTGGGGATAAAGAAAGAGAGAGAGAGAGAGGGAGGTGTCCCACCATCTCTCTCTCTCTCTCTCTCTCTCTCTCTCTCTCTCTCTCTCTCTCTCTCTCTCTCTCTCTCTCTCTCTCTCTCTCTCTCTCTCTCTCACTACGCCCAACTAAGAAAATCGCGTGATAAGCCCCTAGTGCATTGACTGCCCTCTGGCGTGAAACAAATCGCCATAAGTCGACCATTATGTGTGTGTGCATTATAGCCTAGGGGAAGACGGGGTAAAAAGCGCATGGGCGGGTAAGAAGCACACCCCAATTATCTCATGAAATGAAGCAAATTTCAGTCTCATTTTGCCCATGAGACGAGCGTTAATGTCTAGCATTCGTCTCATGGGCAAATTTGACTGAAATTGTCTTTATTTCATGAGATAATTGGGGTGGGCTTCTTACCCGCCCATGCGCTTTTTACCCCGTCTTCCCCTATATGTGTATGATTTGAATGGCTGATGGTTTTGAATGATACAAATAAGCAACATAACACAATGATATTGTAAGACGTAATACAGTGGGACCTCCCTTATAAGACCTTCAAAAATCATCCAAAATGAGGTCTTATAAGGGAGGGGTATTATAAGGGAGGTAATCCTAATACTTACAAAGAAGGGCAATGTCTCAGAGAAGTAGGTCTTATATGGGAGGGAGTCTTATAATGGGAGGTCTTATAACGGAGGTTCCACTGTGCAAGAACATGTTATTCGTGCGTTTGTGTGTGTTTGTTTGTGACTAGTGTAGTTTGGGGGGAAAAGTCTAAGCGGCTTAATGTGCCTATGTGCGTCTATAATCTAACTATGTAAACAGCATTATGCTTCATGCGACTCGTACTATTGTGTACAGTTCGAAAGCTTTCCTTAACACAGTGCTTGATCCCAAATGGTCCTGAACTCTAATGCTGACATATTTTGTACATAATAGGGGAAGATGGGGTAAAAAGCGCATGGGTGGGTAAGAAGCACACCCCAATTATCTCATGAAATGAAGCAAATTTCAGTCTCATTTTGCCCATGAGACGAGCGTTAATGTCTAGCATTCGTCTCATGGGCAAATTTGACTGAAATTGTCTTTATTTCATGAGATAATTGGGGTGGGCTTCTTACCCGCCCATGCGCTTTTTACCCCGTCTTCCCCTAACCTCGAACAATAACACGATTTGTTGCTGATGGTGAGATTTACGTCCTATTAGCTTACGCTCTTAAGGACACAGGCAGTGTAATGTACTAAATTAAACGCAAATGAAATTTGGAGAATGCCGAGACAATATCAAACTCCAGAAGTTGTTGTTTTTTTGTCTGTAAGTGCGATTTTGTTGTGTGTCTGTTTTGTGTGCTTAATTTGATATGACATAATTGTGGTACGTTTGAACGCAGAATATTCTGTTCAAGGAAAGAAGAAAGAATACTTTGAGTTGCTTAGCACGATTGTATGCTATATAAGCGCTATTCGTTATTACTTTCATTAGCAGTTCTGTGGCGGTGCCATAGCCGATGAGGTTTAACTGAGGCGTGGTTACCGCTACACCTATCTATATTGTTAAAAAATTCGGGACTTTACTGGTGTTGCACTGCCTCCGGGCATTGCACCCAGTATTGTTCCCACCATCTTTGTATTTACAAATGTCCCATATGTGTCTATGACCGAGAGGACGTAAAACATCATTTTCATCACTTTTATTATTTATGTCTTTTTTTCATATTTGCTGTAGCTTACTTGGGTGCTAGCTCAGTGTATGCGTTGTATATTTTTTAAGTCAAATATCAACATATATGAAATTCATGTTAGTGCGACTACACTAATAAGATGTGCCCCCCCCCCCCCCTACATTTCTCGGTTAATTGTATTTTTCCGTTTTTACCTTTCTTACCATACATAAAGCTGTATTTTAGGAACATGTTTAGCTAATAACCTTTTTGGAATACTAACCCTATCCCTAACCCTAGCCCTAACCCTACCCCCACCCTATAAGACGGAAAAACGCAACGAACCACAACTGTGACAAATCGCAGTGTACTGCAGTACAAAGTGGGGGGTAGGGTTAGGTTTAGGGCTAGGGTTAGGGTTAGGGTTAGTATTCCAAAAAGAGAATTAGCAGAAAATGTTCCTAAAATACAGCTTTATGTATGGTAAGAAAGGCAAAAACGGAAAAAATACAATTAACCGAGAAATGCAGGGGGGGGTGGCACATCTTTACCTTTACCTCTGATGACCAACTGAATAAACCAGTAGTCGAAGCCACCAAGGCTCACACGTGATATAATGCCACATAATTTATATGGATCAATGTTTGTTGTTAGTTTTTGTTTGTTTGTTTGTTTGTGTTTGCTGTTAATGTTGTTGTGGGGGTTTTCCTTGGGTTTTTTTTGAGGAGGCGGTTCTTGGTTTGTTTGTTTGTTCATGTTTTTACTTTGATTCTGTTTTGTTTTGTTTGTTTGTGCAGGATCTCTGTGTTCTAATTAATTCCACATAGTGGCAAAGGATAAGTATGCTGCAATTTTACAGAAGAAAGGAAAAGCGTGCATGGACATTCAGAGAGAGAGACAGAGAGGTTAGGTTAGGTTAGGTTAGGTACATTATAGTCACAGAGGGCAAATTCGGGTTGCTCCCACCTGGAGAGCGCGTCGCAGTCAGAGGCGCACCACCCCAAAAAACCCATTTTGCATGCGATTTTTGTGTGACTGATAAGGAAGGAAGGTAGGGGGGTAAATGTTGACCAAATTAATGACAACTTTTTCGTTGCCACTGGGTTTAACGTGTGCTAAGTGCATGAGCACACGGGACCTTAGTTTATCGTCTCATCCGAAAGACTTTGTACAGAGAGAGAGAGAGAGAGAGAGAGAGAGAGAGAGAGAGAGAGAGAGGGAGAGAGAGAGAGAGAGAGAGAACACTGAACACTTTATTTAGAGCGAGACAGAGAAAGGAGATGATATGATGATGATGATGATGATGATGACGATGATGATGACGATGACGTAGCCAGGACTGTTGTTGATGTGTACACAGATTCCACTGACATCATAATCTACGCCGTGGTGGGCATTGCCGCACTCCTCGTTGGTGCCTTCATCTTTGTCTTCATCCGGCAGCTGAGGAAAAGGTGAGTACGACAAAACAATGACAATGACAAGACATGACAAGCGTGTTGCTTTCTGCTAACAGTAGGGGAAGACGGGGTAAAAAGCGCATGGGCGGGTAAGAAGCCCACCCCAATTATCTCATGAAATGAAGCAAATTTCAGTCTCATTTTGCCCATGAGACGAGCGTTAATGTCTAGCATTCGTCTCATGGGCAAATTTGACTGACATTTTCTTTATTTCACGAGATAATTGGGGTGGGCGTCTTACCCGCCCATGCGCTTTTTACCCCGTCTTCCCCTAGCAGCCAGAGAAGCAGGCGGATGACAACAAAAACAGAAGAAAAAAACACGCTGGCTCCGCGACTAAGAGAATAGTGTCGTCAGTAGGGGGGCTTAGTAGGTGGTGTCCTGAACAGACTCCACTGAACTCCACCGAAGTGAAGTGCAGTGTCTCCTCGGTTGGTTGCCTCCTGACGGCCTAACATAGATTCGCTCCTCTTGGACTGCTGGTCTCGGATTCTGCGACCTGGACGTGCCGAGGCGTGGCTGCGAGTTTGGAGCAACGCCACTGTACGGCCCAGAAGATTGGACAGGAAAGAAAAAAAAAGCAAAAGAAAACAAAACAGAAAAGAAAAAAAAAGGTAAAATGTACAAAAGTATTTGCTCCGCGATAAGAAAGCCAAGTCACGTCAGTTTAGCGTTGGCCTATAATTATATTATACTGTCCGTGTATCACACGGATAAGAACAATTCGGTTGAGTCACTTGAACCATTTGCTAGGCAACTGTGAACACACACACACACACACACACACACACACACACACACACACACACACACACACACACACACACACACACACACACACACATAGAGAGGGAGTACGGAGAGAGAGGGGGGGGGGGGAGTGAGGGAGAGAGAGAAACTGACACAGATTTATTTTGTGACGGTAATCGACCCATATACAAAGTTTCTACCCTCCCCCTTCCCTTCCCTTCCCTACCCTTCACTCACCCATATTCAAGTCGAAAATAAATAATTCAATAAGTAAAGAAATTAATAGGGGAAGACGGGGTAAAAAGCGCATGGGCGGGTAAGAAGCCCACCCCAATTATCTCATGAAATGAAGCAAATTTCAGTCTCATTTTGCCCATGAGACGAGCGTTAATGTCTAGCATTCGTCTCATGGGCAACTTTGACTGAAATTTTCTTTATTTCATGAGATAATTGGGGTGGGCTTCTTACCCGCCCATGCGCTTTTTACCCCGTCTTCCCCAGCACAATGTAGATCATAAATACATGAATGAACGCAAATGCACCTTGCAACAATAAACACAACGTAAGTATTGCGTATTGGTCGTAGGTCAACAGCACAATGTGCATAAGCAAATGATCACAGGTCTCGATACATACGACTACACCTAAATAAAGATAGGCCTATTGGTCTGTCCTCGATTTGTTATAACAACTGATTCACATATTATTACAGTACAAGAGGGAGGGGGGGGGGAGAGAGAGAGAGAGAGAGAGAGAGAGAGAGAGAGAGAGAGAGAGAGAGAGAGAGAGAGAGAGAGAGAGAGAAGAACGAGAGAGAGAGAAAGAACGAGAGAGAGAGAGAGAGAGAACGTCTGAGAGAGAGAGAGAGAGAGAGAGAGAGAGAGAGAGAGAGAGAGAGAGAGAGAGAGAGAGAGAGAGAGAGAGAGAGAGAGAGAGAGAGAGAGAGAACGTCTGAGAGAGAGAGAGAGAGAGAGAGAGAGAGAGAGAGAGAGAGAGAGAGAGAGAGAGAGAGAGAGAGAGAGAGAGATCGAGAGAGATTTCTACTAATGTTAGAGAGTTTTGAGGAGAGAATTCAAGAGAGGGGGAGAGAGAGAGAGAGAGAGTCAGAGACAGATGAAGACAGACAGATCGACAGACATTTCTATAATGTTATGCCGTTTTGAAGGATATTAATTCAAGCTGTTGGGGGTGTTTTGTGCTTTGGTGAGATGGGCCTGAATTTGGTTGCATTACCTCGTAGAAATGCTGGTTCGGCTTTGGTTGTGTTATCTCTTTGTAGTTACAGTGTTAGGTGTGGTGTGTGTGTGTGCGTGTGCATGCGTGCGCGCGTGTGTGCGTGCATGCGTGCGTTAGTCGAGCACCTTGCATGCAATGTTGTTATTCGAGCACCTTGCAATGTTGTTATTCGAGCACCTTCCATGCAATGTTGTTAGTTGAGCACCTTGCAATGTTGTTAGTCGAGCACCTTGCAGTAGTCGAACACCTTGCAATGTTGTTATTCGAGCACCTTGCATGCAATGTTGTCAGTCGAGCACCTTGCAATGTTGTTAGTCGAGCATCTTGCAATGTTGTTATTCGAGCACCTTGCAATGTTGTTAGTCGAGCACCTTGCAGTAGTCGAACACCTTGCAATGTTGTTATTCGAGCACCTTGCATGCAATGTTGTCAGTCGAGCACCTTGCAATGTTGTTAGTCGAGCACCTTGCAATGTTGTTATTCGAGCACCTTGCAATGTTGTTATTCGAGCACCTTGCAATGTTGTTAGTCGAGCACCTTGCAATGTTGTTAGTCGAGCACCTTGCAATGTTGTCAGTCGATGTAAACTACTCTGCACGTGCTTCGCGTCGCTTAAAAGATAATCCTTCTTTTGAATTCCATTGGCTTTATTGGTATTAATATTAAGTATTGTAACTGTGTGGGTATCAAACAACACTACGGACTCATAAACAGCAAAACTTTCGCTTATAAGGCCGTGTACACACATAAGCGGATATTCCATGCGGAAACCCGTGCGCAATCCATAACTAAGTGAACCAAAGAAGGGAAAAGATTTGCGCACGTGTCCGAATTTCCCATATATGCGTAAGCTTTTATCCTTCTTTCTTCCACTTATTTAGAGTTTTCCGTACGGAACTTACGCGTCTAATGTGAACCGAGCCTTAAACATGTTATGATGACACACAACCAAGCCTACCGTCAAAGTCGGGCATAACCTGCATGCGTACCGTGAGCAAACAAAATCATTCCATCGACAATTGTGCACATTCTATGTCAATCAACACACAATAGGGCATTTGCCACATGTGTTCGCTCTCTATACTAGACTACTAATTTGCCCGTACTCGTTCTGCCCGAGTTACGCTGACCTTTCTAATTCAACTCGGTGAAATTCAAGGTCGCCCTCACGTGCCAAAAGCCCTATTGCGCAATTTGCAGATCAAGCTGTTCACCGATCGCCTTGTAGCGCAGTTCACTGAGTGCTTTGCAAACAGTAGATAACCTTTCAACGAAGTTCGTTGAGCACTTTATTAACTAGATGGTCGAACACTTTGTAATGTAGTTAATTGATCATTTTGTCTAACTGAGCATTGCACAGGACAAGGCAAGGCAAATGTTTTTATTTCGTACTCACTTTGTTTGGCGAAGCAATTATGTAAGCACTTTGTATTGCTGTTGATTGAGGGTTCTGCATTGATAAGCGTCTTACAATGTAGTTAGATCAACAACATTATTACGATGTTTGTTGAACGCTTTGCAGTCTAAGTTATTCGAGCAATGCAGTTATCAGAGCATCGTGCAATGTAGTTGCTAGAGTAAGTTGCCTTGCAATGCTGCTAAATAAGAATCGTAAAATATGATTCAATGAGCCTTTTGCAGTGTACGTTTAAGTGCATTATGCAATGTAATCTAAGTTAGCATCTTAGATTAAAAAGTACAGCAGTTTATAGAGCGCCTTTCAACGTACACTGAAACCTCCCTATTGAGACATTCCTTATAGAGGGATCCGGGTTCATGTATGCAAATGAGAATGTCACCTCTGTCGGCCATGATGGCTGGATTATTCGGGTTGCTAAGATACTTGGCGGTGGAACGCATTGAATTCTGATGTTTGCTTTACTACTGCACAGTTTATTACCATTGTGACGATTTGTCGAAACTCACTGACGCTCACCTCTGTAATCTGAACCAAAACGGCGCTCCAGCCAAAATGGCGTCCGACTTTCGTTACCAACAAAATCACGTGACATTATGACGCTATCCCGGATCCCTCTATTGAGACTCCCTCTAAAAGCGAACCAAAGAACACCTTTTCACCGATTGTCCCCCTTCATATCCAGACCACTGAGTGTCCATCTCCATATTAAGACCCCTCCCAAGATCTCTCTGGGTTGATACTTCAAGGTCTTATCCATCTATTGTTAAACATTCGGGACTTTCCTGGAGTTGCACTGCCTCCGGGCATTGCCTTAGGGATCGTTCCCACCATCTTTATATCTAGGGGAAGACGGGGTAAAAAGCGCATGGGCGGGTAAGAAGCCCACCCCAATTATCTCATGAAATAAAGAAAATTTCAGTCAAAGTTGCCCATGAGACGAATGCTAGACATTAACGCTCGTCTCATGGGCAAAATGAGACTGAAATTTGCTTCATTTCATGAGATAATTGGGGTGGACTTCTTACCCGCCCATGCGCTTTTTACCCCGTCTTCCCCTATGCGTCTGTTTCAGACCGGAGGACGTAAAACGGATGTTCATTCATTAGTGTCGAGAGAGTTAATGTGGATGTTCCACTGTAGATAGATGGCTGCACGCTTTTTCAATGCAGTTAAGTGAGGAATTTGCGATTCGGATAATAGCCTAGAGTATAATGCAGCTTGGGTAGAGCACCTCGCAAAACAAATATACTGGTCTCCAAAAGTTAAGGGCCGGCTTCTGTTTTCAGTAGCTTGATATCTATTTATTGTACACTAATACAACAATGAAGAAAATGGCAAAACTTAGGCTACTCAATAACTTTCCTTCCTGTTGCACGTGCCTGAACCAGTTTTGCAGACATTGCAGATTCACGAGAATTTCACGAACGTTTGGTCTCTTTTCGCTGAAGAATCAGGGCTGATGCAGGTTTCTTGCCTATTGCACGTGCAAGGCATGACTGTAGTGAACACTGCTGAGCAAAAGTTAGACACGAATGTGTATTTAAGGGCGGCAACCAGAGCTCTCAATAAGCATGCCTCCAAGACAGAAGAGAGAAGATCGTTCTTCCGGCCCTTACATTTTGGAGACCAGTATAGCTTCGCCCTTTGCTGTTAGCTCACTAGATAGTATCTGGTGGCGGTATGTATGCATGTATCCACGTGAGCACCTTGTCACTTTGGGTTGGGACCAGGCATCTGTGTGGTGACCTCCACAGAGCCCAGTCCCAGTCCTACAGCTTCACCACCACCACCACCATCACCACCTCCAGCACCTCCACCTCCACCATCCTTATGCCCTCCACCATCACCTCCTCTTCCTCCTCCTCCAACTACTACAGCTCCTCCTCCGCCGCAGAGGCTGTCCCCCCTGGTGCCCCCCAGCCTGCCGCCCCCTGCACCGCAGAAACTACGGAACTCCACACCGACACCAAGGCACCACCACCTCCATCACCACCACCAGCATCACCGACTCCGCAGCAGCAGGTGCCAGACTCTCCCAAGGTACTTTATTTGTTTATTTAGTATGTTCTGTCATAGAGACTTGTCTGTGAATTCGGGCTGCTCCCACCTGCAGGAGAGCGCGTCGCCGCGAGCGAAGCGTCACCCACTTTTTTTCTTTTTTGGGGGGGGGGATGTGTACACCTGTATGGGGTTGTTTTTTTAATTATTTTTTTCTTTATTGTAAACGCCTAGGGCATTCATTTGATTAGGCGTATAAATGTTCATAATAATATAATAATAATAATAATAATAATAATAATAATAATAATAATGAGGAGGGGGTGGGGGCTGACTTATGAAACCTAGCTATCAATTTGGCCATACCAGGCAGCGGGATTCCCCCCCCCCCCCCCCCCCCCCCCCCCCATGCTCTTACCGACCTTTAACTTTTACCGTGGGGTTTAAACTGTGCGTAAAGTGCACAAGTTAGACTAGCTTGGTAAGTCCCCCACCTCCCACCCCCCACCCCAATCCGAAAGACTCGACGTTCAGTTGGATTTTTCTTTGTTGAATTAGAAAAGAAAGAAAAAGGGCAAGGCTCCGGACAGGCGAACGTAGCCTACGTCTTAAGCTGGAGACAGACTATGCGACTGCCTCATATGACTCGATCAGGTCGTGACGTAGACCAAATTTTGTTTCCCGCACAGAAGAGGTCACAAGCCATCTGACTCGATCAGTGAAATTTAGAACCCGCCCTATTCAGCCCTGTCACCTGACTGGGCCCGACTGAGTCAGACTGATCAAGCAGGATGGTATGCAAATGAGGAGAAACGTCACGACCTGATCGAGTCACATGAGGCAGTCACATAGTCTGTCGCCGGCTTAAACCACTATGCCACTTTCCTTCCCAGGACACAGGGGCAGAGAAGTCGTCGTCGTCGTCGCCAACGGAGGCGGAAGGGTCAAGGCCCTTGGAAATGGCGACGCTGTCCACACACTGAGCGCGGACGAGGAAGAGGGGAGTGGGGGTGGGGTGCCTTTGGCCTTCACTCAGAGGCGGTGCTCGTTTGAGCACCTCAAGAAGCGCAGGTCTGGGTGTGTGTGTTTTGGAGGTTTTTAAGGACCCCCCCTACGTCACGCGTCACATTCCCTCTTATGCTAGGAAGATTTCTTAAGATTTCTTACCAGCCATAAGAGGGAAAGCACGTGAAAACCGTGATTTCGACACGTGACGTGGTGGGTCTTTGATTGTCACAACACACGTTGCTTTACAGCTTTTTGCCTTTTCCCCATGGCAACGCGGTGATGTGCAAGTCGTGTGTGTTACTAGCGTATCAGTGTGTTGCCATGGTGAAAGAGCGAAAAATAGCAACGCGTATGTTGACCATAAGATTAGTGTGATAGTCTTGACATTAGTGCTTGGTTTGTTTTGTTGGTTGGCTGGCTGGTTGGTTGGTTGTTTGGTTAGTTGTTGTTTTTTCCTTTTATTTTGTTTATTGGCTGTCTTGTTGCGGAAGGGTTAGTAAATGGTTGTTGCGTTGGTACTGTTTTTATTGGCAAGACAAAAAGATTTTTCTGCAAAGGCAAAAATGTAGGTAAGTTGTGTTCTGTGTACACAAGTTGTTATGAAAACTTATAAATATCCGTTTGCGTATTTGTGTGCGCGCGCGCGTGTGTATGTGTGTGTGTGTGTGTGTGTTCTTGAACACACGTCGGTGTATGGATATATGCGTGAGTTCCTCTGTCAAGTCAAGTCAAGTCAAAATGATCTTTATTGACGATAAAAGAATAAGCTTGATAAAGCTTTTTTACATCCTGTGTGTGTGTGTGCGTGTGCGTGTGCGTGTGCGCGTGCGCGCTCGCGTGCATGTGCGTACGTGTGCAGGCTCTTGTGCATGTGTGGTTTGTTTTGTGATGACCGTGTTGTAACTAGCTGCATAGCAATACACTATAATCCGAGGGTTATATAGCAGAAGGCACTATCATTCTTCTTAGATACAATACAGAAACTACTTCAAATCGGCCTTCTTTAAAACCATTCAACACCAGACTTTTTTTAAAAGCTAAAACATTCCATTAAACTTACCTGGGCAGAGCAAAGATTCTGTCTGCACTATTGGGGATTCCTGTGTGACATGCATAAAATAGGGCCTGTCCTTACATCCCAAAATTAAGAACAAAAGGTGACTTGATACCAAACCCACAGTTGATGCCTTTCAGTGAGGATGTTAAATCATTGTGGTGCCAAGAGGCGACAGTGGCGATGAAAGGGTTGAAAAATGAATAACCCTTTTGTAATATCAAAACGTTCTTTCTTTTGCCAAAGTAGAATGCTTGTAATGTCTGGTACACAACCCTCAAATGACGTCTTTCATTTCGAAGAAAGAGCGAAGCTTGTACTAGCTCTGTTACTGTTAATATAGGCAAATCTTATTTTTGTGCCCATTATTACTGTATACGACTGTCTATAGCTAAAGGTCTGTGTACTCGTTAACTCATTCGCATCGCAACGATTTTGATTTATTAAAACACTCACAAATCACTCCAGCCATACACACAAACGAACCAAACATAAACAAAGGGAGAAATGAAGGAAGATTACAGGTTTTTACTTCAGGTTTAGGCATAGGGGAGTGGTAGATCAGACTTTTTTTATATATATAGACTATAGAAAAACTCTATACC
Organism: Phymorhynchus buccinoides; assembly: GCA_017654935.2. Lineage (NCBI taxonomy): Eukaryota > Metazoa > Mollusca > Gastropoda > Neogastropoda > Raphitomidae > Phymorhynchus > Phymorhynchus buccinoides. The sequence continues at coordinate 40,803,737 of CM065690.1, forward strand.
GATTGGCTTACCCACAACAAACCACTACAAAAGCAAAGTCAGAGACAAAATTGTGGCCTAAGGGAGCGAAGCGAGTTTAGAAGTGACCAAGGTATGGTGTGCACATAGACTTACTTCCCTTGAAGCAAATGCATCAACTTGACAGTTATCTATTAATTCCAGCATATATGGCCGGAACAACTTGAATGAGTTAACCATTGTTAATCATTGTTAACACTATTAACAAGACATTTCTATCATCCCATGGCAACACAGTGAGCTGTAAGTGTGCTATCACTGTGTTGCCATGGGGAAATACAAATACCTGGTGAATAATGGTAACGTGTACACCGACCTAAATGAACTGTCGTGTTCTGTGCCAGGGGGTCGGTGCAGTCTCTATGCCGAGCCAGCATCTCCAACCTGGAGGACATCACAGAGGCAGAAGAGGTGGAGATGGAGGAGGAGGAGGAGTACGCGGAAGACATCACCAATACTACCGAGGACCTCACTGACCCCCACCAGCTGACTCCACACCACCCCCACCATCACCTCATCAATCACCCCCACTTTCACCTCCCTAATCCTCATCATCATCATCATCACGGCCACCCTCTCTCACCCACACGACGCCAGCTCGACATTGTCAAGATTGTGGACGAGCGTATATCCACCATTGAGGCAAGCACTGACAATGAGAAAAGCGACCCTGATAACAACGATAGTCAGTCCGACAGTGGCACTGGCGATTCCAACGACAATGACCAAACTGTCCAGGAAGCTGTAGATTTATCAGAAAGCTGTGTACAATCGACAACAACACTTTGCTGCGAGGAAGAAAAAGACGAGTCCAGGAAAGGTAAGCAGTCTGTCAAGAAAGACAACCCGCCATCATCAGCCAGCGAAGACCATGTTCCGAAAAACAGTGACTATGCACAAAATGGCGGCGGTAGTGTTGTTTTTCATCTTGGGGAGGTTAGCGACGGATCTGATACTGATTTAGATCGCTATTTTACCCAGTTGTGATGATGGTGGTGTGCGATAGACCAATCATTGTTCCGCAGATTTGAAATAAATGCTATTAATGTGGTGTATTATTTCGTTTTTCATCGTGTTTGCAATGTAAGCATATCACAGCTGTTGTCTGAGTGTGATAGACCGGTCATTGATTTGCATGTTTGAAGTAGGCCTAAAATAATAGTGTGTATATCATTTTGTTTTGCTTGGTTATGAAAGTGTCTCAATAAGGATCTTTATGTCATCGATATTTGATCATTTTACTCGATCGTTGTCATTATTTTCTGAATTGTATGACAAACAGAATACTGTAGAGCATAATATTCCTCATAAAATATTTTGCTAATTGTTACAATGGCTCCTCCCCACATGCGTGCGCATCTCGACCCTTCCAACGGAAGTGTCGCCATCTTAGTCAGATTTTTGTGTAAACAGCATCGATCTGGCATTTTTTAAACAAAGTTACTGACTAAGATGGCGGTCTCCCATAATATGGCACGCTCCTTGTGGCCGGATATGACGACACGTGGGTACAAGCCATACTTCAATGGCGCGCGATCGAGGAAATCGCTCTTGTGATGAAAGTGCCTGATCCAATCAACGTATGATTTTATATGTTTCATCTTCGGCCAGTTGTAACGATGTGGATTTGGGCTATATCTGGTTTGTTGTTTAGTATATTCAATGTGTATGAATACCGCATTATTTGTCACTGTATCATATCGATGACCGTTACAAAAATAAACATCTTTTCTCATGAGCAAAACAATCATCTATAACATGCGCATGCATTTTGAATTTCATTTATGTTTAGAGTTCACTGTTTAACATGAAAGGATGGAGGCAAAATTGTTTCAACATAATGATTTTTATGTTGACATTTTTCTTTTCAAACATGTTTGGCTTTTGTTCACGTATTTCTCTTGTAATAATATGTTACTTTGTTACCCCGTCTTGCTTTGTGAGTGATGTACTGAATTGTGTGCTTTCGAATTCCCTGGGTGAAATGTACCTTGAATGTAAAATGTGTTTTTTAACAGAAATTGAAAGAAATGGATCTTTGATTCAAAGTTAATGAAACTAAAACGTTCGATCCATGACTATCACTATCAGCTTCACACCACTGTGATGTTAAAACTAAGGGTTTAGCAGGATTGTATATCACCAACATTTAGACTTAAATGTGTGTGCGTACGCGCGCGCGCGCGTGTGTGTGTGTGTGTGTGTGTGTGTGTGTGTGTGTGTGTGTGTGTGTGTGTGTGTGTGTTTGTGTGTGTATCAGCTCCGTCAGCGACCGACCCTCTCTGCTTTCAAAGCTAATCTCAAGACCCACCTGTTCCCCCGTCATTAAAGCTCCGCTCTCTTTCTCTTCTCTCTCTTGCCATTAGGTCTGTTTCTGCTATATTCCATTGATGTCATCCGTGTGTGTTCGCTTTGTATTGCGCTTTTGTTTGAATGCGTTATGAATGCTAACGTGTGTGTGCGCTTTGATTTGATTTCTATCCAGATTCAGCGCCGTATAAATACTGTATGTTCTTGTGGGTGTGTGGGTGGGTGTAGGTGTGCGCGTTCGCGTGTGTGTGTATGTTGGGAGATTGTTGGGGAATGTTGAAGAAGGTCCGATAAACTTAAATAATCATACATGTCCGTGTCATCCTAATCTGCAATCAGATATTAAAAATAACCAGTGCTAATGTGTTTTAACCCTTTCCCGTACCCCGTGGGTTTACGTAATTGCACCCATACGTTTACGTTTTGTCTCATATTTCCAAAACCGTTAATGCGATCTTGCTGACATTTTGTGACTTTGTCAATGACAGATTGGGGCACGTGCAGCCAAACCATCGCGCATTTTGGTTGGAAAACGAGAAAGTAAATAAACAACAAATTCGTCGTTTGGGACATTTTGAGCCTAACGATGTGATGATAGCACCACTGACTTGTTAGATGCATATTTTGCTTTATTTGCTTGCCTTTTTCTTTGCTTAGGCCCAAAATCCAGACTGTGCGCCTAATGTAGAAAGTAGACGTAAAGTAAACAATGTTTTTTGTATATAAAAAAATATATAAAAAATTGGTTTTCTGCCAACGTACCCGGCGCGGATGCAGAAGTTTGTGGAAGCAAAACAAAATTTACCCTATAGCTAATGATAACTATTTTCTCATGATGTATATTAAACTACAATAAAAAACATGCAATACAGTATCCTATGCAGAAGATGTAGCACACAATATATCCAATAATGTGCGTATTGATCGTTCCAAGTAAGTTACGCATACAGTGTCAAACCTGATGCTAACAGTAGTGTATTAAAAAGACAAAACAGGCTACAATATTAAAAGCCTATGGTCGATTTAAACCCCTGGACTGCCAGAGAAAATTAAAGAAAAAATCATTGGGCAAATCATGCCATGAAAAAGACAACTGATAGAGCCAATCTGGCAAAATGGTCTGGGGATATAACTCTCTTGACTGTGTCAGAGCAAAAGCCAGCATATCAGGGTTATTCCTCTTCATCTGATGACATCATCAGTGATGACATCAGGTCAGTACGTAATAGGCCTACGTTGGTGGCAGTCAATGGGTTTTAAAGTTCTTTCTAAATATAGTTTTATTATTGTATTGCGTTGCAAAACCGGTGGTTGGTGTGCTAGATGGAAAAGACAATACTATAGACACTCAATATAAGTAACTTTCGTTTTGCTTTGTTGCTATTCACAGAGATTATAATTGTAAAACAATATATTTTTTGTTATTGAGTGTGTGTGAGTGTGTGTGTGTGTGTGTGTGTGTGTGTGTGTGTGTGTGTGTGTGTGTGTGTGTGTGTGTGTGTGTGTGTGTGTGTGTGTGTGTGTGTGTGTGTGTGTGTCTCTGTGTGCATGTGTGTGTGTGCGTGTGTGTGTGTGTGTGTGTGTGTGTGCGTGTGCGTGCGTGTGTGTGTGTGTGTGTGTGTGTGTGTGTGTGTGTGTGTGTGTGTGTGTGTGTGTGAGTGTGTGTGTGTATGTGTCTGTGTGTGTGCATGTGTGTGTGTGTGTGTGTGCGTGTGTGTGTGTGTGTGTGTGTGTGTGTGTGTGTGTGTGTGTGTGTGTGTGTGTGTGTGTGTGTGTGTGTGAGTGTGTGTGTGTGTGTGTGTGTGTGTGTGTGCGTGTGTGTGTGTGTGTGTGTGTGTGTGTGTTGTGTGTGTGTGTGTGTGTGTGTGTGTGTGTGTGTGTGTGTGTGTGTGTGTGTGTGTGTGTGTGTGTGTGTGTGTGTGTGTGTGGTGTGTGTGTGTGTGTGTGTGTGTGTGTGTGTGTGTGTGAGTGAGTGCGCGTCTGTGTGTTTGTGTTAATGTGTCAGGGTGTTCTCTTTCCTTGTCTATATTAGAACACACAGTGTTGAATTCTGAAACGGTGCTTACCTCATTCGCATCGCAATGATTTTGAATTATTAAAGAACTCACAAATCACTCCAGCCATACACACAAACAAAACAGACAATAAACAAAAAGAGAAATGAAAGAAGATTACATGTTTTTACTTCAGGTTTAGACATGGGGAAGTGGTAGATAAGAATTTCTTATATTTAGACTTTGCATTGAAAATCTCTTTACAGCAATTAGTTACCCCACTTCAAACCACTACAAACGCATATTAAGAGGCAAAAGTGTCGTCTAAGGAAGCGAAGCGAGTTTAGAAGTGACCAAAGTGTGGTGTGCACACAGATTTACTTCCCTTGAAACAAATTCATCAAATTGACAGCTTTATATTAATTCCGGCCATGTATGGGTGGAACGACTTGACTGAGTTAATACATAGTATGCTGAATATTATGTATTCTGTCTGCCTTCCATAATCTACCCACTAAGCACCACTGGTCGTCCGATGACACCATCAGTGAACAGAATATCAATTAAGTTTGATTTCACGCTATGTGAGATCGCCATCCATCAGAGACTTCTTCTTCTTCACTCCTGGCCATGTCAGATGCTCAGACCCTTTCGGTGGATGAAGGTGGCTGGCAGTCAGCTGCAGCGTCGCAGCAGGACCCCCACTAGCTTGTCCCGGAGCGCCACAGGCCTGGCTTATATTTCGTGTCTCAGGGTGTCAACAGTCGGGCAGTCCTGCAAGATGTGGTCGGGACTCTGCAAACCCGTGCCACGTGGACATTCATCCGTGTGGGAAGTTTTCAGGCGATAGAGATGGGAGAGGAGTTGACAGTGCCCAGTTCTCAATCTGAAGATGGCGACCTGCTGGGCACGGTCCAGCTGGTGGATGCTGTCCTCTCCAGAGTCACTCTGCAAACGCTCCCTCCATTTTGTTCTGAAGTGGCCACGAATAATTGGGCATTTGCCGCGTGCCAGCGACCTTGAATTTCACTGAGTTGAATTTAGAGAGTTGAATAAGAGAGGTCAGCGTAACTTGGGCATATTAGTAGTCTGGGATAGAGAACGAACACTCGTGGCAAATGCCCTATTGCCTTTGCTTCTCCGTATGCCACGGGGTGTGCAGACTGATCCAGTGTGCTTCCCGTTTCGGAGAGTCTGTCTGCTTGTCCATTGCCCCCCAGACCACAATGATAGGGAATCCACTGCAGGATCAGTGACAATCAGAGACAAAGTGGAGTATAACTATTCAAAATGGCCCTGACCACTTTGACTAGACCCTCGGAGACAGGCATTCTGATGTTGCTCAAACATGAGTGCGCTCTAATGATTTCTTTGCTTGATTTAAATCGCCTTTGTCATAATTAGTACGTTTCCAACGTCTTGCTCCAGGTTCTCTTATATTGTTTGACCGATCTTAGCATAATAAGATTAAATTAACTAGTTTTAATGTGAGTTATAGCTGGAAATGTGTGTGTGCTGATTTCTTTTTTTTCTTTTTTTTCCGGGCTTAAATTATTCTTGACGTCCTCCCGGCCGAAGCCATATGGGACATTACGTTTTATTTTTAGATATTGGAAGAGGGGGGGAGGGGAGAGAAAAAAAGAAATTTCAATTTACTTTAGATTTTTGTTTTACTTTCTACAAATGTTTTTATCTTGAATAAAGGTCAAGGTGTTTCTTTTTGTGAGCCATGGCTCGTACGAGACTACTCTGTCTTATAAAACTCTACTTTTAGATAAAATGATTGATTAAAAATAAACTTTTAGCTGCACCCCTCCTGGCGAGAGCCTAATGATTAAAATTTCAGGACCACTTTGATTTTAAAAGAACAAGATTTAATGAAAATGTTTAAAATTCCAATGAAGGTCAAAACGAGGATATTTACATATTTTTGTTTTTATTGAACTTTATTTATGAAAAAAATCTCGTTTTAAAAGGTTTCCACTGAAAGTGGAAAACTATTTATACAAGGTTAAAAGAAGATACATCAATTGTTTTTGTAAAAATGAGATAATATTAAGAGATGGGAGAAACTAGGGTCCCTAGATAGATCAAAAATATATACAAACTAAATACCACCGCAGACTCTAAAAAGCGCTAACATATTTTGGCCGAGTCTGGGCGGAAAAAGTTATACTCTATGGACCCCATGTTTCAAATTATAATTCAAAGTTATATCTTTATTAAAAACGTAATTTGTTGTTAAAATATCTTTAAAATCTATCAATTTTAAAACTGGTGATTCCAGACGGGGATAGTTAACGATTCCTACTTGTTTAGGTCGGGGGGAGGGAGGTAGAGGGACCCCTTCTCCCCGGCCAAAACAGTGGTAGGGCGTCGTTATATGGATCCAGCACTAAGTGCGGGGGGACCCATTGGGATAACCCTGACCGTAATTTAACGTTCGCGACTACGAGAGCACCCCCCCGGAGGTTTTTTCCTGTAGATGTACGCTTGCATATATACTTAATTTGAGTTGTGTGAAAGCTTTTTGTGAAATAAGGGAACTAACTTGTGTATGCCTTCACTATTTCGTGAATCACATTTCTTTATTCAACAAGGATCTAGTTTCACTAGGGGACGGCTGCCGCGCGAATAACTTTTACGCCAAAAGGGGTCTAAGAAACACCAAAACGTTTGCTAGGGTCAGATAACTCTTTAAGCTTACTCTTCACTTTTGAGAGAGAGAAAAGAGTTGCTATCAAAAGGGAGATAAATCATACTTCTCAATCAAGATTGTGGAGTGGAGTGCAGGCATCAGAATTGTCAGAGCATTATTTTGCAAATTTTTAGAGCATTGAAAACTGCAGGCAGAGATTCTGTTCCTGGTGGCTGAGCGTTTGCCATTGTAATCATAATCTTCACTGCCAATTAGCATTTTAATCAAGGCAGGTTCGTAAAGAACGGTGCCTTTTTGGTCATGCTGGGAACTCGTTGCCTGATTCTCTATGGCGTATTGAAGGCTGTTTTCCCATTGTCTTCAGAGGATTGGACAACAGACCATTACGATGCCTGGTATTGCGGTTATGTTTATGCGGGTTGATTGTGACCTTGATCGTGGATGTAAGTTTTTTTGTTTGTGGCTCAAGCCACAAACCTATAACTCACTTTGTCGGTCGGTCGGTCGGTCTGTCGGTCGGTCGGTCGGTCTGTCGTTCCAAAATTGTCGCACATTTTGACAAAATTGTCGCACTTCAAATCGAGGCTACACTTCTGGATGCTCTTTAAAATGATGTATTTTAAAAGCGTACAAAATAATAAACATATGTAATACATACATTACAACAGACACGACGAGTATGCGGTGCTTCTTTTGATGAGCATAAGTAGGATACATAGCTTTAAATGTTTTCCAAAAGATATAAAAAGTTACGAAATGGTGCAGAGATAACATTCTGGTTTACAGATTAAAATTATTGAAAATCCAGAGGAGGTAAGTCATGATTGGAGTGGTAAAAATAGACCGCGTGCCACAAACTATTGCGATTTCACGCTTGTTTTTCTTTAATTCTTCAAAACAAAAAGTCAGTTTGAAATGGTACTGGAAGGGAACGGAAAGAGCGCTGCCCTGCCGTTGACGGGTTATTCCTGGAAAATACAACTAATACTGTTCACGACAAGAAGGTAAGAAAAAGAACAGAAGAAAACGAGAGAGAGAAACGTGCACAGTATAAGCACAACACGATACAGTCGTAAGAATAGTTATTATTACCTTCAGCGAAAGACGATACATGGTCTGTTCTGCCTCGCTGATTGAAGGAAACAAGACACGAGTTTATTATTGTGCCCGGCCCCTCCCCCTCCCTCTCTTTCCTCCCCACAACTCCATTAGGGGCCTTTCTACTCCGCACTTGAGGGGAAGCACTGTGGTTAGTATCTCCGTCTGTCACGCGATAGACCAGGGGTTCATTTCCCCGCCGGGGAGCCACAGCAGTGAACGGGTACCTGATGAGTGAATAATTTTATAGGGTTTTACGCCCTCTTCGGCCTCTCGGCCATGTGGGGCATTTGTAAATACAAAGATGGTGGGAACAATACTGGAGGCAATGCCCGGAGGCAGTGCTATACCAGTAAAGTCCCGATTTTTTTAATAATACAGATATGTGTAGCAGTAACCACGCTTCGGCTAAACCTCATTGGCTATGGTACTGCCACAAGAAATGTGTACCTGATTCGTTCAGGGAAGGTTAACAGGCGGCGGAAGGAGAGGGACGGGCTCCGCCTTCCATGATGCCGTGCCCTTGACACGGTGAACCTCTAACAGTTCACTGCCCCTACGGCCGATAGGCTATGGGACACCTTTACCTTTACCTCGTTGCTCCACACCGGCACAGAAGAAGATGGTTTTCTGAATAAAACATGGAATGCAAAGAATAGTGTTTTTGTTTGACTTTGAGCGTGAATGCACTAGGTTATGTAAAGCATGTGTGTACATTCATAAGATGCGCATGTGCGCGCGTGAGTGCTCGGATGTTCTGTTTGAGAGAGAACACCGAATATGCTTGTTTTTAACAGCGTGTTTGTTTTGCTTGAAGTGTGTATCCACTGGGTTATGTATGCACGCGTTTGCATTCATAAGATGCTTATGTGCGTATGTGTTTCAGAGAGAACACCGATACGTCTAGTTATGCAAGGCCTCGTGACATAATTATCATGTGCTTTATCTCAATACGTTCTTACGTGTCGTAGGCCTGCACATGAACACACATACATTATATAGCACACGTTCGCATGCATGTATGCACGTGCGCACTTACATACACGCGAATACAATGCACGCATAGACTTGCATACATATGCTTCATATGCGTATACAGTGGAACCTCCCTTATAAGACCTCCCATTATAAGACTCTCTCCCATATAAGACCTCCTTCTTTGAGACATTGCCCTTCTTTGTAAGTGTTAAAATTACCTCCCTTATAAGACCCTCCCTTATAAGACCTCATTTTGGATGATTTTTAAGGTCTTATAAGGGAGGTTCCACTGTACTCTTATAATATAACAGATATGTATCTCTACTAGGATCTATTTCATTGTGTGATGTGCGTGTATTGGGAAAGGAGGGCTGCCTGTGAATACGCACGTGCGTGATATGTGTATGTGTGCGCGCGCGCGCGAGTGCGTCTGTGTGTGTGTCTGTGTCTCTGTGTGTGTGTGTGCGCGCGCGTGTGTGTGTGTGTGTGTGTGTGTCTATGTGTCAATGTGCGTGCGTGTGTGTGTGTGTGTCTGTGCCTGTGCCTGTATCTGTGTGAAAGGTGTATCGTTTATGCATGTGAACAAATGGTCACCACCACCTGTTGTGCCTGTGAAAGGCATAGGTGCATGGGGCATGTTGACTCTGTCTCTTCGATCAATGCAGAAAGACTGCTACAAAGTTGACAATTTACGCCTAAATTCGGAGAGGAAAAGAGCGCTTCTTCATAACGAATTG
>CM065690.1:40823530-40842900 GCA_017654935.2 Phymorhynchus buccinoides
GGCAATGCCCGGAGGCAGTGCAACAACAGTAAAGTCCCGAATTTTTAACAATACAGATAAGTATTTAAAACATGAGTAATGAGCTTGGTTGGTTGGTTGAGTGGAGGTTTTACGTCCTCATGGCGGATGATGAAAATGATGTTTTACGTCCTGTCGGTCAAAGACACATATGGGGCATTTGTAAATACAAAGATGTTGGGAACAATACTGGCTGCAATGCCCGGAGGCAGTGCAACACCAGTAAAGTCCCGAGTTTTTAACAATATAGATAGGTGTAGCGGTAACCATGCCTCGGTTAAACCTCATCGGCTATGGTACCGCCACAATGGAAAGCCCTTAGGGACAAGTTGTTCTGGTGCTGGGTCAAGGGAAGAGGGGGGACGGGTGTGTATGGCACAAACTGCATACAGTTAGAGTGGAAACCACAATTTAGGCTTAGGATCAAATGCTGTAGAGAGGTAGGGTACCATCTGGAAAATATTCTTCTCAATTTTCAAAATTAAACGTTATTATCAGTATTGTCAGTCAGACTGAATATATTTATTCTAAAATATTGGTGTTGTTTCTCAAGGGAGTTCACTCTTTCATGAGTCAATGCTCTGGTTTGTGCCATCACTTTTGCTCAAATGACCTCCCCTTTCTCGCAGATTGTCTGCCCTGTCTACTAAGAGCTTTCGTTCGTTCGTTCGCTCGTTCTTGTCTTGACTCTTCCGATACGGGTTATGTTTTTGCTTTTTCCCCTCTTTCTGGCTATCTCTCTGTCTTTCAGAGAAAATAATCTACGGATTATCTTATGATAGATTGTCATAAATTGTTACTTGTAGTGCATTTCTCTATAAACCTAGGGATTGGCTAGGTTTTTAAGCACATTACAATTGAGTTGTTTCTTGGTGGCGGTTTGCTAGGTGTCGATACTTTCTTTTGTGGTAACCGTTTTGCTATTATAGCGTTGTGATATAAAATTATATTTCTTAAATGTTAAAAAGGTTTCCTTAACTTTCCGTGAGAAGTATAGCATACAAAAGAAACTCGATGGAGTTTCTTTTTATTTTGTACCTGCTAGTTGTGCCAGTCTTATCAGGGCAACTAACTGCTCTCAATACAAGCGGCAGGCAGATAAGAGTACAGAAGCATTAGTCAGCTATTTTCATATAAACGATGTGACCTTCCTTGTGCCCATTGAAACGAACTTAATCGACTTAAGCAAGTCTTCTGCGATAAGATAAAAAGTCGTTGACAGTTAACTTGAAGAGGCACTGGGAGCGGGAGTGGTAAAGGGGATAGGGGTAGAAGTATTGACACTACAGAGAATAGTATTTGGTATTTAGTATATTCTAGTCGGAGAGAGCGTCGCCGCAAGTACAGCGCGTACCCATTTTTTAAAAAACATTTTTTGGGGTGCACAGGTTGAGGAGGGGGTGTGGGGCACGCTTGGAAAACCTATCTTATCAATTTGGCCATACCAGGCAGCGGAATTTTTTCTCCCTGCTCTTACCGACTTTCAACGGCGTGTGATTTTTACAAGCGCACGGGTCTGACTAGCTTTAAGTCCCCATCCGAAGGACTGGACGTTCAGTTCGATGTTCCTGTCAAACTAGAAAGAAAGGGCGAGGCCGGGATTCGAACCTGGATCACTCACGCTGCAGTTACGCATACATTTGGCAGGCGAACGCCTTAACCACTCTGCCATCGTTCTCCATGTGTGCAGTCGTATTGGAATACATACAGTCTTCCAGACAGCATATCCACGCAGCGCTGCTCTGGAAAACTGGACCGGAGTTTGTTTATGATGGAGATTGTTTTTCCATCAATATTATTATAAATTACAGCAGATTCCAACATGTTGATAATTGTAGCTAATGTGTCACAGACCCAGAGACATGGAGAGAGTGGGGGGGGGGGGGGGGGGGGGGAGGGGAGTGAAGGAGGAAGGGTTGCTGTTTGTAATTGTAACCCCCTTCAGCTTTGCAAAGCAATGTACGATTCACTGTTTATCACTGTGCTATCTCTCGGTGACAGACATAATAATATACCACTGCAAAAGTCAAACTTGATGACACAACTGTGACAGATACAATTGTCACAACATGTTGCTCTCTTGTCGTCAAGTCAGTGCAGGAGACATTGTCATACGCTAGTAAAACTGGATCAGGTCACACAGTGCATGCAATTTAAAATAGCACGAATTTGGGTTTGTTTTGTAATGTTTAACCCCCCCCCCCCCCCCCCCCCCCCCCCCCCCCCCAACCCAAGGACAGATTGGAAGAATAGGAGTTGCCTAAAATCTTTATCCTTAAAGTTAAAGTTTTCAAAGTTTTCAAGTTTTCACACACCCCCCTCCCCCACACCCCACACACACATGCACATACTATCGTTTTCATAGTTGCAAAGAGGCTATGATTTCTTGTTGTGTGCGATTTGTAATAGTTTGATCGAAAGCTTGTCGAACATGTACATGGCTGTTTGTGTTGTTGGTTGTTTTTTTACTAGGCAGGGTTTACTTTACCAGTCCCAGTGTGATTGTTATGAGACAAACTTTATTTAGTCTTTACAACGCCGCAGTCAGGTTTTTTTGGGGGGTTGCTGTCCCATCTTCTGGGCCGTACAGTGGCGTTACTCCCACGCCGCTCATTCCGAGTCCCAACTCGCAGCCACACCTTCGCTTGTTCAGGTCGCAGAATCCGAGACCAGCAGTCCAAGGGGAGCGAATCTATGTTAGACCGTCAGGAGGCAACCAACCGAGGAGACAATGCACTGTTACCAAGTCACTTCGGTGGAGTTCAGTGGAGCCTGTTCAGGACGACCACCTACTAATCCCCCTACTGACGACACTATTTTCTTAGTCCTGGAGCCAGCCTGAGTGAGGACCTCCGAGGGCGCCACCACCGACAGCTCCCCAGAACACACTGATCCCTATGACTTTGACCCGAACGCACCAAAGAATAGAATGAATTGGAAACCGAAACTGAGGTCACCATGAGAGCAGGGCATCCAAAGCCACAGAATTTGAGACATGTTTCTTTTTAATGATTGATGGAAATGAGGCGGATGACTATGATGATGATGATGATGATGCTATGGAGTTCCGTATCGGTCTGAGACTACATGACAGGGCTGTATTCTACGCGTCCTTTCATAATGATATATCGGCGTTAGCCTCGACTGTGTGGTTACAGCTTTCCCATTGAGCCCATAGCCACTCACTCTGGGTAGGAGTCGGTCCAGGACCGAAAAAACCCTCGCCTCTGATGGGATTCAAACCCGTGACCTCCCAGCCAGTTGCAGTCACTTTTTGTTTTCCATCATGAGTAGCATTTTTGCATTTCTAATTCTGAATTGCCTCAAGATAGAATAGGATGGCTTGAATGATCGTCCGCATTACTTTGTTGCTTTGCTCTTGTGTGACCCTCGTCTGTTAACGCTATGATCTGTCTGTATGCGTACAGGCCACAAGGACGATGCTTCTGGGAATATCACAGGTCAGTTCAATGCTTCACCGCATTGTGACTATGGACCCATCTGTCAATACACCATGACTGATGATTCATGTCATTGCATCCTGACTATGAATTCATATCCCGTTGCTATAATATGACAATGACACCGTGCGTCATCAGATTGTGTCAATGGGCTCGCTTGTCTGTCATTCTGCAAAAGATTTCACTTGTGATTATTGTGACATAAGTTTCCTTTGTTTGTCATTCTCGAAAGGTCTTTGTCAGTATTATTAGGACACTTGTTTCTTTCGTTTCTCACTCTGCAAATGACTTCATTTTCACTTGTCCTTATTGTGGTTTTGCATGTGACTTCACTTGTCCTTATCACGACACTGGTTTCCCTTTGCTTCATATCTGGCACACAATGCCACTTGTCATTGTTACGATGTTGATTTCCCTTTGCTTCATATCTGGCACACAATGCCACTTGTCATTGTTACGATGTTGATTTCCCTTTGCTTCATATCTGGCACACAATGCCACTTGTCATTGTTACGATGTTGATTTCCCTTTGCTTCATATCTGGCACACAATGCCACTTGTCATTGTTACGATGTTGATTTCCATTTGCTTCATATCTGGCACACAATGCCACTTGTCATTGTTACGATGTTGATTTCCCTTTGCTTCATATCTGGCACACAATGCCACTTGTCATTGTTACGATGTTGATTTCCCTTTGCTTCATATCTGGCACACAATGCCACTTGTCATTGTTACGATGTTGATTTCCCTTTGCTTCATATCTGGCACACAATGCCACTTGTCATTGTTACGATGTTGATTTCCCTTTGCTTCATATCTGGCACACAATGCCACTTGTCATTGTTACGATGTTGGTTTCCATTTGCTTCATATCTGGCACACAATGCCACTTGTCATTGTTACGATGTTGGTTTCCATTTGCTTCATATCTGGCACACAATGCCACTTGTCATTGTTACGATGTTGGTTTCCCTTTGCTTCATATCTGGCACACAATGCCAATTGTCATTGTTACGATGTTGATTTCCCTTTGCTTCATATCTGGCACACAATGCCAATTGTCATTGCTACGATGTTGGTTTCCCTTTGCTTCATATCTGGCACACAATGCCAATTGTCATTGCTACGATGTTGGTTTCCCTTTGCTTCATATCTGGCACACAATGCCAATTGTCATTGTTACGATGTTGAGTTCAACGTTTCTCATCTGCACAAGACGTCACACATCCTTATATTGACATTGGCTCTTTTTGTTTCTCATCCTCCACTGACTTCATTTACCAATGTTGCAATATTGGTTCCTTAGTTTGCCATCCTGCAAATGGATTCGTTCACTTACCAGTATAATGGCACAGGTTTCATCTTTTCACACCCTGCAAATGACTTCACGTTCACTTCTCTTTAAAGACACACCCCCCCCCCACACACACACACACACACACACACACACAACACACACACACACACGTCACGTGTCACATTCCCTCTCATGCTTGGAAGATTTCATAAGATTTCTTAAGAGGGAATGCACGTGAAAACCATGATTTTGACACGTGACGTGGTGGGTCTTTAAAATCACATTGGTTTCCTTTGTTTATCGTACTGCAAAAGGCTTCACGTGCCATTAGTAGGCCTATGTCATCGGTGTCATTTGTCTTGTCACCCTGCGAATTACTTCACATTCACTTGGCATCAGTGTGACATAGGTCAAAGACTATATAAGTGAAAGAAAGGCATCAGTGTGGCATAGGTCAAAGACTATATAAGTCAAAGAAAGGACTGTATAAATGCGAAACTATTTAGTATGTGCATTGGTTTTCTGTGTTTCTCATCCTTAACCCTTTCACCGCCAGCCATATTTCAGCCAAACATTCCCATTTAATTTACCTGGGTAGAGAACAAAATCCATCTGCAGTATTGGGGATTTTTCTGAGACATATATATGTTTTTTAAAAAGGTCTATCCTTACTGCCTAAAACTACGACAATAGGGTCTTTGGATAATAGACCCCAATTTGATGCCTTTTAGTGACATAGGTGTTAAATCACTGTGGTGCTAAAATGCGACTTTGGCGGTGAAAGGGTTAAAAAAATTATTCCATTTGTCCTTATTATGACACTGGGTTCTTTTTGCTATTTCGCATCCAGCAAATGGTTTCATTATTCGTGTCCTTATCATGGCATTGGTTTCATTTGTTTCCCATTCTGCCAAAATTACTTCACTTGTCAGCATGGCATTGATTCCCTTTGTTTATCAACTCTCTCGTCCGATAATGACAACGGCTCCATTTGTTTCTCAGTCTGCAAATGACTTCACTTGTCATTTTTATGACATTCAGATCCTTCGTTTCTCAGTCTGCAAATGACTTCACTTGTCATTTTTATGACATTCAGATCCTTCGTTTCTCAGTCTGCAAATGACTTCACTTGTCATTTTTATGACATTCAGATCCTTCGTTTCTCAGTCTGCAAATGACTTCACTTGTCATTTTTATGACATTCAGATCCTTCGTTTCTCAGTCTGCAAATGACTTCACTTGTCATTTTTATGACATTCAGATCCTTCGTTTCTCAGTCTGCAAATGACTTCACTTGTCATTTTTATGACATTCAGATCCTTCGTTTCTCAGTCTGCAAATGACTTCACTTGTCATTTTTATGACATTCAGATCCTTCGTTTCTCAGTCTACAAATGACTTCACTTGTCATTTTTATGACATTCAGATCCTTCGTTTCTCAGTCTGCAAATGACTTCACTTGTCATTTTTATGACATTCAGATCCTTCGTTTCTCAGTCTACAAATGACTTCACTTGTCATTTTTATGACATTCAGATCCTTCGTTTCTCAGTCTACAAATGACTTCACTTGTCATTTTTATGACATTCAGATCCTTCGTTTCTCAGTCTACAAATGACTTCACTTGTCATTTTTATGACATTCAGATCCTTCGTTTCTCAGTCTGCAAATGACTTCACTTGTCATTTTTATGACATTCAGATCCTTCGTTTCTCAGTCTGCAAATGACTTCACTTGTCATTTTTATGACATTCAGATCCTTCGTTTCTCAGTCTACAAATGACTTCACTTGTCATTTTTATGACATTCAGATCCTTCGTTTCTCAGTCTGCAAATGACTTCACTTGTCATTTTTATGACATTCAGATCCTTCGTTTCTCAGTCTACAAATGACTTCATTTGTCAATACATATATATGTACAACCTCCCTTATAAGACCTTAAAAAAGCATCCGAAATTGAGGTCTTATAAGGGAGGGGTCATAATAGGGAGGTACTTTTAATACTTACAAAGAAGGGAAATGTCTCAGAGAAGTAGGCTTTATGCGGGAGGGAGTCTTAAAATGGGAGGTCTTGTAAGGGAGGTTACTCTGTATAACATTGGTTTCCTTTTTTTTACAACCTGGAAATCACTTCACTTGTCATTATTACGACATTGGGTTTTTTTCTTCATCCAGGAAATTGTTTCACTTTTATTTGTAACTAATATGATGTTGGCTCCGTTTGTCTCCGATTGTAACAATGGCTTTTATTTGTTTTTCTTGTCATAACAATGAGGCTTTACATTGAAAATTATCTGCCCCTGTGTCGTGCACTGAAATGTGTGCGCCACCTACATAAGACAACGCCCTTGCCTTTCACGAAGCACAGAAAATTGTCTGCTCCTGATTGGTGGCATGGTCAACTCAATCCTAATAATATCGCCCTTTCGTGGCGCCAAGAAGTAGTCTAAAGCCTCATTAGTTCAAATCGTCTTTTTCACGACAACGGTGTCGGCTTTTTCGCATTATGACAATGACTTCAACTGTCGTAATCGTCAAAATGGCTTCCTTTCTTTGTTCATTTTGACAGTGACTTCAGTTGTCATTTAGTACGAACATCAGATCATTTGTCATTCGCTATGACGATTTCTTCTTCATCTGTCACTTGCTTCGATCGTTATTTCAATTAGGGGAAGACGGGGTAAAAAGCGCATGGGCGGGTAAGAAGCCCACCCCAATTATCTCATGAAATGAAGCAAATTTCAGTCTCATTTTGCCCATGAGACGAGCGTTAATGTCTAGCATTCGTCTCATGGGCAAATTTGACTGACATTTTCTTTTATTTCATGAGATAATTGGGGTGGGCTTCTTACCCGCCCATGCGCTTTTTACCCCGTCTTCCCCTATCATGTAGGCCTAATGATTAAAATGGCTTTAGTTTGTCTCTCGCATCACTGTGTTCGTGACTATGGCTTCCCGTGTTTCTTGTGTCACTGGATTGTGGTTATCATTTATTGTCAATCATTCGTGCATTGATCGTCATGTGTGGCCTCTGTTTGGTAGAGAAAACGAAAAATGAAAACGAAAACGAACTTTTATTTAACCAGGGAACATGAGATAAGCAATGACAGCTTTTTTTCCACCCAGCCCTGGGGAAATAATAATAAATAACAAGAAATCAAAGAAAACTTCAAACAACAAAAACTAAGTAACGCATGCACAAAAAATCGGGGGAAAATGAGGGTAATGGGAGACGGGAGGTGGGAGGTGGGGGGGTGGGGGGGGGGAGGGGGGGGGGGGGTAGGGGAAGACGGGGTAAAAAGCGCATGGGCGGGTAAGAAGCCCACCCCAATTATCTCATGAAATGAAGCAAATTTCAGTCTCATTTTGCCCATGAGACGAGCGTTAATGTCTAGCATTCGTCTCATGGGCAAATTTGACTGAAATTTTCTTTATTTCATGAGATAATTGGGGTGGGCTTCTTACCCGCCCATGCGCTTTTTACCCCGTCTTCCCCTATACTAAGGCACACACATAATCATAAAGTGAATAATCGAAACCTGTGACAAAAACAAAAAATTTAAAAACTATGAAGCTAGTATTATTATTAGTATTATGGTTACGTTCACATTTGATCTTTTAATCTTAGAGATGGAAAGACAGAGCAGTTGGTTCATACACCCACACGCACACAAGCTCCTACAGCCACACACTTTGAATTTGGTGGATCGCGGATCTTACATTCTGATTACCAAAAAGCCTAAAGAAGTTCGGACGGTAGGCAGTGCGGGGTGGGGTCAAAAAGCCTAAATGTCACAAAGAGTGAGTTGTTCCCTGCCTTGCAAAAAGAATGAAGCCAACTTTCTCACTTCCCACCTGGAAGGTGAAAAGGCATGAGAAGTGTTAAGTAAGGTAACAGAGGCGGTGAGTGAGTTCGCAATGATCACCACCTGTAGTGTAGGTGAAAGGGTGGGAGTAAGAAAAAGAAAAAAACACCCGGCTTCAGTCAGCTTCGGAGTAGTCACTCTTTTGTATATAGTTTTGGTGGGGTGCATAACTTTTCCAACTTGATGGTATTTTCGCGAGAGGAAACTGGCACGTTCCACCCACCTTGCTCTGCCTTGACAGTGTGGCTATGGGTAAAGGTCAAGATGTGCCACCCCCCCTACCTATCTCGGTGAATTCTATTTTTCCGTTATTGCCTTTCTTACCATACATAAAGCTGTATTTTAGGAACATTTTTAGCTAATAACCTTTTTGGAATACTAACCCTAACCCTAACCCTAGCCCTAACCCTAACCCTACCCCCCACCCTATAAGACGGGAAAACGCAACGAACCACAACTGTGACAAATCGCGGTGTACTGCAGTACATAGTGGGGGGTAGGGTTAGGGCTAGGGTTAGGGTTAGGGTTAGTATTCCAAAAAGGTTATTAGCTGAATATGTTCCTAAAATACAGCTTTATGTATGGTAAGAAAGGCAAAAACGGACTTCTTACCCGCCCATGCGCTTTTTACCCCGTCTTCCCCTAGGCCTACGTGCTGAAGGAATGGGGTTAACATCATGTAGAATACTATTACAAGGTTATAGAATGTCATGACAGTGGAAACCTGACTGTCACTAGGTTTGGCTGAGTTCCAAATTGTAGCGTGCAATCTGGATACACATGTTAGCTTGCGTTGTAGTGTCAGTTTCTACGCGTGATAACACGTAGGGGAAGACGGGGTAAAAAGCCCATGGGCGGGCAAAAGCCCATGCCAATTATCTCATGACATAAAGCAAAACATTAACACTCGTCTCATGGGCAAAATGTGACTGAAATTTGCTTTATTTCATGAGATAATTGGCATGAGCTTCTTACCCGCCCGTGGGCTTTTTACCGCGTCTTACCCTACAATATAATTAACAGAAGACATAGCTTTGAAAAGAATGTTTATTGACGGTTAATAGATAAGCAGAAGCTTTAAATTGTTGCACAATGCTCACGAAAAACAAATAAATGACAAAAGCCAAACCACACAAAAATAACAAATCAAAAAGCGAAGAAAGAAAGAGAAAAACAAAAGTAGCAACCATGCACAGCCGCACAAAGAAGTTCACAACACAAATTATAAAAAAGGTAGAAAATATGCATAGCTTTCTCGCGCGCGCGCACACACACACACACACACACACACACACACACACACACACACACACACACACACACACACACGCACGCACACACACACACGCACGCACGCACGCACGCACACACGCACCCCCCACCCACCCCCACACACACACAAGCCATTTTTTTCAAATGTTCTCTGTATATACAAATATTCAGTAGCTGTTCAAACGATTAAGCTGTAAAGCTATATCTATCCTTAGCCTGGGGATATTGTATTCTTGTTATGATGTTTGAAGCCTAAAAGCAATGTAGTTTTAGCTTTTTTTTAAACTTCGGCTTTGGCATTGACTCTTTGTATACCCAGTCTCAGTTAATGGGCATTTTGTTTCCCAGTAAGGGTGATTACTTAATATAGAGTTTCATTATAATTACTCACACGCTGCTTTATTGCATTACGCATTTCAGACTCAGCAGAAAATTGTAAGTTGGTCATATCTGGTAACGCCATGCTGTGTGTGTGTGAAAAACCTACAGCTGTTTTTGCCTTGTGTACATTATGTGTGCTGTTTGCTTTGCTGTCTGTTGCCTGTTTTACCTTTCCTAATTGAACCTTTGGTTTGCAGGTGCCTTTTCCTTTAATGTCTTCTTTTTTGTTACTTTTTTTTTTCTCTGTCTGAAAATTCATTTCCTTAACCTCAGTGCACTACAAGACAAACTGCACCAGAAGAATAGGAGCGAAAGACGAAGGTGTAGATTTGAGGCCTGTTTTGATTAAAACTATTTGTAATTGACCTCATTAGCTTATGCACACATTCACATAAAACAAATTAAAGATTTGAGAAGGAGAGGGAGCAGTATTGATATTTTATAAATGAATTGTAACACATTTGCTTCTATAAAAGAATGGTGTCTTCGTGTTTTAAATGGTACTGCTTAGGATATAGCCATCTGAACTCTTAAATCAAATCGCATCGTCTTTAGTCTCTTTACAATAAACAGGTACAAAAAGGTACCAAACGCCCATAATGTGACCAAGTTTCAAGTACATTTCATACTTTTCGTCAGGCAGACCTATTTACCCCCTACACAAGTCTTGAGTAGCCTGGATAGCTGAAATGAGTAGTATTGGTGCAACATGTGTAGTTTTATTCATTAAGCCATCAAACAATGTTCACTGAAAATGAGTAATTATAGCATTATTTTCAATTTTGAAGACCAGAAGAGGTCCAAATTGAGTAGAATACTACTCGAAAAGAGTCGAATAAACAGGTCTGCGTCAGGCCCAAGGTTTTCAATTCTCTGAGTATGTGATCTACATAAAGCGTGGAATGGTGCTCTTATTTGCCTTTACATGCACCACATTTCTCTCTGTCTTGTTGGACTTGTTGCATATGCAATCGCCTCGGAATCATTTTGCCAGATGCTGCTGCGCTCGCAAATATCGCCATCACCTTCAGCCTGAATTGACGCTAGTGTGGTATGATGTCACCATCTTCTTATGCTGTGTTCTCCTCACGCCATTGACTCGTTCAAGTCGTTCCAGCCATCTATGCGCGGAATTAATAGACAGCTGTCAAATTGTTGTTGCATTTGCTTCAATGGAAGTAAATCTGTGTGCACGCTATACCTTGGTCACGTCTAAACTCGCTTCACACCCTTAGACCACAATTTTGCCTCTGACTTTGCTTTTGTAGTGGTTTGTTGTGTGGAAACCAATTAGTGTAGAGAGTTTTTCTACATAAGTCTATATATTTAAAAAAAAGTCTGATCTACTACTTCCCTATGTCTAAGCCTGAAGTAAAAACATGTAATCTTCTTTCATTTCTCCTTTTGTTTATGTACATGTTTTGTTTGTGTGTGTGGCTGGAGTGATTCGGTGAGTTCTTTGAATAATTCAAAATCGTTACGATGCGAATGAGTTAAAGCATTTCTCGTTACACTGCTTTCACTATCCGCATCATTCTCTTTCTTCTCCTCTTCATCCGCATCAATGTAAGAGAATACGTGCTCGTGTACATCACCTTAAAATCATATCAAAGTATTTACAATCATATTAAAACACTTACATTTCCGAATCATGTTTGTAACTACCCACGCAAACTGCACAGAAATATCGTTCCTTATTTTAGTTTCATTTATTTTTGTTATTAAATGTTTGGTCGATATCAGCATTTAAATAGCACCAAAATGACCAAATTGCAGTGAGCATATTACAGATCGATCAGAATAAGGCAAAGACAATATAAGAAGAAAATGTAACCTTCATTGAGGTGTGATCCCATCGAAGTCTCAATTGATGTGTAAGCACTAAGTATCTTCTCGATTGAAGAAGAAAAAAAATCTTCTGGATTGAGTTCAAAACAAAGTGTGAGCTTGGGGAAAATCCATGTTCATACTTTAATAATAATATAATAATAATAATAATTAGTAAAAGTACATTTATTTAGCGTTCATACTTTAATAATAATATAATAATAATAATAATAATTAGTAAAAGTACATTTATTTAGCGCTTTACCTCAAATGAGCCCAAAGCGCTTTACAATCAAATATTCATCAACAGGTAGACAACAAAAACAGGTTTTTATAAATGACACAGACCAGCAACAAAGCATATATAAAGCAACACACACACACACACACACACACACACACACACACACACACACACACACACACACACACACACACACACAGACGCGTGCGCGCACATCACCAACATACACATACAGACACAGACTCATTATTCAGCCACAGGAATTGAGTTGCACGGACAGACCACACATACATCAACACCCCTACACAAACGTTAGAGGATATACATACAAGTACACTCACACACACGTACACACGCAGACACACACACACACACCTTTAACATGACCTATCAATTTAACAAAACAGCGTGATCACTGTCAGATGCCTGCTATGCTTCAGATTCTCGTAGACAACATGTAGCAATACATTCTCAGTTTCTGTTGCTATGGCGGTGATGGTAGCTTGCTGTTGGTGGTGGTCATACAAACCCGTTACTATTACAAATATTATTCAAATGTTATTAATTATAAACTTTTCATGGGTTAGAGAGAGTGCGGCCATTGTTTTGATATAAAAAAAAAAACAAATTAAGAAAAACTTGTTTTGAACATTAAGTACAAAAATGTTGTATTTAAAAGCAGCCACACAATTATCACGCATGGATGGAAAAATGCAACCTCAAGATTGTATAAAGGTTAATGGCATACTGTTGTTTCATTTGCTGGAGGGAAGACGTCCAGTCACTCTGTATATTATATGTAATGCATTCTCCTGTAGGATAATGTACATGCATTTTGTTTCGTGTTAATTTGCAATGTTGTATAATTACTTTTTTTTTAAATAGTCACACATTTGGGTCTTTTTGTCAGCGTAGTAATATTTTGTGTGAATGTTTGTGCCTGTGCATGCGCATAGTGTATGCAATGGCTGACATTACAATGACATAATGTGCATTATTTTACGTTTTATTACATACTTGTATGTTTTAACATCTTTAAAGTTTTGTAACTTTCCAGCGTTTTTCCTGTATTGTCAAACGAAAATATTGAAAAAATATTATGATTTGCATAATTCATATCTTACTCAAATGTATTACTGTTGTCATTTAGTATGAGATTGCTTGTCTCTGTTAATCATGCCTTTTTTTTCTAGGCATGGCTTGTGACTAGCTATTCATGAACATAGGTTGGAAGTGTGTTAAACAAAAGTGTCAGAAGAATTAACAATGTGTCATCAAAGTGTACAAAAAAGAATGGTGGGTAGATAAGTATAAACACACACACAAAAGATATGAAAGAAGGGTGAAAATATTATCGTAGTTGGTTTCACAGAAAAAGTAATGTAACGGTTTCAGGCGTATCAAGCCATAACAATAGAAATATAATTATGTCAAAAATGTACCTGAAATATTCACTTTGAAATAAATATTGCTATATAGTATAAGTTTTGAAACTTTATTTTTGTGTTGATTTTTATTGCAAATTTTCTTCTTTTTTTCAGTCAAAATTTCATTTAAAGATGGACATTGAGTAAGCTGGACATACATGCTTTTATTGCAAATTTTATTTTATTTTCAAAGTCAAAATTGTATTTAAAGATGGACATTGTGTAAGCAAACATACATGCTTTTATTGCACATTTTCTATTGGTGGAAACATAAATTAGATCTAGTCAGTTGTTTATGATAATTATTTGCACAGAAACTTTACCAAGCTATGTGTGTTCAAAACATTGCTTTGATGATGGAGTGTTGTGTTAACCTGCAGTCTTGCCTTCTGCGGTTTGCATTTTTTAAGTTGCAATGCGCACACACGCATGCGTGTGTTTGTGAATTACACAGAGAGAGAGAGAGACACAGAGAGAGAGAGAGAGAGAGAGAGAGAGAGAGAGAGAGAGAGAGAGAGAGAGAGAGAGAGAGAGAGAGAGAGAGAGAGAGAGGAGATAGGAGAGAGAGAGAGAGAGAGAGAGAGAGAGAGAGAGAGAGAGAGAGAGAGAGACCTGCCTAGACAAACAACATTCATAGTTTTTCATTTTCTTCAGCAAAACAATCCAGGCTTATGTAAGCAACGATGAAGAAGAGGCCAATAATTAATGTAGGGCCTATACCAATTTCTGAAAAGGTATAAATAAATACCATACAGAAAGGATTACTCGTGCCTTACTTTGAAATATCGTTATTAATGGTGGTTGGTTGATGGTTCGTCTCACACGTGCTGCTTGCAGCCGAGCGGGACGCTAAACCCCATTTTGATTCATTGCTCGAGTTATATTTCTCTGTAGCAGCGTTGTCCCTATTACTGTGTCATTTCTTTGAGGCCTTGACTTTATATTTTGGGCTGATTTGACCTGTGCAGTCCCCTGGTTCCCCCGCATGATTCGTGACCTGGATCGCTTCGCCAACCAGATCCTCAGCTATGGGTCAGAGCTGGACGCTGACCACCCGGTATGTGGGGGCCTTTTTGTTCTTGGATTATCATCATGACAAAGCATAATAAAGTATAACTAGTTACACCCGTGCTCCGCACGGTAACAAACGATTCATCGGATTCATGGACTCCTCAAATACACATACTTACTGTGTGAATAAAAAAAAGTTGGCCAACATTGCACATCCGGAAAGTAAAGGACGGACAAAAAAGGGCGGAAGTTACAAAACACAGGTTCGGCATTCTTCGTGTTTTCCGAGGTAGATTCGGCAATTTCCGACACAGTTCGGGCGACGCAGACGACACAAAATTTCAAGAACATTTCATATGTTTTGCCTTCAAAATTATCTTTGAAAAGCAAACTTTTGAACCAGACATAGCAGAATCGCGTCCCAACGCGTTCTTCTGGAACTGTATGGCAAGCAAAAGTCCGACATGTACGCGGTATCCGAGTTTTTACGTTGTTTTACACTTCGGGCCTTAGCGCATTATATTATAGATTAAGGCCCGTCTAAAATGTGTTAGCATTGTATATGAAGCTCCGATGGCACTGCATGCATTGCATTGTAAAGTGCAGCACAGTGCAACCGCACACAGTGCAAGACATGGCACAACACGACACCACACCACATTTCAATATGGCACAGTGCAGCACAATACAGTGCTGAACGTGAAAATACTGTTCAGTAGTCAAGTGACTCAAATCTGTACCTATCAACAACAACAAAACTTGATCAAGCAAATAGACGTTAGGTAATTGTTACATAGCTAAAACATTATTAAAGCAATGAGAATGAAAATCCGTTTAACGTCCTTCGGTCTGAAACAGACACATATGGGACATTAGTAGATAAATTATAAAGATGGTGGGAACGATCCTGGAGGCAATGCCCTGAGGCAGTGCAACTCCAGGAAAGTCCTGAATTTTTAACGATACAGGTGTATAGTATGAAATTAATAAAGCAATGTGGCATCTTTTCTATAAATATTCACTCGCACCCCAGTAAAGCATCCAGCAAGGATACCCATTTCTAACGCGCAACTGAAGTTGATCAAGAACACTAATTCTGCCAATTAGCCGCCTGACTACACTGCGGTGCATTACGGTACGCTACTGTACTCCACGCTATCGAATAGTACATTCATTCTCTGCAACAAGTGTGTTGTTGAAAGGTCATTCAATCATGCGTATCTTATTTTCTACAAGTATCATTGTATATTTCAATGTATGGCTTATACAGACGCGAATTTAAGTTCCCCCGTGGGTTTACTGGTGGGGGGGGGGGGGGGGGGGTATTTTTGCATAAATAGTTCCCCCACCTTCTGGAACTTCGTGCTTGAAATTTCCTCTAATCTGTCACTCTATTTGACTCTACCTTTTCAATTTAGGAGTGCGGAGGAGAAGGAGGGCGGCGGAGAGTTTTTTTGTATATTAAATCGTTCCCCCACCTTCTGGAACTTCGTGCTTAAAACTTCCTCTAATCTGTCACTCTCTTTGACTCTGCCTTTTCAATTTGCTGACGGTACTTGTCTTTCGGCCTTACCGGTCCATTTTCCAGACTTTGTTCTAGAAACTCTTACAAAGATTTTTTTTTCTCCAGCCGAAGACGGACATCCTGGGCGTAACTATTTCTTAGTTAGGTGCATAACGTCAGCATGACACATCTGCGCTCATATGACAGAAAAATGGGCAATCGACGACGACGAGGAAGAAGAACTTTGAGTAGCAGTGCCTTCTCTCGATCTTTACTCTTTTTTGTTTAATCAGACATATTGTTGTTGAATTGCTTGCAGGGGTTCACGGATCAAGTGTACCGGGCAAGGAGAAAGGAGTTTGCGGACATTGCCTTCAACTACAAGCAGTGAGTGGGCCGTTCATCTTCCATCCAACATTTGCCACTCGTGTCAACAATGTGCGACACTTAGGAAACTAGAAATGCACTGTGACAATGAAAACCCGGCCAGAGTTATGTCCTCCTACTACCCTCTACATTGGCCCTCCCCCCCCCCCTTACCCTCCATCTCCCGTACACACCCACACCCACACCCACACATCACTTCCACACAAATGCATAAAAAACCAGTTTGCATGCTATAATGCATAACGAACACACTAACCAATGCATTTGCAAACCTCAGTACCTGCCTGTGTAGCTCTTCTACTCCCATCCTCCACTTTCCCTGAGCTTACGTACACTGCTCCAACTCCCCTGTCTTGTCAAAGGGGCAATACTCTTGATTACGTTTTTGTCAAATACCTGGAGCTACTTTCCTTTCACCATTTGACAATATTTGAATGTTAGTGCTTTCACAACATTTCAAAGATATTCAAGATCAAGGTCAGCATTTGTTTTTTACAGAGTTTTTTTTTACAGAACCCTCCCTGCACCGTGATACACCACCACACACAATTTCAAGCGATTCTGTTCAATGGTTCATGAGATACAGCTAATAAATAAAATATGTATCCCAAAGAAGGAAATTTCAGTTTTCACGGTCAACGGTCAAGGTCAGCATAGTCATGTATACTGACAGGAACCTACCTTTTCAAGATGTCTACCCCTCTGCCAAATTTGATCAAAATCCGTCCGGTAGTTTTTAAGATAATTGATACACAGACAGACACACGGGTGCACAGACACACAGATCCGTCACAATACCCGTCCTCTGGCCGGGTAACCAGTACACATACCATGCCTACAAATGCGAGCACACGAAAAAAGACACACACACGTAGGCCTAAACACATACAGTGGGTGAGAGAGGGAGGGTATTTTAGTAAATGATTCCCCCGTGGGGATACCGGGGGCTCCTTTGTACAAATAGTCCCCCCACCTTCTGGAAGTTCTGTGCTTGTAGCTTCCTCTAATCTGACACTATCTTTGACTCTGCCTTTTCCCTTTGCTTAACTGTCATCTACCATCTTTCTGCCTCACTGGTCCATTCTCCTGCCTTCGTTCTTGACACTCTTACGAAGGTTTTCTCTTGCCAAAGACGGACATGCTGGGCCTAACTATTAATGTTCTTAGTTAGGCGCATAATGGCAGCATGGCGCATCTGCGCTCATAATGACAGGAGAAGTCTAAGCGATCGAAGAAGAAGAAGTAAATGATTTATCTTTCTGTTTGGCAAAAAGGACACCGTTGTTTTTCTCGACTGATACCGTGAAGACATGATTTTGTTCATTATTGTAGCCTATGTGTGTGTATGCTTTTACAGTTTCACCTGTGACGATATGGGTTTGAGCTGCAACCATGTGACTTCAAAATCAGGCCTAGTAAAGCGTGGTTTAGCGTCGTGATCCGCCCAACTGGCGCATTATTATACTGTTTTGTCGACGGGTTCTGTTTTGTGTGCTCCTTCAACTTCAAAGAACTTTATTGTCTCAAGACTGAGAAATAAAATAATTTATAATCCTTATATAGGTATATCAAACAAACGGCCATCATCATTGAGATATCATGGACAGTTCTGCGAATTTTCATTAAAATTGCTTCAGTAGTTTAGGCTAATATTACCACATATACACGCAGATTTAGAACCTCACAAGCCCTCGTTCCAATCGAATATACATTCCATTTATATATAGAGAGAGAACAGGAGAACAAAAAGTGTGTATGGTTAGAAAAATACCAAAGAATTGTAATAAACATCGATACAAGCATTTTCTATCATCATGGTGTTTGATTTTTATGTCGCAATGAACTTTTGATCATCGACGCATCACATCTTATTTCAGGCCAATATTATTCTTCATTTTCTTCTATGTTTCAGTGGTGAACAAATCCCCACCGTGGAGTATACAAAGGACGAGATTAAGACATGGTGAGTAGGCCTACGTCTACATTGCATGGTGTGTTGTCCACTCAAAACGCTTCAATCGCATTTGAGTTAAACAATTCAACATAATGCCAATGCATTCAGCGGTATAATTATCAATTGATGCGATGCTCCATGGCACACTTGATATCTGGTCAATGGCCAGAGCTGATGTCACATCAATGGTGTCATTAATATGACAGACGGCTAACACAAAGTCTAGCGGCACCACTTTAAACCCGAACTAATGACTTTTGTGGTTGTGGGTTGTATCAGGTAAAACAAAATGTCACGAAAACAGACATGTTAGAGAAGGTTTGAGTACAGAATGGCTAGGCTGTGAACTAGTATTTCGATTTTGATCATGGTTGGGCTATGGCATGCAGATTGTTCTTTAAGATTACATCCTTCCGTCTGTCTCTAAGCATGAAATGGAATAAACACAGGAAGGCTTACATTGTGGCCTTTGAATCCTAATATAATTTACAGGAATGCTGGGTAGTTCATTTCTAAACAGCAATTAACGTTGTCTTTTTTATCAGCATGGTTTCGCAGGCATCAAATTCACTTCCTTTGTCCACACAATGTCTCGTAGGCCTAATTATATGGAACTCATTATTGTACGTACCATGCAATGATGTCAGAAAAGTCATTAAGACAAAAATGACTTCTTATATCGCTATAATCCTCCCTATTGTTTCTTGTTATGTGCTC
>CM065690.1:40843400-40845900 GCA_017654935.2 Phymorhynchus buccinoides
GACAATGGGATTTTTAGTTCCGGTATATGAACATACGGGTCTTTTGATTTATAGGAGGGAATAAGAGGGAACGCTAACTGGTGTGAACAGACCCTCATATGATGCCTTTTAGTGACATGGTGTTATTAAACCAATTGTGGTGCGTAAGATGCGACACTGGCGGTGAAAGGGTGTTTTAAAGACCCACCATGTCACGTGTCGCATTCCCTCGTATGCTTGGAAGATTTCTTAGGATTCCTTACCAGCTATAAGATGGAAAACAAAAAGTGAAAACACGTGAAAAAACCATGATTTTTGACGCACGTGACGTGGTGGGTCTTTAAGAAGAGAGTCTCTCTCACACGACTTTGGTCTATGGGAATACATGCATGGGATCGAACAACATAAAAGCGTGATAATCCATCAATAGATACGATGCACCAACATTAGAGTTTTGTTTTATCAGAAGGGATAACACTTCGCTTCCATTGTTCATAACAGAGTAAGCTGAACAACGCGCTTAAATTTTCTTGTTGCCCTATCTAATGAATTTTATTGTGGGGGGGGGGGGGTGATTGTCTGTTTCGTGAGCTTTCAAAAACTAAAATTGCTATTTAAACCAACAACGCGTTTGTTGAAATATTTGTATGTGTATAATATGTGTGTGGCCTGTTCAGTCTAGGCAATGCATCGAACGAGATAGTGTGTCCATTACTGAATCGTCTTAAAGGGGGGCACCCTGACGGATGAGTTTTTTTTTGCAAGAAACACGTCGAGACTCACCAGAAAGACTGCCTTTTCAAGGATCAGGAACACTCACTTTGCTCTGGTTTCCTAGAAATTAAACCGTCAAAACGGCGATTCCTCCTTGGCGGAGATGCCGGAGAGAGATAGCCATTTTGGATGGGGTGGGTGGAGGTCACTCATTGTGGTTGAAGCGTTTTTCTTTTTTTGTAGTGCAGTAAAAACAAACAAGAGGAGCTATTTCCTTTGTTGTGAAGCGAAACTCCTTTAGATAAACTGTATAAAATTTTAAAAAATAAAAAAGTAAAAAATGCTTGTATTGCAAAACTTTCGTGTGCAAACGATTTTTGGCAGCCATTAGAAAAGCGACGACACACGCCTTCTCTTTGGGTGAAATAATTTTGACTTCCAGCACCTCCGCCAAGGAGGAATCGCTCGTGTTTGACGGCCTTGATTTCTGGGAAACCAGAGCAAAATGAGTGTTGCAATCTCTGTAAAGGTGTGTTTCCCCTGGTGCATCGGTGACGTGTTTCTTACAAAACCTCATCCGTCAGTCGGGTGCTTGATGAACGCCATTTACTACTAAAAAGCATCTTCCATCGCTAAGTCTCGAACAACACAAGGTGACGGTTATTTACAATAAGCTTCTTTGTGTTTTCCATTCCCTAATAAGTAATATCGTACCACCCATGTTTTTTGCTTCGCCTGTTCGATCATTCTTACAACGCATGGACACTAAAAAGAGAAGACAAAACGAAGACGAAATCGAAGCATAACAGAAGATTGGTGTATTCGGTTTTATTTCAAAATCTGTTTTTTTGTGTTTTTGGTTTTTTTTTCGCCTTTTCTCTTTAAAAGAGAAAGAGAGATTTGCAGAAAAGAAAGGAAAAACAACCGACCATTAGCTACTGCTCTACATAATCCCGTTGCATCGGCTTTTCTTCATGCCGTTTTTACTTTACTGCCCCAAGCCTCTGGAAGCATCAAGTCACGCTTAGCATGCATTTCTTATGTCCGCCACTTCCAGCATCTCTTTCGCACTTTTTTTGTTGTTTTAAACTGTTTATAGCTTAAGGTCAAAATAGAACGTTGTTAGTTTTCACTCTTTCCTCATGCGAAACACAGTGATGCTGTAGTAATGGTATAGATTGCCTATCGCTGTGTTGCCATGGTGGAGGAGTGAAAACTACCAACGTGTACTCCGACCTTGATGAAATATTTAGAAAGGGATCTGGAAGAGGAAGGACACGTAAACTGAAGTAGAAACTTCTGACATCACTCTTGGGTTGATTCTTGGAAATCTATTTATGTGTGTGTATGTTTTTTATATTTCTGTGCCCAAATGGGGTATGAAATAAATTTCTTGCCTTGCCTTGCTTTGCCTTGGCAGAGAGCAATGCAAACTAGAAGAAATAATAATATGTGTAATGTTGTGTGTGGGGGGGGGGGGGAGGGGGGGGTACGTGGGTGTGCGTGAAAGTGTGTGTGTGCGTGTGTGTGTGTGTGTGTGTGTGTGTGTGTGGTGTGTGTGTGTGTGTGTGTGTGTGTGTGTGCGTGTCGTGCGTGTGTGTGCGTGTGCGTGCGCGTGTGTGTATGTGTGTGTGTGTGTGTGTGTGTGTGTTTGTGTGTGCGCGCGCGTGTGCGTGCGTGCGTACGTGCGTACGTGCGCGTGTGTGTATGTGTGTGTGAGTGCGTGTATGTGTACGCGCGCGCGCTTGCGTGCGTGCGTGCATGTGTGCATGTGTTCGTGCGCGCACATGTCTGTGTGCGTGTGTGC
>CM065690.1:40858400-40875900 GCA_017654935.2 Phymorhynchus buccinoides
GTCGGACACTCTGCGAGCGACTGGCCACAAACAGGAGTTCGCAAGAGAGAAAGCGTTGTGACCTTGACTGAGCTGGCCGTCCCCTCAATGTAGTGTCCATGGTTTATCGTAAAATCGGGTTGCTTTAGCGTAGCAAAGAAAAGAAACACTTTTACTAAACAGAGCAAAATGGGCTGTTTTGGTGGAGTTATCGCCTTTAACGCTTGACATCAGGTGGACGTTCCCGTAGCAGTAAAGTGCATGAGACTCACGTTCCCGTAGCAGTACACGTCGTCGAAAAAACAGCGTTCTTTAAAGGTGGACCCTGACGGATGAGTTTTTCCAAGAAACACGTCGAGATCACCAGAAAGACAGCCTTTTCAAGGATCGGAACACTCACTTTGCTCTGGTTTCTTATAACTTAGACCGTCAAAACGGCGATTCCTCCTTGGCGGAGATGCCGGAGGGAGTAGCCATTCTGGATGGGGTGGGTGGAGGTCACTCATTGTGGTTGAAGCGTTTTCTTTTTTTGTAGTGCAGTAAAAATAAAATGGAGCTATTTCCTTTGTTGTGAGCGAAACTCCTTTAGATAAACTGCATAAAATATAAACTTTTAAAAAAGGTTTGTATTGCGAAATGTTCGTGCAAGCGATTTGGTCTAAACGCAGGCGGCCACAATTAGAAAAGAGACGGCACACGACTTCTCTTTGGGTGAAATAATTTGACTTCCAGCAGCTCCGCCAAGGAGGAATCGCCGATTTGACGGCTTGAATTCTGGGAAACCAGAGCAAAGTGAATGTTGTGATCTCTGTAAAGGCTGTTTTCCTGGTGATCTGGACGTGTTTCTTACAACAACTCATCCGTCAGGGTCCACCTTTAATAATTGAAGCTCTGCAGAAGCCTGTTGCTTGATAATGAAATGATGATGATAATAATAACAATATTCACCATCATTCACTGTCCCGTTGATTCTTTCGCTAATTATATCACGAAGATAATGAGAGACGACGGTAAAGGGGCGGGAAAAGATGACAATGTGTGTCATTGATTTATCATTTGACGGATGGGGGGGAAAAGAGCATCTGCGTTTTCTCCTATCAGAGAAATTCACATTATATAAAGGACAATCTGTCATCATCATTGAATCATTTTGCTTTACTCCTTGTGTTTTGGGATTTGTGTGTGTGTGTGTGGTCGTTTTTGTCACTGTTGTTGTTTGTTTGATTGATCGATTTGGTTTCCTAATTGTTATCAATAACAGTTACTGCAGTTGTTTTGGTTCTTATGAATGATGTAAGTGTGTTGGTGATGAGCCAGCTATTGACCCTTTTCACCGCCAGCCATTATCGCAACCAAAAAAATACCCTTAACTTTAGCTAGGTAAACAAAACAAAACTTATCTGCAGTATTGGGAATTCCTCAGTAACATGTATAAAGTAAGGGTAAAGGTAAAGATGTGCCACCCCCCCATGCATTTCTCGGTTAATTGTATTTTCCGTTTTTGCCTTTCTTACCATACATAAAGCTGTATTTTAGGAACATTTTTAGCTAATTACCTTTTTGGAATACTAACCCTAACCCTAACCCTACCCCTAAACCTAACCCTACCCCCCACTATGTACTGCAGTACACCGCGATTTGTCACAGTTGTGGTTCGTTGCGTTTTTCCGTCTTATACGGTGGGGGGTAGGGTTAGGGTTAGGGCTAGGGTTAGGGTTAGGGTTAGGGTTAGTATTCCAAAAAGGTTATTAGCTAAAAATGTTCCTAAAATACAGCTTTATGTATGGTAAGAAAGGCAATAACGGAAAAATACAATTAACCGAGATAGGTAGGGGGGGTGGGGGGGGTGGCACCTCCCAAAATTAAGAAAATAAGGGTCTTCGGATAACAGGCCATGATTTGATGCTTTTTTTACCAACATGGGTGTTAAACCATTGTGGTGCAAAAATGCGACATTGGCGGTGAAAGGGTTACAGACGGGCCACGTTTGGACCATTCTGTCCCAGACACGCGTAGAGATCACCGAAACAACACCCCCTTCAAAAAAACACAACTCCCAGTTTGCTTTGGTAACCGAGAAATAACGCCTGCATTAGTAGGCTAAGTGTAATAGTGTTGGTGTGCAAGCGCGCACGCACGTGTGTGTAGGGAAAGACGGGGTAAAAAGCGCATGGGCGGGTAAGAAGCCCACCCCAATTATCTCATGAAATGAAGCACATTTCAGTCTCATTTTGCCCATGAGACGGGCGTTAATGTCTAGCATTCGTCTCATGGGCAAATTTGACTGAAATTTTCTTTATTTCATGAGATAATTGGGGTGGGCTTCATACCCGCCCATGCGCTTTTTACCCCGTCTTCCCCTATGTGTGTTCGCGCGATTGTTTGGTTTAAACAAATGTTTTATTGACACACTTTTGCAACAACAAAATATATATGTAGACAGGAGTACAACAAGCCGAGGCTTATAAAAGTACTCCACACATAACCATCGTACTAGCAACAGGCTGCATCACACTGTACGATTGTTTCAGTATGTGTATGCGCGCGCGCGCGTGTGTGTGTGAGTGTGTGTTTGACTCATTCGCATCGCAACGATTCTGAATTATTTTTAAAAAACGCAAATCGCTCCAGCCATACACACAAGAAAAACATACATAAACAAAAGGAGAAATGAAAGAAGATTAGGTTTTTTTTACTTCAGGTTTAGACATAGGGAAGTGGTAGATCAGACTTTACATATATATAGACTTTATACTAGAGAAACTCTCTACACCGATTGCTTTCCCCACAACAAAACCACTACATAAGCACCATCAGAGGCAGAATTGTGGTCTAAGAGAGCGAAGCGAGTTTACACGTGACCAAGGTATGGTGTGCATACAGATTTACTTCCCTTGAAGCAAATGCATCGAGTTGACAGCCATCTATTAATTCCGGACATACATGGCCGGAACGACTTGAATAAGGGGGGTGTAAGTGTGTGCGGGAGCGCGCGTGTATTGTAAGAGAGAGAGAGAGAGAGAGAGAACAATGAACAATGAACAACTGTTTCATGACCAAGCCATCGGCCCATGTCAAGAGAGAGAGAGAGAGAGAAGAGAGAGAGAGAGAGAGAGAGAGAGAGAGAGAGAGAGAGAGAGAGAGAGAGAGAGAGAGAGAGGGAGGGACAGAGAGAGAGAGAGGGAGAGAGAGAGAGAGAGAGTGAGAGAGAGAGAGAGAGAGAGAGAGAGAGAGAGAGAGAGAGAGAGAGAGAGAGAGAGAGAGAGAGAGAGAGAGAGGGACAAAATAGTGGTAGTTTGATAAAGAAAACACTCAGAAAAAGTAGCCACCCACCAAATGTAATTCAGCGACTATTTACCTGGCTTAAAGATTCCAGGGATCATCCCAACAGTCGAAGCACTTGAACACTATGGTACAAATGCACCAGCTAGGGATGAGAACATTACGTGTGTAACCGTTTTTGATTACCCCGCCACGTTTGAATGCACTGACAAATACATGATTACAGTATGATAGCGCTTTCATCAGAAAACGTTGTGAAAAATAACCGCATTGAAATATGTGCAAAAGTTCACGAGATATTAGCCATTAGGTATTTTGGGGTTTGAACCTCTTAATCTTCATGACCTTGACCTTAAAATAAAACTAAAGCAATCAGTCGATAGTTTATAATTATCCTCTTAAATTTGTACACTAAAAGCGACAATCAGTCGATAGCTTATATCCTCTTAAATTTGTACACTAAAAGCAAAGACTGTATAGGGGAAGACAGGCATCCGGTCTCTTTTCCCTATATGAGTAGTGAGGACAGAAACACTTTTAAACGTGACACATTTACACGTCGATAGGCCAGTTGAATTCTCCGTTCAAATTCCAGTCTGAGTTTTTGGATAGCCTCCACTGTGAATGGTGTATATCTACCCCACTAACGATAACTCTATCAGCCCGGTTCGCTGTAACTCTTAAGTAGTCCATCTTACCCTTTTAGAATCTTTGCTAAAAATGATTGAAATAGATTGAAAGGTTTTCAAGAAAACGCTGCTGGACGGACTGACGCACGCACACACGCACGGACTAACAGACGCACGCACGGACGGACGGACGGACGGACGGACGGCTGAAACATAAACAAT
Source organism: Phymorhynchus buccinoides (assembly GCA_017654935.2). Taxonomy (NCBI): domain Eukaryota; kingdom Metazoa; phylum Mollusca; class Gastropoda; order Neogastropoda; family Raphitomidae; genus Phymorhynchus; species Phymorhynchus buccinoides. The sequence goes on from CM065690.1 coordinate 40,862,513, forward strand.
ACTTTCCGAAGCTTCGCCCAGTACGGGAACTAAAAACTGTCCAAACTTTCAAAAGCTCTTCTTGCTTTTCAATTACTTGACCGGAAATGGGAGGTGTCACTATTTTTTCCCCCTTGCTGTCACGTGATCCCAATGGGCACGCCACTCTTTTCAAAGGTGGAAATTCAGTCAAAGAGTTACATCCCTTGCCCATTAGCCAAGGGGCAGAACTTGAAGGGGATTTGCCGAATTTGTAGGGTGGGTAAAAAATAAAATATACGTTAAAAAAAAAGTTTATTATCTCATCTCGCTTCTCTCTTCCCTGCCACAGAAACAAGAAGTCTACGAAACAGAGGCGTCTTGTGTGAAGATCTTATGGCTTCCGCTCTTCTCCATTTAAGGTTCACACTTTAGGGATTTAACCACCCCACCCTCTCCCCTTCCCTTCCTACTCTTTTCCTTGTATGCTAGTCCCACCCCTCCCCCTTTATTGAATATATTTGTATCGTTAAGCATTCGAGACTTTACCGGTGTTGCACTGCCTCCGGGCATTGCCTCCAGGATCGTTCCCACCATCTTCATATCTACTAATGTCCCATGTGAGTCTGTTCCAGACCGGAGGGAGTTAAACAGATTTTCATGTCCACCCATCCGGCTCCATGACACACACACACACACACACACACGCACGCACGCACGCACGCACGCACGCACGCACACGCACGCACACACGCACACGCACGCACACACACACACACACACACACACACACACGATGTAGAAACGCAGTTCAAGTATATTCTTTCATCCTCATTAAAGATCATTTGGACTTGATGGGTTTTTTTAGAAATTAAAACTGAGAGGCTTAATATTCCACATGAATAAACTCGCACTATGCATCATAAATATTCTGCTCTGGAATTTGTTTTGCAAAATATATTGTGTTAAACTCACTCTCTGCACATAATTAATTATTCTAAAAAAGACAAATAAAATAAGTAAAACATTGAAAAACAGTTCAAGATTGTGACGTTTCCAGCCACAGATTTATTATTCAGATAAAGAACTATTGCTTCTTCTTTTGCTCACGGATATCTTTTCTTTTTGCCAATTTCTCTTCGAGAAGCGCTAGAAACTCCTCCTTGGTTTCCTGGCTCTGTAGTCATGAGTGCATCTTAGACATTCAAAACGGGGATTAGTATGTAAATTAAGGCTAAACAGCCAATCGTTTTGGGGAGTTCAGTCTAATTTACATACTATTCCCCGTGTTGACTGTCTAATTCGCCCTCATGACTACAGGGCCTGAGCAATACCACGACATTCTTCCATCATGCGGAGAGCACCTTGGATGTCGCACTGCGAATCGTCTTTCAACGTGACGATTGGTTTTCGCATTGCACGTGCAGTGTTCATTTCCTTTTCATCGTCCAATTTGTCCAGCATGTAGTTTCTTTCTCTTCCAATCCTCTGTCACTGTTCGCATCGTCTTAATATTTATTTCCTCGTCTACGGTGGACATCCCGTTTCTCCATTTCCCCCCAGAAAAACACACACATGGGGTCCGTTTCACAAGAGCTAGCGTTATGTAGCGTTGGCGCAAATCGGCACCTCTTTCGCCGATGTTTGCCAAAAACGTCGTGTGGCTACTCCCAAGGTATATCTTGGCGAACTATCACGTGACTAGCATGGGGTGAATACATTTCCTGTTGTTGATTGGTCCATTAAAGTTTGGTTTAAATAATAAAACAAAAATTGACCAATCAGACAAGAGCTTGTACTATTCTTCCGCAAACGTTTTTATAAGTGTTTCTTAGGCTCCGTTTGGCGTAAGCGTTATTCGCGCGGCGACCGTTATCAAGAGAAACTAGAACCCGAACTCCTCTTTCTCTTTAGCAGTTTTGCCAGTCAATATCGATATATTGATTTCCGCACAAATGAACACAATCACTATTTTCTTTCTTTTTTTCCAATCGTCTTTTATGAAGTCAACTGGCGTATGTGTTGGTTCACCCTGGGAGCCATGGTAATGAATTCCAAAAACATTCTCCATCAATTGTAGATATCGAGGAATGGTGTTGATCAAGTTTGGAAACAGACTGATGCTCGGTAGCTGTGGTCAATCGTTCAATTCTGCGTCGCGCTTCCTCTCTCGATGAACTTTGTCCTTCCTCCGCCATCTTTGTTCCAAGGCGAAGATAGAAGATATCCGAAAGTGTGCAGCCGTCTGTCGAACCAACGAATGAAAACACAGCAAAGCTAGACTTCATTTTGGCTTGACTTGCCTTCACACGCACGCACACGCACACGCACGCACACGCACACACACACACACACACACACACACACACACACACACACATACCCACACATGTATATTGTAGACAATTTCAAATACAAAAAGAAACTTCACTATTGCAGTTTTTAGTCGATCGTTCAAACATGTTCCTGTCAATGTCAAATGAGCGCAAATGCATCATGCTGCTGTTATGCGCCCAACTAAACAAAAATACCCTGGACCAGCATGTCCGTCTTCGGCTGGTGAAAATCTTTGTAACAGTTTCGAGAACAAAGGAAGGAGAATGGACCAGTAAGGCAGAAAGAAACTAGATGACCGAACGCAGAGAGAAAGCTGCAGAGTCAACGAGAGTGACACACTCTCTCTCAGCGTTCGACGTTGGTCATTCTAAGTCTTCAGTCCGGTAGATGCCACGAATGTTGTCGTGAGTTCCAGGTCGGTGGCTGCGCCCCACAGCTTGGTGTGTAGGTCTGTCCCCTCCGGCCAGGTCTGGTTCCTCTGGACTGTGCATAGGGGGCAATCCTGGAGAATGTGGGCTGGGGTCTGGTCAGACTGTGCACAATCACACAGTGCAGAGTCAGCTAGGTGCAGTCTTCTCAGGTGGGCACGTAGACCGCAATGGCCAGTACGCAGGCGGTAGATGACTGTGGCCTTGCGTCTGTCGAGTTGCTTGATGGCACCAATTTTGGTGAGAGAGTGACAGATTAGTGACACTTACAAGCACATAATTTCCAGAAGGTGGTACCAATTCCCATAAGTTAGTAGCTTCAGGATTTACTATGCACAGCGATTTTTTTTTACCAGAGGAGAATAAGCTTCCGCGTGTCACTCTAAAACCTTGAATGTGTTCTTGAAGAAACCAAGAGAACATTTCTTAATTCAGATTGATTTGCTTAACAACGCTGAAATGATTTTTGTCCCCGATGCTCTAAAGAAAGAACATGTGCGTGGCTTGGCATGTTTTAAGTGAAGCTTTCCAAATTCGTGGGTTCTCTTGCATTTCCCGCATCAATAAGTGAATTAATGTTGACAGAGGAATTAATTTGTCATGACACAAAAATGTTTGAGGATTTTTAATATATATTTTTAGTGGTTCTAACGACAGTTTGCATGTTTTGTATATTTTCTAATTGTTTTTTGTTTTTAAACATACTTGATCTGATCATTACGTTCGCGCGCGCGCGCTGTGTGTGTGTGTGTGTTCAGCATCATGATTGCATTGTTTGTTTGCTAATGCTCGCAAGCGCGCTCAACTGCACTTGTGTTTCTGTACGTGTATGTCATGATTTTGAAAGAGGTATTTATTTATTTATTTATTTAATATGTATCTATTGATATATTTAGATTTTTTAATTACTGTTTATCCTTTATGAACCTAAATAAATATGAGTTGACATGCACTATCATTCTAATAGAACTGTGCTTGTCGTTTCTTTATTGTGAGACATTGGGTTGGGATTAAGACGTCAACAGTGTGAACCAGGGCCTGTATTCACATTGAGATAATAATAATAATAATAATACTGGTTATTTATAGAGCGCTTAACTCCCTTTGCAGGGTGCTCAAAGCGCTGAACAAAGGCCTAAACACTAACATACAGATAAACATACACATTAAAGACAAAATACAAGAATAATCAACATGAAGACAAGTATCAATGAATATAAACATTAAAAATAAGTGAAACTGTTAATACAAAATACATGTATTAATCTCTCTCGCCCTCCCTCCCCCCTCCCCCCCCCCCCTACCCCCACACGCACGCACGCGAGATAGTATGATACTTACCATCATAATATCTTAGAAGTCCTCCTAAAGTAATAGGGTTCAACAGGACTCTAGAAGGGCTTCTAAGATATCGTGATGATAAGATGATTATCTGCTCCTAACTCGTCACCAGGAGGCATCGGCAGTTCGGGCCTAAGATTAATCGCCCTTTCGTGTCTGCGAGGGGTACTATACTAAAGCCTCCTTTGTGGGCCAGAAAACGTGCTTGCCTTCCTCCTGGCTGAATGTGGCAAGCATCGAGGGGAGTAAATATATTTGAGAACTGACAAGAGTGACACCCCTTGCCAATGACAACAACTTTTTTTTTTTAAATAGTAGGGCGAACAAGAAACACCCGGATGTGCTGATGGGACCCTATTCTTATTAATCCGTCACCAAGACGGACTATTGCGATCGTCTGGTTTGTATGGTGTTTTTTTTTCTTCTTTTTTTTCCTGTCTGTCCCAAGGATATCTCCCGAACCGCTGGACCGAATCGCGTCAAATTTTGTGTGAAGGTGTGCCTCCTTAATAAAAAGAGATCGGCGCAAACCATTTTGCCGTCGTGACCTTGACCTTGACGTACGACCTTGAAAACCGAAAATCTATTTTTAGCCATATCTCGGGCACCGATCAACATAGGATGTTGAAACTTGGTATGAAGGTGATTTGGCTTATGCCCGTTCTGATGATGGCATACCGATCAAGGTCAATGTCAAGGTCAAAAAGATCGCTGCGGCCTGAAAATCGGAGGGTCATTTTTTTCTCCTTCTGTCTGTCCCAAGGATATCTTTCGAACGGGTTGACAGAATCACGTCAAATTTTGTGTGCTGGTGTGTCACCATGAGAAGAAGGCATCGGCGCAAACCATTTTGCCGTCGTGACCTTGACCTTGGCGTACGACCTTGAAAACCGAACATCTTTCAGGGGCCATAACTCCCACACCGTTAGTGTTAGAGTCTTCAAATTGGGCATGAAGGTACTTTGGCTTATGCCCGTTCTGATGGTGGCATACCGATCAAGGTCAAGGTCACGGTCCGGGAGATCAGTAGGCCTTGAAAGTGGTAGGGGTCTACAAATTGGGTTTTAAGCCATATTGTCCACATTGGTACTTGACAGAAGCGCTTCAGATTGTGTGTGGTACTGTATACCCTAGAGAAGAAAACACCCGAGCATAAATTATCACCATGCTGACCTTGACCTTGAAGTGTGACCTTGAAAACCGAAATTTCCTTCTTTGCGCTATATGTTTCTTCTCCAAGCTGTATCTCGTGAACTAGAAGACAGAATCCCTTCCAATTTTGTGTCAGGATGTGACACTCTACGGGGTGTCGCAAGTGCGTGGCATTGCTGGTGACGGACATGTCTGCCGCTCGGCGACGCCCTTGTTTAAAGTGTGAAAGCGACAGAGAGAATTCGCAGACCTGTCAAAACCCGTTGTGACCCGCTTAGACATGTTGTGTTTTTCAGTGTAGTACCCTTCTATGGCAGAAATAAAGAGAGAGAAAATTCATTGAGATTCAAAGAGGCGTAGCCTTGCGAGTGAATGGGGTAGCCTTCTGGAACAAGGGAAATCAGACTACGAATCTACATGCAGTCCCCAAGGTGTAGGCCTACGGACACATAGTGCTACCGAGAGAGAGAACAATGAACAATGAACAATGAACAAATTGTTTAATGATTAGGCCTTTGGCCCATATCACTGGAGGTGAGATACAAAAAAGTGACAGGAAAAATTGTAGTTGTCATAAAAAAAACAAAAAAACATGACATAATACACAAAGACATGAATAACGAAAGATCTCAGATCAACAATAACTCATTACGTCATTAACAATAACCGTCTTAACTGCAAGGATTTATGGACATAAGTGGCAACATTATTGACGATTATACTGTTCTCATTTGCAAAGAGAAGAGATAATCTAAAACTTGATGGATATCTATAAAACTTTGCTGGAATTTATCTTTCTCTAAGGTCTTTGTATTTAGAGCATACAAGCACAAAATGTTTTTCACTTTCAACAACAGAACAAAATGGACAATTCAGATGTCTAGCAGAAACATTTTGAGCATGTCGCAGACGATGTGGCGTTAATGGAGAAATGCCTAGTCTGAGTCTAATCAGAGCATTGCGTGCAATAATGTGTTGTGCATTAACTACGTGAAAACTCACTGACAGAATTGACTTAAATGAGCTGTAAAAGGCAAACCTTTCATTAGTTGTAACTTCATAATGCCATTTCGGATGGCAACATTCCTTCAATCTGCTTTTAAAAACAGACATAAAAGCACTACAATTACCAACACCTTGACTTAGCCAAACATATCCAAAACCATACCGGTGTAAACGACTGCGTACAGAAGATGCCCATGTTATGTTATCGCGATTGTGCATAGCAAGCAACATGCTATATGCTTTTAAAGGCAGTCTGTTAGGGGACATTCTCAAAACACGCAACCAATATTTTATACATTTGACATAAATATTTACAAACAACGGATATCGACCTGTTTCACTGTATACTAACGTATTTGGGGAATGAATGCTGACATTAAGAAATCTTTTTAAAGAGAACACATGAACAGATTCAATGGGCTTAAGATTCGACACAACACCCCAGATTTCGGCACCATAAGTCAGTATGGGTTGGATCTGACCATCAAAAAGCTTAAAAAGCACAGTAGGAGATTTATTACCAATAGACCACACAATTCTAAACAAAGCTATTACACCCTTTTTAGCACGACTCGCCATATCTTGCAAAGAATGTGTGTAGGATAAACGAGTAGAAAGAAACAGACCTAGATATTTATACACGTTAACAATTGACATCTTTTGATCTCCATAGAACCATCTTTCACGAACTGAAATATATCCACCATTTCTAAAGATTACGACGTTTGATTTATCCAAATTTACAATCAAGTCAAGACGTTTAGAGATATTCCATAAAATATTCAATTGAGTTTGCAAACCGCTAACTGTATCTGAAATAAGAGCAACATCATTGGCAAAAAGAAGTATCAACATTTGAATAGGATCAGGATCAAGCTGAACACCATGCCTCCCATTACGCAAAATTTATTCAGACAGTTCATTTATAAACAAAGAAAAAAGAACAGGGCTACATGCTTCTCCTTGTTTAAGGCCACGAGGGCACAAAAATGTTCCTGTAAAATCGCTACCTACTCTTACCTTAGCTTTTACTACATTGTACATACTTCTTAAAGCATCTTTCCTTTAATTACATTTTTCTTCAGAACTGACCAAAGTTTATTCCTCACCACCGAATCGAAAGCTTTTTTTAAGTCTATGAATGCTACATACAGTTTCTTATGGTTTAATAGCTGCTTTTGAATTAGTGCTGTTAACGTGAAAATCTGATCAACAGTACCGTAGCCTTTACGAAAACCTGCCTGAGCTTCATTATCAAGGTTATTTCCTTCTATCCAGAATGAGAGCCTTTTATTTAATATATAGGTATAAAGTTTACTACTAATGTATAACAAGGATATGCCTCTATAATTGTCAGGAACATATTTATCACATTTTTATTGTAGGGGTTGTATAATGGACTCTGTCCATGAATCTGGGTATGTACCAGTAGAAAAATATCGTGTTGAAAAATGTAACTAAACAGCTTATCATTTGGGCAGAAGGTTCTTTAAACAATTCAGCAATTATCCCATCTGGTCCAGATGCTTTATCTTTTTTCAGTGCTGCTATGACTTCTAAAATCTCTTTTTCATCTATATCACGTTCAAGAATATCAATATTATCCTCGTCTGTTCATATTTCATCATCGTTATGGTCATCACCGTTAGCATCATTGTCAACATTATCATTACCATTAGGGAAAGTTATATACACTGTTAAAATTATTATACCAGTCTGGTGTTTTAATATGACTTACACCTGACTGTTTTGTAATTAAAGACTTGACTGTACCCCAAAAACATTTTGAGTCTTTCATGATGTTTTGAAGAGTGTGAAGAACGTTTTGTTTGTGTGTGCTTTCCTTTACTCTTAACAGCTCTTTATATTCGCGTCTTTTTTGACAGTAAGCTATTCTATCTGTGTCGTCTTGTGTCTGCTGAGATAATCTGAACTGTCTCCTTAAATAAGTTTTACTTTGTTTACATTCTAAATCATACCATATTTGCTTTCTCTCTTTTCCTATTACAATGTTCTTTTTCATACACTGCCCAGCTATCGTTAAGCCTTAATTAAACTTCTCTAGAGCTAAATTGATATCAAAGTCAACCAAACCAAGAGCTTCATTAAAACAGTATGAAACTTCATCAGAAGTACGGCATTCAGAAAACTGTTCTTTTGTGTCACCATTCCATATATATTTCGATATACAGAATGTTTGGGGTTGTGCGCTCTCTGACACTTTTGCATTACTAGCAACACAGAGTTCCATCTCAACTGGCATATGTTTGGACTCTATTCTACTTCTTACTTTCAAGGAAGCACACACAAACAGAAGACTATTAGAAGCTATGAAATAATCAATTACACTACAACCAGACGAACAAACATAGGCAAAATGTCCAGAAATATCACCTGCCAACACTCCATTAAGAACAGAAAGATTGAACTGTTCACACATGCTTAAAAGATGGATCACATCGAGTAACGAACAATACACTGATCAACAGTATCATGGTTAACACAAAAATGACTGACTAAATAATCAGGGATACATCATCATGAGGATATGTGTCACCAATTCTTGCATTGAAATCACCAAACAAAAGGAACTCTACTTCACCAAACAATTCTATAATATATAGCATGCATTGTTCAACCATAGATACACCATTGGTTATTTCTGTATCCTTATAATACATTGAGTCAAAAGGGGGAAGATAAACACAAAGTAAAAAGACATCAGACACTGTATTAAACAAACATTTATATATTGTTAGCACAACAATATTATCATAGTCCATTTCAATACGCTCAACAAAAGTCTCCAATTCCTTTCTCACCAATAACACAACACCCCCTGACAGACGAGCAGTGACAGAATCAGACAGTCTCACAGCAGTCACAACAAAGGCTTTATGGTGGGGGGAGGACAGGGGAGGGAATGACTGAGCAAAAGTTTCTACAAGTAATACAAAATCAAATTGACCAATATATGAACGCATATCAGGCTCACAAATACGCGCCTGGCCTTCAATATTATAGGTTATGAATGTGTAGCGTTTTGCCAGTAAGATTTCCTCACAATCACTGCATGGGTTAGCTTACTGCGAGAGACTCAACTCAACTCAACTCAAACAACTTTATTATCTCTTAGAGAGAAATTTAGTGTGGTGATGTCTGCGATTGACACAGTTAAAACAAGACACATTATAATATACATTAAAAACAAGATGTGCTTCTAAAACATAAATGACAATACCATTAAATCAAAACACACATGATGATAATTATCACTTGAAAGCAAAACAGCAGTGCTTAAAACAAAATGTTGCCAATATTATAAAAAATAAAATAAAACACTACATAAAATATTACCGTTTAAGATAAATCACTTTAATTATATAATTTTAAATGCACAACACACACAATGGTCTTATTTATAACAAAACACGCATACTTTATGTTTAAACAAAGTCATATATTATCATATTAACAAGTTAACATATCCACATAATTCATGATCATATAAAAAAAAATGGATACGTGAGCACCTACTCAAACATATCCACACACAAACCAGCATAAATGATAGCAAATCCACAAAGAACAAACACATACACCCATGCCTACTGAAAGACACACACACCTGCGCACGCGCATTGACCGCGCACACATACCCCCCCCCCCCCCCCCCCCCCCCCACACACACACACACACACACACACATACCGGTACACGCGCGGGAGCTAAGAGATTGTTGCTTGTTAAAATGTGTACCAATCTTAAAACGTATAGAAGCCTAATTAAGACAGATATTGCACTTATTTATTTAACAAAGAAATGGACACGGGTAAAAAACTGTTTCTACTTCTAAGAGTCTTGAATTTCGGAGTTCGGAAGCGCTTGCCGGAAGGCAAGAGCTCATAAAATTTGCTGAGGCCGTGGCTGCAGTCACTCGATATCATTCGTCCTTTGTGTTTCACTCGTCGTTCATACAACGCATTCATACTGCTCTGTTTCACTCCCACAATCTTACCACAAACGTTCACTATTTTATTCAATACATTCTTATTCTTGACACTCAAACTACCGAACCAGCACACACAGGAAAACGTTAAAATGGACTCAATGAAGCACCTGTAAAAACCCTGTAGTACTGTTTTGTTGACATCAAGACTTCTTAGTTTCTGCAAACAGTAGATTCTAGAATTGCACTTCTTGTGTATTGCATCGACATTGGCATTAAAATTCAATTTATGATCAATAGTTGTTCCTAAGTACTTGTACTCACTCACTCGCTCAACTTTCGTTCCGTTAATAAAAAGATCAGGCACAACTGAGGGCTTTCGTCTAAAATCAATCACCATTTCTTTCGTCTTTTGCACATTCAGATCTAGATAATTATTCTCACACCAGGTAACGAAAACATTCACACGGTCAAAATAGAGTTGGTCAGAATTGGAAAGATCTTGGAGAGCAGAATCATCGGAATATTTGATCAGAGGAGTGGTTTCAGTGCCAGTGCAGTCGTTTGTGTAGAGAGTAAAGAGAACAGGTGAGAGGACAGTGCCTTGGGGAGAGCCAGTAGAAATGTGTCTAACAGACGAGAGGGCCTTTTTCAAAACGGACAGACTGGGATCTATGGACTAGAAAACTGACGATCCATTTAACAAGTTTAGGTTCAACATCATAGGAAAGAAGTTTTGTGGCCAATAGGTGGGGTTGGATAGTGTTAAATGCAGATGAGAAATCAATAAAAAGAATGCGTACAAAAGATCCAGGTTTTTCCAGATGTGTGTAAGTGTTGTGGAGGAGAGTGAGTGTTGCGTCGTCTGTACATCTGTTAGGCTTGTATGCGAACTGGTTTGGGTCAAGGTATCGTGTTGTCTGTGTTGTAACGCGTTTGAGGACGATTCTTTCAAAACATTTCATAGGAATTGAGGTCAGAGCAATGGGACGATAGTCGTTCAAAGAGGCAGGCTTGTTTTTCTTGGGCACAGGACATATCACAGACATTTTCCATAAATCAGGCACACAACAATCATTTAAAGACCATGAAAACAAGAAACTAAAAACATTGCACAACTGAGCAGCACACAATTTTAAAATACGTCCAGTTATGTTGTCAGGGCCAGCAGCTTTTGTAACTTTCAATCTCTTAAACAAACCTTCCACTTCCACAGCATCGATCACACTCTCAGCCACGCCGCTCACACTCTCATCATTTTCCACTTTTTCATTCAGTTCTCTCACAACATGGTCAAAATCATCTTTTGCATCATCACGTTCAAAGCGACAATAGAAATCATCGAGCTGTTCTGAAAATTATTTTTGCTTTTCTTCGGGCATGACTGACGCTCGGCTGGCTGGTTTATTTTGACCAGTGAGAGTTTTTAGCCCTTTCCAAGCATCAGCCATGTTCCCCTGTTGAAACTGATTTTCAACTTTTTCTTTGTAGATCTTTTTGCTTTCTCTTATTTCATCCCTTAAGGTTTTTTGCACCGTCTTTCTCTCTGTTTTGTTATCAGTCTGAAAACACAATTTATTTTTATTTATTGTGGTTTTTAAAGCTTTTGAGACCCAGGGTTTATTGTTGGGAAAGATTTTCACATTTTTTGGAGGAATTATCATATTGTCACAGAAGGATATGTACGAAGAAACAACATCAGTAGCTTCACTCACACTTTCACACGCATCCGTCAACACAGTCCACTCAGTACATTCAAAACATCCTCTCAGTTCTTCCACACTTTCAGGCGTCCACATTTTCACACACTTTTTCACAACAGGCTCGGTCTGAATCTTGGCTCTATATTTGGGTAATAAACAGACGGTGTCGTGGTCAGAGTTACCAATGGATGGGAGAGGGACAGATTTGTAGGCGTTGGGTATATTTCCATAGCAGAGATCAAGAGTATTCTGGTTTCGGGTATAACAAGTCACGTACTGGTTAAAAGTAGGAAGAGAGGTTAACAGGTTACAGTGGTTAAAATCGCCAAGAACGAAGCACGGGCGTCGGGGTTGATGAGTTGAAGGGAGCGAACCGTGTCGGCGATCTCCGCAGCAGCACGTGCAGCACAGGCAGAGGGGGGTACATAGCAGACGGTCACAAAAAGTTGGCCAACCTCGCGTGGCAGGTATCTAGGTCGCAGTGAGACAGACAACAACTCAACATCGGGCGTACACAACTGCTTTCTCACCATAACATGCACCCTATCACACCACTTCTCGTTCACATACAGGCACACGCCACCGCCTTGTTTTTTAATTTGTAGCTTGTCTGTCTCTGTCCATTCTGTAGGGCACACCAAATCCATCTATTGCCAGCATATCGTCAGAAATCTTATCACATGTCCATGTTTCAGTAAAAGATAAAATGCATGCATCCCTGTATTCTCTCATAAAACGTGTGTTGGCCTGTATTTCATCCAGAGCAGTGTTGTTAGCCGTGGGCCTCAAAGATCTTACGTTAGCCAGAATCATGGAAGGCAGTGGTGGTCTGTTTTTGTCTCGTATCTGTCGTCTTTTCACTCCTCCTCTACATCCTCGTCGTCGTCGTTTGTCTATTGTGTGATGGGCGTTGTCATTTTCAGTGTGTGTGATTTCAACAGGGAAGTCTTTAAAACAGTCAGGTAAAGAGTCAGTTGTGGATCGGAAAAGCATGAGAAAATCACGGGAATAGTTCGGTTGTCCGGTGCCTGTACCTCGTTGGCCGCCATTGTCAATGAGATCACACATCACAGTCAATATACAAACATTGCACACACAAAATAAAACCACCACAAGCACCAAACGTCCAAACAGATCCATCGTAACAATCCTTGCACTATCACCGATCACTCGCTAAAACTTGACAGTAAAATACGAATCACAGACAGAGAAACAAGATAAAATCGCAGAGCATAAACCACAGCAGCCGCCCCTTGTGAAGCGCCACTCTAAGACCAAGAGAGAGAGAGAGAGAGAGAGAGAGAGAGAGAGAGAGAGAGAGAGAGAGAGAGAGAGAGAGAGAGCATTCTCTTTCACTGAGTTTCAAAGAGGCGTAGTCTTGCGACTGAATGGGGTAGCCTGCTGGAACAGGGGAAATCAGACTACAAATCTACGTGCAATCTCCTATGTGTAGGCCTACGGACATACGGTGCTACTGAGAGAGAGAGAGAGAGAGAGAGAGAGAGAGAGAGAGAG
>CM065690.1:40880900-40888745 GCA_017654935.2 Phymorhynchus buccinoides
TCGTGCTCGGAAAAGCAAAACCGTCTTCAAAGGGAGATAACCTCGGTTGTCACTTTCTTGTGATGGGTACGGACACGGTGTCTTACAAAGGCAGCCGACTCTTGATATCACTATCTCGTGATGAGACGGTAGATAAGAGGGGGGGGGGGGGTGAAGGGAGATAACCTCGGTAGGTGGTACGTGCTGACCGGGGAGACAAATCTAACTTGAAAGGGACCAATCCCTTAATCGGCATTCTTTAGATGGTGGGTGGCAATTAACGTGGCGGCCGGACAGAGAAAAGAAAAGGAGAGGGGGGGGGGGTGTAGATAAAGAAAGAGGGGTCGCGCGGGACACTTACGTCACACGTAGGTAAGGGGCAAAACGGCCAAAGGACATGTCTGCCGTTCGGCAACACGCTGTTGTTTGTTGTTTTTTCTTGGACAGTTGTGTAGCAACGTCAATAACACAAAGTTGACATGGCTGGCATAGCCTCTTTCTCTCCAACCCTTGATTTCCATAATATAATTATGCTCCAATTATGTTCCGTATGCCGCATTTCCAACCTTACTCTATAATCATTTACACACGTGTGTGCGCTTCCACACAGCGCGCGCGCACGCGCTCGCAAACACACACACACACTCACTCACACACACGCGCGCGCGCGCTCACCAAAACACGCGCCCACAGACACACAAATACACAGACATGCTTTAACCCTTTCACCGCCAAAGTCGCATTTTAGCACCACAGTGATTTAACACCTATGTCACTAAAAGGCATCAAATTGGGGTCTATTATCCAAAGACCTATTGTCTTAGTTTTGGGAAGTAAGGATGGACCCTATTTTATATATGTCACAGAACAATCCCCAATGCTACAAATGGATTTTGTTCTCTACCCAGGTAAACTTAATGGACATTTTAGGCTGAAATATGACTGGCGGTGAAAGGGTTAAAGTGTTGATTGTTGCTGGAATATTGTCTTTCATGGCAATGGGAGAGAGTGAGACAGGCACGCAAACAAACGAACAGACAAATAAAAAGACAAGACAAACAGATAGACTAGACAGGCAGGTAAACACTCAGAGAGAGAGAGAGAGAGAGAGAGAGAGAGAGAGAGAGAGAGAGAGAGAGAGAGAGAGAGAGAGAGAGAGAGAGAGAGAGAGAGAGAGGAGAGAGAGAGAGAGAGAGAGAGAGAGAGAGAGAGAGAACAGAGAGAACAATTGAACAATTGAACAATTGAACAAAGTTTTAATTCCTTTAGGCCATTAGTAGTCCATAGAAACAGGGTCAAGGTACAAAAAATAAAAATAACACTAGACTAGAAACATGGTTTAACATTCCAAATACTCATCCATACGTTTCCGTATACGAAGGGAATAGAAAATATATAAAGCTAACTTACGAACTTACGAATTTGAGAGAGAGAGAGAGAGAGAGAGAGAGAGAGAGAGAGAGAGAGAGAGAGAGAGAGAGAGAGAGAGAGAGAGAGAGAGAGAGAGAGAGAGAGAGAGAGAGAGAGAGAGAGAGAGAGAGCACAATTGAACAAAGTTTTAATTCCTTTAAGCCATTAGTAGTCCATACAAACAGGGTCAAGGTACAAACATTAAAAATAACACTGGATTAGAAACATGGTTAACCTTCCAAATACTCATCCATACGTTTCCGTATACGAAGGGAATAGAAAATATATAAAGCTAACTTACGAATTTGAAGAGAGAGAGAGAGAGAGAGAGAGAGAGAGAGAGAGAGAGAGAGAGAGAGAGAGAGAGAGAGAGAGAGAGAGAGAGAGAGAGAGAGAGAGAGAGAGAGAGAGAGAGAGAGAGAGAGAGAGAGAGAGAGAGAGAGAGAGAGAGAGAGAGAGAGAGAGAGAGAGAGAGAGAGAGAGAGGACGATGATAAGCTTTAGACATCATTGTTTTTATTGTGAGATCAATTCAGAAATGTATTACAGTTATGCACAAACACCTCTTCACAATCACATTTGCTGTCATTCTTTGCTAAATCAGACGAATGGAATGCTGCCACGTTTGCCTCCCGAGAGCCTTCTTGACAAGCTGAATCGCGTTTTACTTTTTAAGGACAAAAAAAAGTTCATGAAAATGTGTATTGAAACGGCTTTGAAAGAGTATTGAAAGAAAATCGTCATAATGTGAACGGAGACGATATAAAAAGACGTCCCAGTCATTGCTCAAGGCGGATTTATACGATTTCTGCCTCATATGATCCTTCTTCCTCCCACCAACCCAGGTTAGTGGATTTATAAGTTCAATGAACCTTCAAAACGCTTCTGAATATGTAAGTATTAGTGAAAGGCCTTAAGAACAATAACACACACACACGCGCGCACGCACGCACGCACACGCACACGCACACACGCACACGCACACACACACACACACACACACACACACACACACACACACACACACACACACACACACACACACACACACACACTGTGTTTTGAAACAGCTCTGATTGAAGAGGACGAGAAGATAATGTGCCATGTGTGCCATGTTTTGTATTGATAGTAAAGTGTGAAGGAAGAGAAGGGGGAAAAAAGAAACGACTCTGAAATATCTCCGAAAGTATATAGCCATTTGAACACAGAAGAAATGAAAGGAGAAAACTCCACCTGTTCCAGTCAGACTTTCCAAACGTTGCTAAACCTCTGTAGCTAAAAGTGAAACGCCTCGGGGAAAAAACCCACTCTCGACATCACCAACAGTTATGGGGAAGACGAGGTAAAAAGCGCATGGGCGGGTAAGAAGCCCACCCCAATTATCTCATGAAATAAAGAAAATTTCAGTCTCATTTTGCCCATGAGACGAGTGCTAGTCAAATTTGCCCATGAGACGAATGCTAGACATTAACGCTCGTCTCATGGCAAAATGAGACTGAAATTTGCTTCATTTCATGAGATAATTGGGGTGGGCTTCTTACCCGCCCATGCGCTTTTTACCCCGTCTTCCCCTATTAGACACAAGATGTAGCTTGAAAAACCTCCATTTTCCTTGCAATGAGCTTTCCGGTTTGTTTCCCCCACACAAACCCTTCCACCCCACCCCGCCCTCCTCGCTCTAAAGACCCTGCCCCATACATCCGACTTCAGTCGAAGGGCCATCCAACTGTGACGACGTCTGTGAGGCTTCCATCTGATGAAATACTACTAGCATCATGCTAACTTAGAAGCTCTTCCAAAAGTCCTATTAAATCCTACAGGACATTGGAAGAGCTTCTAAGTTAGCATCATGCTAAGTCGCATGCTATCTCAACGTGAATACAGGCCCTGATGAATAGGATGCACTTGTAATACCGAAGAGAACAGTGTTGACTGCTGGATGAGGACAACAAACACTGACCCTGATATGATCCTTGGTCCTTGGTTTATAGGCCTCTGCAACTAGGGTTATTAACGCCCCTGACAGTGAGAGTGATTCCCTTGCTGGTCAGTACTGACAAGGGCATTCACTCTTGCGAAAGGCAGCCATTTAGTGGCCTCAAATAGGGCTATTGGCGAGAGTTGTCCCCTTGTATGGTCAGTACTGAACCATCTTCCCCCACCCACCAAGGGCATTCACTCTCGCAAAAGGTGTTCTTCGCAGTAGCCAATAGGAAGACTCGAGTCAAGCTTTCGAGCTTAGCTCTTTTTGCCAGACTGAGATGGGAGGGTTTTGCTGCAGTAGAAAATGGTCCAATACAGTTCACACCAAAAGTTGGTAGGGACAAGCTGAATATATTTCAGGGTGACATTGTGAGGGAAGGATGGCAGGGTGTAAGGGTGGGTGAGGGGAAGGGGGAAGAGTAGTAGTAGGGTGGAGGAGAGGTTGTAGCAAGGTGGGTTGCTGGTCGTTGATAATGATAATGATAATACTATAATAATAATAATAATAATAATAATAATGGTATTTCTATAGCGCATATTCTTAGTAAGGGCTCTAAACGCTTTACAAAACACATTTACATTGATTAAAAAGAAAACATTAAACAATAAATATTAAACAAGAAAACAAACAACCAAAGAGCTAACGCGACGTAGCCTTGCACCCCCCACACCCACAACACACCACCACACACTGTCAGGACACACACGCGATTGCACGCACAGACAGACGCACGAAAACAACCCCCCCCCCCCCCCACCACACACACACACACACACACAGACACACGGCACGCCCACCCACCCAGACGCATGAACACATGCACACGCACCCGCGCGAGCACACACACATGCGCGCGCGCACGCAGGAACAAAAACAAACCTAGAGCGCACGCATCCACGTACCAAAGCAAGCCCATTCTTCACACAGACATTACTGGCAAGATCCAAAAAGTTTCCCAAAATTTAGGGAATCAGGGTGTGGATACAGGACAAGCTTAAGTTAAGACAATTTGAAGAGGTTAGTTTTTGTGGATGATTTGAATGACGTAGCTGATGAAGAGTGCCTGATATTGAAAGGTAGTTTGTTCCAGAGAGTTGGGCCTTAGGATGCAAAGGAACGCTGCCCAAAAGATTTTGTTCTGACAGATGGGATGCGGAAAAAGACGAGAATCAGCAGAAGAACGAAGCTGGCGAGATGGGGTATAGATAAAGAGAATGTCTGAGATGTATTGGGGTCCAGTGCCAGTGACAAAGGAGAAACAGAGAGATGCTAGCTTGTAGTCAATTCTACTCTTGATGGGGAGTCAATGGAGGGACTGCAACAGAGGAGTGATGTGTTCCCGTTTGTATGACTTACACACGAGTCTGGCTGCGCTATTCTGGACTTTCTGTAATTTTTCAAGAAGGCATTTCGGTGAGCCAGCCAAGAGACTGTTGCAATAGTCAATCCTCGATAGAACCAGTGAACAGATCAGAGTTTGGGTGGTTTCAGTGGAAAGGAAATGTTTGATAGAGCTTATTTTCCGGATTTCAAGACAAACTGCCTTACAGACATTAGAAACAATGTTGGGGGGAGAGAGTGAGGAAAGGTTTGAGTTGAAAGAAAAGAAAGAAGGGGGAAGTTAAACATGGGGCAAGAGAAGGGGGAGGGGCGGAGGGAAGAGTGTCATTATCACTGACGACAGTTCAGGCTTCTTGGGACCGTGGTCCCCAAGGGGGCAATCAGGACCGACTCCCATGTGTTTTCTGTGCACTGCTGTGAAGATGCTTTGCCAAAGTGCGGTTAACCTTGTGGTTCTGGCTGTTGAAGTGGGCAGAAACAGGGGTGGGGTTTTGCAGCTGGACACTTCTAAGGTGTTCAGTGACTCTTTCGTTGAGTGTAGGGTAGGTTTCTCCGATGTAGTGTAGAGCACGTTCACATATACACAGGTTTCTGAATGCGGATTGAATCCGCATTCGGCGCGTTCGGTTTCATTGCATTTACACTAGGAAATACCATGGACACTACATGTAAACATAGGATCCGTGGAAATACAGAACCGCTGTGACCTCATACTGAACCCTGAATGATCCTAACGGCAGCCTGACATGAATGCCTGGAATGCACCACGGGCGCATAAGAAGCAGCAAGTTGTTTCGCTGTGTTCCTGGTTTTGTTGTTGTTCTTCTTCTTCCTCCAGTTGGGAATGTTTATCCTGCCCCGCGCTCACCAGTCTTCATTCAGACCATTAATAGCGCACAGGATGCGTGCTATGTGAATTCGTGTCATCCATCTTACCGGTGTTGCATAACATATTTTACCCATGAAATAAATACTCTTTTCCTCATTCCTCTGTTATTGTTTTATTTTTATTTTTATTTGTTTGCAATACGCGCAAAAACTAAAATGTTTCTTTTCGGTACATTCAATTCGACTTGTAGGCCTATTTGGTCATCCGACCACACATCAATCAACAAACTTGTTTCATCAGAATTCCAAACACACCCTCTTGAAGCTTCGTCTTTCGTGAGAGAAAAGAAAAGGGGGGGAAAAATGAATGTAGGCCTGCATTGCTCTGAGAAATTTGAGGCCTCAGGGAGGGGGCACATTCCAGAGATGTCTGGCATCCAAACAGACCGAAACCGGTCTCAGACCTGGTCGCTAGCAGGTCCGAGAGCGCTTTCGATAAAGCGGTTTCACGTGTAAAATAAATGCACAAAACCGGTTTGAAATCGCTCTGAGACTGGAAAACAATGCTAGTGTGAAGGGGCTAGTGTTGTGTTGCACGACGAGCACTGGAGGGGTGGGCATACACCAGGCTAGATGATTGTTGACAATTGAAACGGGATCGAGCTGAGAAACTCCCAGATGGTCCAATGGTGGATGTGTTGTTGTATTTTAAAAATAATAAAATGGCAGGTTTTGCATTTAGATTTGTCACACCGAAAGTTGCCCATGGGGTGGTAATTGGTAATTGGGCTAGAAGTATTAATAGGTTCGTTCCCTATACTCACGTAGACCCCAGTACGCCAATCTGACAACATATTTTATACATCTTCTTCTTCTTTGATCGCTCAGACAGTTTCCTGTCAATTATGAGCCCAGATGCGTCATGCTGCCGTTATGCGCCTAACTAAGAAATAGTTTGGCCCAGCAAGTCCGATTTTGGCTGGAGGAAATGTTTTTGAAAGTACTTCGTGACAAAAAGGGCAGGAGAATGGACCGGTAAGGCAGAAAGATACTAAACAAAGGGAAAAGGCAGAGTCAAAGAGAGTGACAGATGAGAGGAAGATACAAGCACATTTAATACATGAATGCACATTATATCAGATCGGGTATGGGGTCTACAAATGTATTCAGCAAGCAGGTTTTCGTTTAGACTGTAGTATTTCATCAGGTTAATACTTCACAGATGTCATACTTGAATAGCCGTACGACTGCAGTTGGATCATGGTCTTTATCTTATCCGATTTCCCCTTGCTTCATTGTCTCCACGGAATGAAAAAACCCACCCAAGATTTAATAGCCTGACGACCTTTTCACCTGAACCTCTGAAACCAAAGAAACATCTTTAAAGGTCTGTGTATACCTCAACGTTATTCACAAGATTTTTCTATTTCCCCATGGAAACACAGTGAGCTGTAAGTCATATATAGGTATGTGTTACACGTTAACACTTATTCACAAGATAGCTTTCTATTTCCCCATGGCAACCACAGTGATAGCCCACTCTTAATATGACTTACAACTCACTGTGTTGCCATGGGGAAATAGAAATATCTTGTGAATAGTGTTAACGTGTACACAGACATTAAGACAACTTGGCCTCTTGATTATGTTTGGTAAAGAGGTCTGTCACTCTGTCTATTTTGTCTCTGTCTGTTTTGTCTCTGTCTCTGTCTGTTTCTGTCTCTGTCTATTTTGTCTCTGTCTCTGTCTATTTTGTCTCTGTCTCTGTCTGTTTTGTCTCTGTCTATTTTGTCTCTGTCTCTGTCTATTTTGTCTCTGTCTCTCTCTGTTTTGTCTCTGTCTCTGTCTGTTTTGTCTCTGTCTCTGTCTCTGTCTCTAAGAGTACATACACTTGCGTACGCGCGCATGCACACACGGAACATACACGACACCAAATTAATAACAAGGCAGCAATAACATTACATGTTTATTAATTACATCATGATAAGCATAGGCGTATGTAAGTATTTACTATTTTCTAGAAGATATACAGGCATCAAAGGGTAAATATAAGTAACTTCAAAACAGCCACACACATCATTGAAAAGGAGATAATCTGGTTTTGTGAATAAGGAATCAGATGATATCATATTTCTTCAAGCCGTTCAAACAATTGATCTGATATTGTTTTTTTCATTTTCTTCTTTTCAGTGGCGTAGGAAACAGGGGGGGGGGGGAGGCGGCAGCAGCCCTCACCTGGCTCAAAGGAGGGGATGGGGCAGACATGTCTTCCTGCCCACCCTAAAAATCGAGCAAGCCAGTAAG
>CM065690.1:40889245-40894245 GCA_017654935.2 Phymorhynchus buccinoides
TAATCAACATGAAGACAAGTATCAATGAATATAAAACATTAAAATAAGTTGAGACTGTTCATACAAAATACATGTATTAATCTCTCTCGCCACCCTCCCCCCTCCTCCCCATCCCCCCCCCACCCCCCCACCACACGCACGCCGCTGAGATAGTATGATACTGTACCATCATAATATCTTAGAAGTGCTCCTAAAGTAATAGGGCTTAACAGGACTCTAGAAGGGCTTCTAAGATATCGTGAATGATAAGATGATTATCTGCTCCTAACTCGTCACCAGGAGGCATCAGCAGTTCGGGCCCCTCAGATTAATAGCCCTTTCGTGTCTTCGGGGGTTAATATACTAAAGCCTCCTTGTGGGCCAGAAGAACAGGAAAACGTGCCTGCCTCCTCCTGGCTGAATGTGGCAAGGCGTCAAGGGGGAGTGACCTTGTATTGCGAATGACAAGAAGTGACCACCCTTGCCAATGACAACAAATTTAAAAAATAATAGTAGAACGAACAAGAAACACCCGGATGTTGCTGCTGGGACACCCTATTTTTTTTAACCCTTTCGCCGCCAAAGTTGCATTTTAGCACCAAAGTGATTTAACAGCTATGTCACTAAAGTAAAAGGCATCAAATTGAGGTCTATTAATATTATCCAAAGACCCTAATGTCTTAGTTTTGGGAAGTAAGGATAGACCTTATGTTATATACTTATTTCATAGAAGAACCCCCAATACTGCAGATGGACATTGTTCTCTACCCAGGTAAATTTAATGGACACTTTTGGCTGAAATATGCATGGCGGTGAAAGGGTTAAAATGTGAAAGCGACAGAGAGAATTCGCAGACCTGTCAAAATCCGTTGTGACCCGTTTAGACCTGTTGTGTTTTGCAGTAGTACTATAGGGCCCTTATTGAGAGAGAGAGAGAGGGGCGAGAGAGGGAGAGAGGAGATGAGTCGAGAAGAGAGAGAGAGAGACGGAAAGAGAGAGATGAAGGTGAGATGAGAGAGAAGAGGAGAGAGGACGGCCGGCGAGACGATGAGAGAGAAATGTGAAGAGGCGAGAGTTGAGAGAGAGAGAGAAGAAGAGCGAGTGATAGGAAGAAAGAAGAGATGGGAGGAGATTAGAGGAGAAGAGAGAGAGAGAGAGGGGACCCGAGAAGAGGAGAGGTACTTGATTGAGGGGGAGAGACGACGAGATAGATTGAAGCGAGATGTATGACGAGAGAGAACTGAGAGGAGATGAGAGCGGAGGGAGAGAGGAGAGAGAGGGAGAGAGAGAGGAAGAAAGAGAGATGAAAGAAAGAGATGAAGGGGGGCCGACGGAGGAGAGTGTGGAAGAGGAGAGTACAGAGAGAAGGAAGAGGGGATGAGAGAGGACGAGACGAGAGAGAGAGGGAGAGAGAGAGGGAGAGCAGAGGAGAGGAGAGACCAGACACCGAGAGAGATGAGAGAACCGGGGAGAGATGAGAGAGGAGGAAGCCGTGGGAGAGCAGAGGGAGAGACGAGAGAAGGAGAACGAGGAGGAGAGAGAGAGAATGTCTGATGATGAGAGAGAAGAGCGAGCGAGAGTGGAGAGGAAGAGCGAAAGACGAATGAGTTTTGAATAGGAGAGGAGAGAGAGAATGAGTGAGGAGAAGAGATGGAAGGATTGAGGAGGAGAGGGAGAGGGGACGAGAGGAGTGAGAGGAGTGCGAGGGAGAGGAGACGAGATGAAGAGAGAGATGAGAGGAGAGAGGAGATAGATGAGGGGGAGAGAGAGAGAGAGAGAGGGAGGAGAGAGAGAGAGAGAGTGATGAGAAGGGAGGGAGAGAGAGAGGAGAAGGGAGAGAGAGAGAGAGATGAGATGGAGAGAGAGAGATGGAGAGATGCGAGATGAGAGGGAGAGGGAGGGAGGGAGAGAGAAAGAGGACGAGGCGGAGAGAGAGGAGAGATGGGGAGAAAGAGCGAGAGAGAGAGAGAGAGAGAGCGAGAAGGAAGAGAGAGGAGAGAGAGAGAGAGAGACCGAGAGAGAGAGAGAGAGAGATTTGAGAGAGAGAGAGAGAGAGGACCGAAAGAAGAGACGGGGAGAACTCGATGATGAGAGAGAGAGAGAGAGAGAATCGAGGGAATGAGAGAGGGAGAGAGAGAGAGAGAGAGAGGGAGAGAGAGAGAGCCGAGGGAGGGAGAGAGAGAGAGATAGAGCCCAGGAGAGACGGAGAGATGAGAGAGGAGGAGAGAGAGAGAGACGAGAGAGGAAGAGGAGAGAGACGAGGAGAGAGCGGATGAGAGAGAGAGGAGAGAAAGAAGAGAGAGAGGAGAGATGCTGAGAGAGAGGGAGAGAGGATGAGAGAGAGTGAGAGAGAGAGAGAGTGAGAAGAGAGAGAAGAGAGAGTTGAGAGAGATTGAGAGGAGATGAGAGAGAGGAGAGAGAAGAGAGAAGAGAGAGAGGGAGGGATCGAGATCAGAGGAGGGAGAGAGCTGAGGAGGAGAGAGAAGGAGAGGACGAAGACGCGAGAGAGAGGGAGAGAGAGGGACGAGGGAGGGAGAGGAAGAGAGAGAGAGGAGAGCAGAGAGGGAGGAGAGAGAGAGAGACGAGATGGACGAGAGAGTGAGAGAGATGAGAGAGAGAGGAGAGAGAGAGAGAGAGAGAGAGAGAGAGCGAGAGAGAGAGAAGAGAGAGACAGGAGAGAAGAGAGAGAGAGAGAGAGAGAGCTTGAGAGAGAGAGGAGAGAGAGAGAGAGAGAGAAGAAGAGAGAGAGGGGAGAGAGAGAGATTGAGGAGAGAGAGGCTCGAGGATGAGAGGAAGAGAGAGAGGAGAGAGAGAGGGAGAGAGAGGAGAGAGAGAGAGTGAGGGGATGAGAGAGGGAGAGGGAGATGAGAGAGATTGAGAGAGAGAGAGGAGGAGGGAGGAGGGAGACTGAGAGAAGAGGAGAAGAGAGAGAGAGAGAGAGAGAGAGAGAGAGGAAGAGGAGAGAGAGAGCGTGAGAGGTTAGAGAGAGAGGGAGGAGAGAGAGAGTGAGGGAGAGGAGAGAGAGAGAGAGGAGAGAGAGAGTGAGGAGAGAGGATGAGGGAGAGAGGAGAGGAGAGAGGACGAGAGGGGAGAGACGAGAGAGAGATGAGACGATGGAGAGAGTGAGGAAGAGGAGAGGAGAGTGAGAGAGAGATGGAGGATGAGAGGAGAGAGAGAGAGAGGAGAAGAGGAAGATGAGGGTGAGAGAGAGGAGAGGAAGGAGAGATGAGTGAGAGAGAGAGAGAGAAGTTGCGAGGAGGAGAGAGAAGGAGGAGAGAGAGAGAGAGTTGATGACGAGAGAGAGAGAGGAGATCGATGAGAGAGAGAGAGATGAGAGGAGACGAGAGAGAGAGAGAGAGAGAGAGAGAGAGATTTGAGAAGAGAGAGAGAGAGAGTAGAGAGGAGAGAGAGAGAGAGGAGAGAGAGGGAGAGAGAGGAGAGGAGAGGATCGAGAGAGAGGATGAGATGAGAGAGATTCTGAGAGAGGGGAGAGAGAGAGATAGGAGGAGAGAGAGAGAGAGAGAGACGAGGAAGAGAGAGATGAGAGAGAGTGGGAGAGGGAGAGGAGAGAGAGAAAGGATGAGAGAGAGAGGAGAGAAAGAGCGGAGATGAGATTGATGAGAGAGAGTAGAGAGAGAGAGAGGAGAGAGGATAGAGAGAGAGAGAGAGGAGAGAGAGAGGAGAGGGAAGAGGAGAAGAGAGAGAGAGAGAGGAGAGGAGAGAGGAGAGAGAGGATCTAGAGGAGAGAGAGGGAGACGGGAGCGAGAGGAGGGAGAGAGAGAGGGAGAGAGGGAGAGGAGAGGACTGAGAGGGAGAGAGAGAGGTTGAGAGATCGAGGGAGAGAGAGAGAGACAGGAGAGAGAGAGAGAGAGGAGATGAACGAGGGAGAGAGAGAGAGAGAGGAGGAGGAGAGAGAGGAGATTGAGAGAATAGAACGAGAGAGGAGAGAGACGAGAGGGAGGAGGAGAGAGAGGGAGAGGGGAGGAGAGATGAGGGAGAGAGAGAGAGAGAGAGGAGGCGAAGAGAGAGAGAGAGAGGAAGAGAGGAGGGGGAGAAGACCCCCCCGACGAGAGAGAGGGGAGGCCGAGAGAGAGAGGAGATGAGAGAGTGATCGAGGAGAGAGAGAGCCACGAGAGGAGAGAGAGAGAGGGAGTAGGAGAGAGAGAGAGAGAGAGACTAGAGAGTGAGAGAGAGGAAGATAGAGAGTGAGAGAGAGGGGGGAGAGAGTGAGGAGAGAGAGAGATAGAGAGTGAGAGGATTGTGGATAGAGATTAGGTAGAGAGGGAGAGAGAGAGAGAGGAGAGAGGGAGAGAGAGGAGCGAGAGAGAGAGAGAGAGAGAGGAGAGAAAGAAAAGAGAGAGAGAGATTGGAGGAGATGAGAGGGAGGGGAGAGAGAGATGAGGAGTGAGAGAGAGAGAGAGAGAGAGAGAGAGAGAGACGAAGAGGAGAGATGGAGGAGGAGAGAGAGAGAGAGAGAGGAGAGGAGAGGGTAGGCAGAGATGGGAGGAGGGAGGAGAGAGAGAGATCGAGAGAGCGGGGGAGTGAGAGGGAGAGTGAGAGGACGATGCGGGGGAGCTGATGAGTGAGACGGAGATGAGAGGGGAGAGAGAGAGAGGTAGAGGAGGGAGCGAGCAGAGGAGAGAGCTAGACAGAGACGTTGAGAGAGAGTAGGAGAGGGATTGGGAGAGGAGAGAGAGAGAGTGGAGGGACGTGAGAAGGGGTGTTGACGAGAGATGGGATGAGCGATAGACGGGGAGAGGAAGAGATACATGATTCCTTCACTGAGTTTGTGAGAAGAGAGTGAGAGATAGAGATTGAATGGAGTAGACTGAAGGAGAGAGGGGAGATCAGACGGACAAGAGGTCGAGGGAGATCGGAGAGAAGAGAGGACGAGAGAGAGAGGGGCTACTGAGGAGAGAAAGAGAGGGGAGGAGAGAGATAGAGGAATGGAGATGAGAGATAGAGAGAGGAGAGAGAGATAGAGAGAGAGAGCGGAGAGAGCCGAGAGAGTAGATATGGAG
>CM065690.1:40901745-40906745 GCA_017654935.2 Phymorhynchus buccinoides
GACACAAGATGTAGCTTGAAAAACCTCCATTTTCCTTGCAATGAGCTTTCCGGTTTGTTTCCCCCACACAAACCCTTCCACCCAACCCCGCCCTCCTCGCTCTAAAGACCCTGCCCCATACATCCGACTTCAGTCGAAGGGCCATCCAACTGTGACGACGTATGTGAGGCTTCCATCTGATGAAATACTACTATCCTGATGAATAGGATTCTAAGTTACTTGTAATATCTCAACGAACAGAGAACAGTGCACTTGTTGACTGCTGGATGAGGACAACAAACACTGACCCTGATATGATCCTTGGTCCTTGGTTTATAGGCCTCTGCAACTAGTGTTATTAACGCCCCTGACAGTGAGAGTGATTCCCTTGCTGGTCAGTACTGACAAGGGCATTCACTCTTGCGAAAGGCAGCCATTTAGTGGCCTCAAATAGGGCTATTGGCGAGAGTTGTCCCCGTGTATGGTCAGTACTGAACCATCTTCCCCCACCCACCAAGGGCATTCACTCTCGCAAAAGGTGTTCTTCGCAGTAGCCAATAGGAAGACTCGAGTCAAGCTTTCGAGCTTAGCTCTTTTTGCCAGACTGAGATGGGAGGGTTTTGCTGCAGTAGAAAATGGTCCAATACAGTTCACACCAAAAGTTGGTAGGGACAAGCTGAATAGATTTCAGGGTGACATTGTGAGGGAAGGATGGCAGGGTGTAAGGGTGGGTGAGGGGAAGGGGGAAGAGTAGTAGTAGGGTGGAGGAGAGGTTGTAGCAAGGTGGGTTGCTGGTCGTTGATAATAATAATAATGATAATAATAATAATAATAATAATAATAATGCGTATTTCTATAGCGCATATTCTCAGTAAGGGCTCTAAACGCTTTACAAAACATATTTACATTGATTAAAAAGAAAACATTAAACAATAAATATTAAACAAGAAAACAAACAACCAAAGAGCTAACGCGACGTAGCCTTGCACACCCACACCCACAACACACCACCACTCACTGTCAGAACACACACGCGATTGCACACACAGACAGACGCACGAAAACAAACTCACACACACACACACACACACACACGGCACGCACCCCACCCACCCAGACGCATGAACACATGCACATGCACCCGCGCGAGCACACACACATGCGCGCGCGCGCACGCAGGAACAAAAACAAACCTAGAGCGCACGCATCCAGGTACAAAAGCAAGTCTATTCTTCACACAGACATTACTGGGAAGATCCAAAAAGTTTCCCAAAACTTAGGGAATCAGGGTCGGGATACAGGACAAGCTTAAGTTAAGACAATTTGAAGAGGTTAGTTTTTGTAATTGTGGATGATTTGAATGACGTAACTGATGAAGAGTGCCTGATATTGAAAGGTAGTTTGTTCCAGAAAGTTGGGGCTTAGGATGCAAAGGAACGCTGCCCAAAAGATTTTGTTCTGACAGATGGGATGCGGAAAAGACGAGAATCAGCAGAAGAACGAAGCTGGCGAGATGGGGTATAGATAAAGAGAATGTCTGAGATATATTGGGGTCCAGTGCCAGTGACGAAGGATAAACAGAGAGATGCTAGCTTGTAGCCAATTCTACTCTTGATGGGGAGTCAATGGAGGGACTGCAACAGAGGAGTGATGTGTTCCCGTTTGTATGCCTTACAAACGAGTCTGGCTGCGCTATTCTGGACTTTCTGTAATTTTTCAAGAAGGTATTTTGGTGAGCCAGCCAAGAGACTGTTGCAATAGTCAATCCTCGATAGAACCAGTGAACAGATCAGAGTTTTGGTGGTTTCAGTGGAAAGGAAATGTTTGATAGAGCTTAGTTTCCGGATTTCAAGACAGACTGCCTTACAGACATTAGAAACAATGTTGGGGGGAGAGAGTGAGGAAAGGTTTGAGTTGAAAGAAAAGAAAGAAGGGGGAAGTTAAACAGGGGGCAAGAGAAGGGGGAGGGGCGGAGGGAAGAGTGTAATTATCACTGACGACAGTTCAGGCTTCTGGGGACCGTGGTCCCCAAGCGGGCAATCAGGACCGACTCCCATGTGTTTTCTGTGCACTGCTGTGAAGATGCTTTGCCAAAGTGCGGTTAACCTTGTGGTTCTGGCTGTTGAAGTGGGCAGAAACAGGGGTGGGGTATTGCAGCTGGACACTTCTAAGGTGTTCAGTGACTCTTTCGTTGAGTGTACGGTAGGTTTCTCCGATGTAGTGTAGAGCACGTTCACATATACACCGGTTTCTGAATGCGGATTGAATCCGCATTCGGCGCGTTCGGTTTCATTGCATTTACACTAGGAAATACCATGGACACTACATGTAAACATAGGATCCGTGGAAATACAGAACCGCTCTGACCTCATACTGAACCCTGAATGACCCTAACGGCAGCCTGACATGCATGCCTGGAATGCACCACGGGCGCATAAGAAGCAGCAAGTTGTTTCGCTGTGTTCCTGGTTGTTGTTGTTGTTCTTCTTCTTCCTCCAGTTGGGAATGTTTATCCTGCCCCGCGCTCACCGGTCTTCATTCAGACCATTAATAGCGCACAGGATGCGTGCTATGTGAATTCGTGTCATCCATCTTACCGGTGTTGCATAACATATTTTACCCATGAAATAAATACTCTTTTCCTCATTCCTCTGTTATTGTTTTATTTTTATTTTTATTTTTTTGCAATACGCGCAAAAACTAAACTGTTTCTTTTCGGTACATTCAATTCGACTTGTAGGCCTATTTGGTCATCCGACCACACATCAATCAACAAACTTGTTTCATCAGAACTCCAAACACACCCTCTTGAAGCTTCGTCTTTCGTGAGAGAAAAGAAAAGGGGGGGAAAAATGAATGTAGGCCTGCATTGCTCTGAGAAATTTTAGGCCTCAGGGAGGGGGCACATTCCAGAGATGTCTGGCATCCAAACAGACCGAAACCGGTCTCAGACCTGGTCGCTAGCAGGTCCGAGAGCGCTTTCGATAAAGCGGTTTCACGTGTAATATAAATGCACAAAACCGGTTTGAAATCGCTCTGAGACTGGAAAGCGATGCTAGTGTGAAGGGGCTAGTATTGTGTTGCACGATGAGCACTGGAGGGGTGGGCATACACCAGGCTAGATGATTGTTGACAATTGAAACGGGATCGAGCTGAGAAACTCCCAGATGATCCAATGATGGATGTGTTGGTTTTTTTTTATATAAAGTGGCAGGTTTTGCATTTAGATTTGTCACACCGAAAGTTGCCCATGGGGTGGTAATTGGTAATTGGTAATTGGTAATTGGTAATTGGGCTAGAAGTGTTAATAGGTTCGTTCACTATACTCACGTAGACCCCAGTACGCCAATCTGACAACATATTTTATACATCTTCTTCTTCTTCTTCTTCTTCTTTGATCGCTCAGACAGTTTCCTGTCAATTATGAGCGCAGATGCGTCATGCTGCCGTTATGCGCCTAACTAAGAAATAGTTTGGCCCAGCAAGTCTGATTTTGGCTGGAGGAAATGTTTTTGAAAGTACTTCGTGACAAAAAGGGCAGGAGAATGGACCGGTAAGGCAGAAAGATAGTAAACAAAGGGAAAAGGCAGAGTCAAAGAGAGTGACAGATTAGAGGAAGTTACAAGCACATTTAATACATGGATGCACATTATATCAGATCGTGTATGGGGGTCTACAAATGTATTCAGCAAGCAGGTTTCGTTTAGACTGTAGTATTTCATCAGGTTAATACTTCAAAGACGTCACAGTGGAATAGCCGTACGACTGCAGTTGGATCATGGTCTTTGTCTTATCCGATTGCTTCATTGTCTCCACGGAATGAGAAAACCCACCCAAGATTTAATAGCCTGACGACCTTTTCACCTGAACCTCTGAAACCAAAGAAACATCTTTAAAGGTCTGTGTATGGCTCCAACCCACCTGCGTGCGCATCTCGACCATTCCAACGGAAGTGTCGCCATCTTAGTCCTTATTTGTGTGTAAACAAAGTGAAAATGTTATCTAAATGTGTAAAGAAAACATCCAGATGTTATAAATACAGTTTAGATTAAGTTTCGAATTGGAACAGCCAAATACGCAGCATCGATCTGGCATTTTTCAAAAAAAGGTAAGGACTAAGATGGCGGTCTCCCATAATATGGCGCTCCTTGTGGCCGGATATGACGACACGTGGGTACCAGCAATACGTCAACGTTATTCACAAGATATTTCTATTTCCCCATGGAAACACAGTGAGCTGTAAGTCATATATAGGTATGTGTTACACGTTAACACTATTCACAAGATTTGTTTTCTTTAACCATGGCAACACAGTGATAGCCCACTCTTAATATGACTTACAACTCACTGTGTTGCCATGGGGAAATATAGAAATATCTTGTGAATAGTGTTAACGTGTACACAGACATTAAGACAACTTGGCCTCTTGATTATATTTGGTAAAGAGGTATGTCACTCTGTCTATTTTGTCTCTGTCTGTTTTGTCTCTGTCTCTGTCTGTTTTGTCTCTGTCTATTTTGTCTCTGTCTCTGTCTATTTTGTCTCTGTCTCTGTCTGTTTTGTCTCTGTCTATTTTGTCTCTGTCTCTGTCTATTTTGTCTCTGTCTCTGTCTGTTTTGTCTCTGTCTGTCTGTTTTGTCTCTGTCTCTGTCTCTAAGAGTACATACACTTGCGTACGCGCGCATGCACACACGGAACATACACGACACCAAATTAATAACAAGGCAGCAATAACATTACATGTTTATTAATTACGTCATGATAATCATAGGCGTATGTAAGTATTTACTATTTTCTAGAAGATATACTGGTATCAAAGGCTAAATATAAATAACTTCAAAACAGCCACACACATCATTGAGAAGGAGATAATCTGGTTTTGTGAATAAGGAATCAGATGATATCATATTTCTTCAAGCCGTTAAAACAATTGATCTGATATTGTTTTTTTCATTTTCTTCTTTTCAGTGGCGTAGGAACAGGGGGGGGGGGGGGCGGCAGCAGCCCCCACCTAGCTCAAA
>CM065690.1:40909245-40919245 GCA_017654935.2 Phymorhynchus buccinoides
CACACACACACACACACACACACACACACACACACACACACATAATACCCCATTCGGTAAGCCACAGCAACAGCACATTAACACACACACACACACACACACACACACACACACACACACACACACACACACACACACACACACACACACACACAACACACACACACGCACACACACACACACCACACACACACACACGCACACACACAAAAAACACAGCACAAACCTCTTAAATCAATCTTCCCTCACGTGCACACAACGATAGACAACTGATCAAATATTTAGGGCGCAGCAGGAAAAAGATGGGTTTTAAGAGAGGTTTTGAATGAGGAGACTGAGTTGGAGTGTCGGAGAGGAGAAGGCAGAGAATTCCACAGAGATGGTGCTTGACAAGAAAAAGAACGTTGGCCAGCAGATTTGAGACGGATGGAGGGAATGGAAAGGAGACGAGACACTCTCACTAGACACTCTTTAACACTCGTTGGAACTCTTTAAAGGTAACACTTAACTTGTAGAGGTTTTGATAAAATAAAAGAAAGTTTTAAAAAATAAACAATAGAAGGGTTCATCCACATTGCAATGATCATATAACTAATAAGATTATATTTTTAACAAATAAATACATCAATCTCATTTCTCAGAAGAATCTTTGACAAATTTAAGAACACACCTGGACGGAACCAGTTTGCTTGTTTTAAGCTGTTACGGGAAAAAAACCACTTGGACGGAATTATTTCTATTTCTTTCGAGAATACTGGTAAGAAGACAGCTGGTAGGTTTGTTCTGGTTTCTTTGAAGCTGCGAACCTGAGATCTGAACTTCTTCCACCCCAAAAAGACCCACGAAAAAACCCCACAACAACAACAACAACAAACAAACAAACAAAAAAAAAGTGTTGATTTCTTTTTTGTTAAAGAAATATAATTGTTTCTCTTTCACATTAGCAAGAAGAAACTTACTTTTGTAACAAGCTGGGGAACATTTTCTTGAATTTTGTTTATCTTTGTAAATTATATTGTTATATAAAACTTATAGGGGAAGACGGGGTAAATAGCGCATGGGCGGGTAAGAAGCCCACCCCAATTATCTCATGAAATAAAGAACATTTCAGTCAAATTTGCCTATGAGACGAATGCTAGACATTAACGCTCGTCTCATGGGCAAAATGAGACTGAAATTTGCTTCATTTTATGAGATAATTGGGGTGGGCTTCTTACCCGCCCATGCGC
Source organism: Phymorhynchus buccinoides (assembly GCA_017654935.2). NCBI lineage: Eukaryota > Metazoa > Mollusca > Gastropoda > Neogastropoda > Raphitomidae > Phymorhynchus > Phymorhynchus buccinoides. Next base: position 40,910,475 of record CM065690.1, read on the forward strand.
TTTTTACCCCGTCTTCCCCTATACAATTGGCGGTACCATAGCCGATGAGGTTTAACCGGGGCGTGGTTACCGCTACACCTATCTATATTGTTAAAAACTCGGGACTTTACTGGTGTTGCACTGCCTCCGGGCATTGCAGCCAGTATTGTTCCCAACATCTTTGTATTTACAAGTGTCCCATATGTGTCTATGACCGAGAGGACGTAAAACTGAACATCATTTTCATCTTTGTAAATTATTCCAAAATATTTTTGATGGCAACATTGTAATCCTTTCTAAAGGGTCAGCCACACAACATACGAATCGAATGTGAATGCGATGCGATTATGACGATTCGAATCATGATTCACGTGGAATTCAAGCATAGTGAGCGAAAATGGCAGAATTAGTTTAGACGGAAGTATTTCACGTGAATCGTGACTCACGTGACACAATCACATCACATCTCCATACGCTTTTACACGCCGTGTGGCGCTGGCTTAAGCTGTTTAACTGACGAATCGTTGAATCTATCTAAAAAGATCATGACCACCTTTTTACAAGGAGATAAAACAAATCATTTGAAATTTAGACGATGCTCATTTCAATCACTTGTTTACTAACATCTCAAGGGCTAATGCTAAGATCAGCTCCCACCGCTGTTCCAGGGTGAAGTTGGCCAATCAGCTCCCTCCGACTGACCTTTTCCGTTAAGCTGATTGGCCAACTTCACTCTGGAACAGCGGAGGGAGCTGATCTTAACATTTGCCATCTTAAGTTTCATTACAGTCATGCAGTTATTGTTTATACAATAGCTCAACAAACAACACCCCAAAAGTAAATACTCACGCAAGCGTGGTAGTCAAAAGGTGTCACAAGTGCCCACTATACCTGGTAAGGCAAACAACCGAGGTGATGTCTCAGGAACCCCTTAAATTGTCAAGTAAGCCCTAACGCTCCTAATTGCTCCTTACGCTTTCTGTGTAGCCGCGCTTTATGATCTTTTATTTGGGAGTTGGCTTATTTGTTGAGCCATTGCTTCAAGACTAATAATACAAAATAATGCAATACAATTTTAGGTTCTTCTTCTTCTTCTTCTTCTTCTTCTTCTTCTTATTCGATTGCTCAGACAGTTTCCTGTCAATTATAGGCGCAGATGCGTCGTGCTGCCGTTATGCGCCTGACCAAGAAATAGTTAGGCCCAGCAAATCCGACTTCGGCTGGAGGAAATCTTTTTGAAAGCGTTTCTTGAAAAGAGGCAGGAGAATGGACCGGTAAGGCAGAAAGATAGTAGAAGACAGTAAGCAAAGGGAAAAGGCAGAGTCAAAGAGAGTGATAGATTAGAGGAAGTTACAAGCACATAACTTCCCGAAGGTGGGGGAACTATTTATATAAGACCCCCCGGTATCCCCAAGGGGGTACATTTTAGGTTCGACTGTGCAGATCATTGGTCTAAATACGTTTAAAATATAAAATGATTTGGTTCAGCCATTTGTGCTTTACTCTCTTGTGCAGAAGTGATACTTAACTTTTATTGATTTAGGTATGCATATTGTAATTAGGCACAAACGAGCATAGGATAGGAACACCAGATGTGTAGTTAGTACATACATATTTCATATATTTCTGTTGATATCCAAAAGTTTTGCCACCCCCCATGCATTTCTCGGTTAATTCTATTTTTCCGTTTTTGCCTTTCTTACCATACATAAAGCTGTATTTTAGGAACATTTTCAGCTAATAACCTTTTTTGAATACTAACCCTAGCCCTAAACCTAACCCTACCCCCCACTATGTACTGCAGTACACCGCGATTTGTCACAGTTGTGGTTCGTTGCGTTTTTCCGTCTTATAGGGTGGGGGGTAGGGTTAGGTTTAGGGCTAGGGTTAGGGCTAGGGTTAGTATTCCAAAAAGGTTATTAGCTAAAAATGTTCCTAAAATACAGCTTTATGTATGGTAAGAAAGGCAATAACGGAAAAATAGAATTAACCGAGATAGGTAGGGGGGGTGGCACATCTTGACCTTTACCGCATTTCCAAAATCCATGTTGTGATTAAATGTCCCTATATTTTATTACTGGGCAATCAGAAACTGGAGTACTCAACATCCCAAACAAACACATGCATGTGGAAACTACAGAGCTGGTCATGGTCTGTGCTCGTGTTTGTGACAACATAAGCTCCCACTTCTGCATAATGCAGCATCACTTCAACGTGCCCCAATATAGAAAGTAGAGCGAAGTAAACCGGTGGTCCTTACTTATTATTATTTTTTACTTTCGCTGATGTTTGCATAACAATAGGAAACATGGCTAGGTATATATATTTTTCAAGCTGCTGAGAAGTAAACTGCTTGGAATGTTCACGTTTCTGTTTAAATTGTCTTTTATTTATGCCTCGTCTCTGTCCATGCGTTACTCGAGGCATTCAACCTTTTGATCATCAGCTCCTCAAACCACTTGTCATGAATCAAGGACGAGGTTTTGTACAAAAGCTGACAATCTTGCACATTCACTCGAAATCTGTCACTGAATTTTGTCCCTTCCACCCTTAGCTCCACTTTTCTTTGAGATTGAGTCGCATTGAAGCAAAACGTCTCCACTTTTTGTCTCATGCTTCTGAACACTCTCAACTCTTCGAAAAACGAGTCGTCTGCCATTTTCATTTTTTCAAGGAAAACTTCACGAAAACGCCGGTACAGTGCGTAATCCGGTTTGCGATGTTTCTCAAAGACCCGTTTCTGTTCAAGAGTGAACTGTTTCTGTGGACGCCTCTTGCCCACGTTTAATCTTACATAAAGCATATTGGGGAGAGTCCAGGACAACATCCTGCGGAGCAGGATCAAGGATTCATCAAATGCGTCAGTCAGCATGACCAGGTCAAAGGACTTGGTCAATTTGTCGATGGCTCTCTGAAGATAGTGTGGGTCCTTGATAAGGGGCTTGTAGTCAAGGCCGAAGTCGAACGCCATTTTGTTGTGGGTCCATGAACCGTATTTCGGACTCCACTTTGTCATGTTGGAGAGGTAAGAGATGATGGGGTCTGATCCTGTGGCACACACACACACACACACACACACACACACACACACACACACACACACACACACACACACACACACACATATATATATATATATATAATAATAATAATAATAATAATAATTGTACATTTTTATAGCGCTTTACCTCAGATGAGCCCAAAGCGCTTTACAATCAATGATTCATCAACAGACAACATTATATATATACTATACAAACTTTCAAAAGTTTTAAAAAACGCCAACAAACAAGATATAAAATATCCAAATATTTCGACGTTCATTCGTCTTCGTCAGTGGTAAAATGGCAAGTCTATCTATATATATAATGTTAAATGATGAAATAAAGATCTAAGGGTGTAGAAAAACAAAATACTGATTGTTTAGGGCAAGCGCAAGGCATCCATCGCACTTAGGTTTACTTCCTCCTTTCAATTTGTTTTACAGAAAAGATATCCACTGTATGTTTGTTTCTATTTGGGGTCAATAGCCTATATGCGACCCAGCACCACGAAAGGGACACTAAGTCGCGGGGCTAGTTTCTCACAACAGGCTTGCAAAGTCAAAAATCTCATTTTTATCAATTTTGACTTATGGGTATTTTCGTGCTCTCTAACATCTCATATTTGATATTTATGAAGGACAATCTTCGTTATGGTCTCTAAATACTCAACAAATGCTTTAAAATGAACAGGTTGATGCAATTTCTGCAGCTAGGCTAAACTGAAGACTGTGATTTATCAAAATGGCTGACAGTCACCTACCAACTTTAAATGCTCATAACTCTAAAATGGAAGAGAATTGTCTGCACTTTGTAACGGTATTGTGTTCTCAGGTTGGTCATTGTGACACTTAATGTCCCTTTTGTGGTGCTGGGTCACATATGGCAAACGGAATATTTTATTAATGGTTCAACACACACACAGCTATAGCACTTCGCATTTTGTGCATATAGTACGTGAATCTATGTACCTGTGCCTTACACATTAAATTGTGTTGGGTTTCGTGAAAATCAGTAAAACGTTATTCATTTTTGTTCATTGTTTCCACACACACATACGCACGCACGCACGCACGCACGCACGCACGCACGCACGCACGCACGCACACGCACACGCACACACACGCACACACACACACACACACACACACACACACACACACACACACACACACACACACACACACACACACACACACACACACACATCGTGGGTAGAAAACAAGACAACTTGTATTTGTTGTATAAAAAACGTGTAGTTCAAAAAGTCAGGGAGATCGCTAATGATCAAAGTCACGTTCTATTGCATATCACTACAGCATTAAGTGCATAACTGGTCATAATCAGTGATAATAGGTTCAGGATGTATTGTTTATTCTGTGCCAAGTATGATGTTTGTTACCTATGTTATATAAACATAACGGTTAAAACTGTGATTTATAAGCTGTTTCTTCTACATATGTGAAACTATACAACTCAATCAATTTTAAAACTATTTAGGCCTAAATATGTATCAAGATCTGGTTCTATGCAAATTAAAGCAGGCAGTCTTGATTAGCATTCTCATAACGACTATTAACTGCCTGAAAAATACGACCAAAAGCGGATTAAATGTTTTTCGTCCGTTATCGTCGCTGAATGCCTGAAAATGTGCTTGATAACTGGCTTGGACTTCTTTTTTTGATATGACAGAACAAAACATACCGGTAAGCTTACTCAACATAACTCAGCATAACATAACAACACAACAAGCTAAAGTACCAAATCATAAAGTAAAGAAACATAAGTTAGGCCTACCTCCAAGCGATGTCGCATAACAATATAAAAACTGAAGCATTAAGTAAGCTTAAGTGTTACACCAAGTTATGTAAACATTATGTACTTAGTATTTAGGCTATGCCATGAAAGTAGGGCGGATTCCTTGCATTTTGTCTTCATTGTAAACAATTTATTTTGCTTTTTATTATATGTTTATACCTATTATGATGTCTGTGCTTCTCCTTCTTCATATATAGTTAGTGTTTATGTAAGCATACAATGCTTTGTTGATTTTTGTTTTTGTCTCATGTGTGTAGGACTTATTCATTGTATTTTAGTGTTTATCTTAACGTTGATCTACAGCGCCCTGAGCTTATTGTAAAGGGAAGAGAGCGCATTATAAGTGTCCACGATTAGTATTGTTGTTAATGTGTCATAAGCTTACTAACATAACCAGTGCAAGGAAATTTAAAATGAAAGAAAATCCACACAAACAATATAAAAGTGTAAAACTTTGGATGTAATTCTGTTTCCAGAGAGAACTTCGGTCATTACATAGAGTGTGTGGGGTGGTTGAGAGAGACAGACAGACGAAGAGAGAGAGAGAGAGAGAGAGAGAGAGAGAGAGAGAGAGAGAGAGAGAGAGAGAGAGAGAGAGAGAGAGAGAGAGAGAGAGAGAGGGAGAGAGAGAGAGAGAGATCATAGAGAGAGAGAAGGAGGGGGGAGAAAGGCGAAGCAAACAATATTAATACAAAATACCACAATGGTCACACAAGTAATGCTCTCTTCACTCCATGGATAGATGGACATATATATATATATATATATATATATATATATATATATATATATCGAACAAAAAACAGAAAGGCAAACAAACTGGTTATTTCTTTCCCAATATTTCGAGGAGAAAGCTCCTCTTCCTCTGGGGACCTTTTATTCACTCCAAACGCACTACAAAGATCTCAATACGACAGATCTCAATATATATATAATATGTGTGTGTGTGTAGATTTATGCATGTGAGAGAGCATACTTAGTCTACCTTATAAGTATAAGGCAAAACAGATCAGAAATGTGTTTTACGTCCTCCATATATGGGACATTTTGTTAGGATGAAGATGGGGGAAAAGACGAAACGACGACGAAAATGGAGTTTTAGCTGTAGCGGTGACCACGCCTCGGTTAAACCTCATCGGCTATGGCACCGCCACAAATATAGCATAAAAATAAAAAAATAAAAAATATCTTATTCCAATAACGTATTCCACGCTCCAATTCACACTTACTTCCCGGTGGAATTGAGTTCAGCACATTTTTTAATTCTAAAATCAACCTTTGCTATAAACTGCCAACGCCTCCGCTATGAACTATTGCCATCTGATAGACGGTTCCGCACTATTCGTTGTAGAACAATTATAAATTCAGCTAGTTTTGTCCCTAAGTCAGTCGAACTTCTGAACAAGATCTCTGCTAAGACCAAATAATGAGGAATTATGTATTAGCTTAGGCCTAGAGGTTTATTTGGTCAATCTGTACAGTAGTGTGTGTGTGTATGTGTGTGTCTATGTGTGTGAGCGTGCTTGCGTGCGTACGTGCGTGTGTGCGTACGTGCGTGCGTGCGTGCGTGTGTGTGTGTGTGTGTGTCTGTCTGTCCGTATGTCTCTATGTCTGCGTGTATATGTGTGTACGAGAGAGAGAGAGAGAGAGAGAGAGAGAGAGAGAGAGAGAGAGAGAGAGAGAGAGAGAGAGAGAGAGAGAGAGAGAGAGAGAGAGAGAGGCGCATGAAATGTTGGGAACGGAAAAGCCAAATATATGTGAAAGCTTGGGGTGACTTGGAGAGGGTGGGGGTTTGGGGTAGGGTGGGGGTGAACAAATGAATGCGATAATAGAAATGGTGGTGGTGGGAAAGAGGGCAGTTCTTAATGTTTTGATAGTCGCTTTAACGACCCTAACTATGTTCAAATGTTTTTGCGAAGCATGATTTGTCATTCATTTTTCCTTAGTTTTGTTTCCATTTTTCATGCATGCAAATGTGTTTCTTTGATTGTATTGTGCTTGTACGAGACCACGCTGTAATTTCACCTAACGTGATAATAAAGTATTTTTTGACTTTGACTTGACACACACACACACACACACACACACACACACACACACACACACACACACACACACACACACACGCGCGCGCGCGCGCGCGCGCGCATGTATGGTGTTCCACAGGGTTCTTATTTAGGTCCTATTCTGTTTTATATAATATATGTTAATGACTTGCCATGTCATATTGATTGCAAAAGTGAAATGTTTGCAGATGATACATCCCTACATTATAATGATTTTGATCCATTGATGTTATCAAATAAGCTACAAGAAAATAGTAATAAACGTATCACCTGGACCCATCTAAATCATGTGTCATTAAATGGAGTCAAAACAAAATGTATGTATGCATGCGCATGGCAAAAAATACCAAAAAAACGAAGTCTCCTTTTCAACCACTATAGAAAACAAAGAAATTAAGGAAGTTAATTCACACAACATGTTAGGCGTAATCATTCACAAGGAGTTACCATGGACTGAACAAACAGCATCTCTTTATGGACAATTTTCTTAAAAAAATATTTCAACTAAGTAAAATAAAACAATTCTTAGATACTCATTCGCGTAAGTTATTTTTTAGTTGGCATATTCTTTCAATGATTGACTATGCATCTAATGTATGGGACAACTGCAGCGATACCAATTTAAAACTAATAAATCGAATGTATATAACCCCGTCAATTTGATTTTGTTAAAATTTAGCTCATTGACTATCAAAGATTATAAAGAACTAAACTTATTAACATTACATGACAGATTGTTGTTCAGTAAAGCACTACTTATGCACAATATCGTACATGTGAATGCTCCTTAAAAGTTTAAAAAGCATTTAAGGTTAATACTCACAGACTTAATCATTTGTTATATTTCCCTAGGCCTAGGAATAACCTCTATAAATATAGTTTCTTATACTCTGGTGGAACAAGGTGGAACAGCCAGCCTGCTACCTTGAATTAAATTTTTTAAAAAACAAGAACTATTTCAATACAAGGTTTAAACTCTATCTTTCGGATAAGCAACAGTTGGATAATTAATAGTTATTCTATAGAATTGGTCTAAAATGTCTTCCAGACCCATTTCCACAAATAGACAAAACAGAAGTGTGAGAGATAAAGATGTGTTAATTTATCGGTGCGTATACACTTTTGTGCCCCTTATTCCATTTCAATATGTGGCACAATATGTTGATAGTTTTGCTTTTCGTAAGCTTTCCACTGTTTGCTGTAAATATTCATCTGTTCCATGTTTCTTTTTCTGTGTACTTAAGCAATATAGTTTGTGTATCGTGCGTGTGTGTTTGCATTTTGTTTTTGCAACATGGCTTGATGAAAAAAAGCATGTAGGCCTATGTTTGCTTAAGTTATTCTATGTCCATCTTTAAATAACATTTTGACTTTGAATTTTTAATTTGACACGCGGGCGCGCGCACACACACACGCGCGCGCGCGCACACACACACACACACATACGCGCGCGCGGGCATGCACACACACACACACACTCAGACAGTACTAAAAAGGTTACAAAGCATAGTTGTTAGTCCTTTTGTAACCCCCTCCCGTCGGACGTAGACAGAAGGCTTGGATCAGTAAACTTTGTGATTGTGATTGTGATTGTCACACACACACACACACACACACACACACACACACACACACACACACACACACACACACACACACACACACACACACACACACACACACACACACACACACACACACACACACACACACACACACACACACGCGCTTCGTGCTACACACACACACACACACTCAGACACTACTAAAAAGGTTACAAAGCATAGATAGTAAGGCTATTAAACTAGCGCTTGGTGTGCCAGTGCACACAAATACGTTCAAAACGTACAGAGAAGCTAATTTGTTA
>CM065690.1:40931745-40941745 GCA_017654935.2 Phymorhynchus buccinoides
ACAAAATTTGTAAAAGGGGGGTACATAAAAACAAGGTTTAGATTATAAAAGCCAATGCTGAATACTAGAACAATGTAAAATAATGTATGCTAAAGTCAACACACATTCACCCTGGCTCTCTCTCTCCCTCTCTCTCTCTTTTCCTCTCTCTCTCTCTCTGTCTCTCTCTCCCCCTCTCTCTGGCCTGGTTTGATGTGTCCAATTTACCATGAAATATTCTCTGAGCTAGACCTACCCTATTAGTACTACAGTACACTTCCTGTTCAAATTCTGATCGCTTCTCGGCCTTTTGGCTAAGACAGTGATTCAGGAACATAAATTTTTGTTTATATCCTGGTTGGTTTGTTCAGCCTGTCGTACATGGCGAAAGCCGATACGCGACGTTAAACTGAACTTCCATCCTGCTTATAAGCACGAACAATTTGAGTAAGTTTGCTCTTTTAATGTTTGGGCTTTTCTTAAACTCCATCATCATCAAGCAAAGACTTGCTACAATGTGATATGATGCTGAGATGCTTCATAAATGTATCCTTTGCTTTTCTCTTCTTTGACGTATAGGCCTGTCATTGTTTTAATATTGTTACATGTCTTTGGACTTGGGTACTACATCACATTTGAGAGGGGTCCGAGTGGACGTAAAACCTAATCTTCATTCAAACACTCACGCGCAATTTCTGTCATTTGCTATGATAAAAAATCAACCCAAAATCATTTATAAAACATGATATCATTTCACGTTATGTTCAAATAGCACTCCAACTCCAAGCAAACCTTTGATGCAAATAGTACATTTGGGTTGCTGTTGTATATTATCACAACTGCGCTTTTGCTTTATAAGCAGTTCACATAACACATGCACAGAGCTTTATTCTATCATACTACTGCTATTACATAAAAAAAGAAAAACACGGACTATTTCGTTAAGCATTATGTACCACTGTTAATAATGTAAGCGTCATACTGAAAGCAATCTATGTACACAATACCCACATACGATTAATTCAAATTGTCGGAGTTTGTACGGGCAAAAACAACAACATGCTAGCAAATAAACAAACAAATAAATAATAATAATAATAATAATAATAATAATAATAATAATAAATAATAATAATAACAGTACATTTATATAGCGCTTTACCTCAGATGAGCCCAAAGCGCTTTACAATCAATTATTCATCAACAGATAACAAAAAACAAGATTCAAGAGTGACACCAACCACCAACAGCGCATATGCAAAGCAAACTCTCTCTCTCTCTCTCTCTCTCTCTCTCTCTCTCTCTCTCTCTCTCTCTCTCTCTCTCTCTCTCTCTCTCTCTCTCTCTCTCTCTCTCTCTCTCTCTCTCTCTCTCTAACACACACGCACACACACACGCACACACACACGCACACGCACGCACACGCACACGCACGCACACACACACACACGCACAACGCACACACGCACGCACGCACACACACACACACACACACACACACACACACACACACACACACACACACACACACACACAAACACACATAAACACACACAATTATTGACGCCAACTCGTTCATACCCCATTCGGTAAGCCACAGCAACTGAGCCGCATGGACTGACCACATACACCAACACACATACACAAACACCCTCACACACAACGTACGCACGCAGACAGACACACAGACACGCACACAAACACACACATGCGTGCACACACAACCCACAAAAACCAAAATACACACAATTCACACATTCATGCTCACACACACACACACACACACACACACACACACACACACACACACACACACACACACACACACACACACACACACACACACACACACACACACACACACACGCACACACACGCACACACACGCAACACACACAAAAACACAGCACAAACCTCTTAAATCAATCTTCCCTCACGTGCACACAACGATAGACAACTGATCAAATATTTAGGGCGCAGCAGGAAAAAGATGGGTTTTAAGAGAGGTTTTGAATGAGGAGACTGAGTTGGAGTGTCGGAGAGGAGAAGGCAGAGAATTCCACAGAGATGGTGCTTGACAAGAAAAAGAACGTTGGCCAGCAGATTTGAGACGGATGGAGGGAATGGAAAGGAGACGAGACACTCTCACTAGACACTCTTTAACACTCGTTGGAACTCTTTAAAGGTAACACTTAACTTGTAGAGGTTTTGATAAAATAAAAGAAAGTTTTAAAAAATAAACAATAGAAGGGTTCATCCACATTGCAATGATCATATAACTAATAAGATTATATTTTTAACAAATAAATACATCAATCTCATTCTCAGAAGAATCTTTGACAAATTTAAGAACACACCTGGACGGAACCAGTTTGCTTGTTTTAAGCTGTTACGGGAAAAAAACCACTTGGACGGAATTATTTCTATTTCTTTCGAGAATACTGGTAAGAAGACAGCTGGTAGGTTTGTTCTGGTTTCTTTGAAGCTGCGAACCTGAGATCTGAACTTCTTCCACCCCAAAAAGACCCACGAAAAAAACCCACAACAACAACAACAACAAACAAACAAACAAAAAAGTGTTGATTTCTTTTTTGTTAAAGAAATATAATTGTTTCTCTTTCACATTAGCAAGAAGAAACTTACTTTTGTAACAAGCTGGGGAACATTTTCTTGAATTTTGTTTATCTTTGTAAATTATATTGTTATATAAAACTTATAGGGGAAGACGGGGTAAATAGCGCATGGGCGGGTAAGAAGCCCACCCCAATTATCTCATGAAATAAAGAACATTTCAGTCAAATTTGCCTATGAGACGAATGCTAGACATTAACGCTCGTCTCATGGGCAAAATGAGACTGAAATTTGCTTCATTTTATGAGATAATTGGGGTGGGCTTCTTACCCGCCCATGCGCTTTTTACCCCGTCTTCCCCTATACAATTTGGCGGTACCATAGCCGATGAGGTTTAACCGGGGCGTGGTTACCGCTACACCTATCTATATTGTTAAAAACTCGGGACTTTACTGGTGTTGCACTGCTTCCGGGTATTGCATCCAGTATTGTTCCCACATCTTTGTATTTACAAGTGTCCCATATGTGTCTATGACCGAGAGGACGTAAAACTGAACATCATTTTCATCTTTGTAAATTATTCCAAAATATTTTTGATGGCAACATTGTAATCCTTTCTAAAGGGTCAGCCACACAACATACGAATCGAATGTGAATGTGATGCGATTATGACGATTCGAATCATGATTCACGTGGAATTCAAGCATAGTGAGCATAGTGAGCGAAAATGGCAGAATTAGTTTAGACGGAAGTATTTCACGTGAATCGTGACTCACGTGACACAATCACATCACATCTCCATACGATTTCACACGCCGTGTGGCGCTGGCTTAAGCTGTTTAACTGACGAATCGTTGAATCTATCTAAAAAGATCATGACCACCTTTTTACAAGGAGATAAAACAAATCATTTGAAATTTAGACGATGCTCATCTCAAGGGCTAATGCTAAGATCAGCTCCCACCGCTGTTCCAGGGTGAAGTTGGCCAATCAGCTCCCTCCGACTGACCTTTTCCGTTAAGCTGATTGGCCAACTTCACTCTGGAACAGCGGAGGGAGCTGATCTTAACATTTGCCATCTTAAGTTTCATTACAGTCATGCAGTTATTGTTTATACAATAGCTCAACAAACAACACCCCAAAAGTAAATACTCACGCAAGCGTGGTAGTCAAAAGGTGTCACAAGTGCCCACTATACCTGGTAAGGCAAACAACCGAGGTGATGTCTCAGGAACCCCTTAAATTGTCAAGTAAGCCCTAACGCTCCTAATTGCTCCTTACGCTTTCTGTGTAGCCGCGCTTTATGATCTTTTATTTGGGAGTTGGCTTATTTGTTGAGCCATTGCTTCAAGACTAATAATACAAAATAATGCAATACAATTTTAGGTTCTTCTTCTTCTTCTTCTTCTTCTTCTTCTTCTTCTTCTTCTTATTCGATTGCTCAGACAGTTTCCTGTCAATTATAGGCGCAGATGCGTCGTGCTGCCGTTATGCGCCTGACCAAGAAATAGTTAGGCCCAGCAAATCCGACTTCGGCTGGAGGAAATCTTTTTGAAAGCGTTTCTTGAAAAGAGGCAGGAGAATGGACCGGTAAGGCAGAAAGATAGTAGAAGACAGTAAGCAAAGGGAAAAGGCAGAGTCAAAGAGAGTGATAGATTAGAGGAGTTTACAAGCACAGAACTTCCCGAAGGTGGGGGAACTATTTATATAAGACCCCCCGGTATCCCCAAGGGGGTACATTTTAGGTTCGACTGTGCAGATCATTGGTCTAAATACGTTTAAAATATAAAATGATTTGGTTCAGCCAATTGTGCTTTACTCTCTTGTGCAGAAGTGATACTTAACTTTTATTGATTTAGGTATGCATATTGTAATTAGGCACAAACGAGCATAGGATAGGAACACCAGATGTGTAGTTAGTACATACATATTTCATATATTTCTGTTGATATCCAAAAGTTTTGCCCATGCATTTCTCGGTTAATTCTATTTTTCCGTTTTTGCCTTTCTTACCATACATAAAGCTGTATTTTAGGAACATTTTCAGCTAATAACCTTTTTTGAATACTAACCCTAGCCCTAAACCTAACCCTACCCCCCACTATGTACTGCAGTACACCGCGATTTGTCACAGTTGTGGTTCGTTGCGTTTTTCCGTCTTATAGGGTGGGGGGTAGGGTTAGGTTTAGGGCTAGGGTTAGGGCTAGGGTTAGTATTCCAAAAAGGTTATTAGCTAAAAATGTTCCTAAAATACAGCTTTATGTATGGTAAGAAAGGCAATAACGGAAAAATAGAATTAACCGAGATAGGTAGGGGGGGTGGGCACATCTTGACCTTTACCGCATTTCCAAAATCCATGTTGTGATTAAATGTCCCTATATTTTATTACTGGGCAATCAGAAACTGGAGTACTCAACATCCCAAACAAACACATGCATGTGGAAACTACAGAGCTGGTCATGGTCTGTGCTCGTGTTTGTGACAACATAAGCTCCTACTTCTGCATAATGCAGCATCACTTCAACGTGCCCCAATATAGAAAGTAGAGCGAAGTAAACCGGTGGTCCTTACTTATTATTATTTTTTACTTTCGCTGATGTTTGCATAACAATAGGAAACATGGCTAGGTATATATATTTTTCAAGCTGCTGAGAAGTAAACTGCTTGGAATGTTCACGTTTCTGTTTAAATTGTCTTTTATTTATGCCTCGTCTCTGTCCATGCGTTACTCGAGGCATTCAACCTTTTGATCATCAGCTCCTCAAACCACTTGTCATGAATCAAGGACGAGGTTTTGTACAAAAGCTGACAATCTTGCACATTCACTCGAAATCTGTCACTGAATTTTGTCCCTTCCACCCTTAGCTCCACTTTTCTTTGAGATTGAGTCGCATTGAAGCAAAACGTCTCCACTTTTTGTCTCATGCTTCTGAACACTCTCAACTCTTCGAAAAACGAGTCGTCCGCCATTTTCATTTTTTCAAGGAAAACTTCACGAAAACGCCGGTACAGTGCGTAATCCGGTTTGCGATGTTTCTCAAAGACCCGTTTCTGTTCAAGAGTGAACTGTTTCTGTGGACGCCTCTTGCCCACGTTTAATCTTACATAAAGCATATTGGGGAGAGTCCAGGACAACATCCTGCGGAGCAGGATCAAGGATTCATCAAATGCGTCAGTCAGCATGACCAGGTCAAAGGACTTGGTCAATTTGTCGATGGCTCTCTGAAGATAGTGTGGGTCCTTGATAAGGGGCTTGTAGTCAAGGCCGAAGTCGAACGCCATTTTGTTGTGGGTCCATGAACCGTATTTCGGACTCCACTTTGTCATGTTGGAGAGGTAAGAGATGATGGGGTCTGATCCTGTGGCACACACACACACACACACACACACACACACACACACACACACACACACACACACACACACACACACACACACACATATATATATATATATATAATAATAATAATAATAATAATAATAATTGTACATTTATATAGCGCTTTACCTCAGATGAGCCCAAAGCGCTTTACAATCAATGATTCATCAACAGACAACATTATATATATACTATACAAACTTTCAAAAGTTTTAAAAAACGCCAACAAACAAGATATAAAATATCCAAATATTTCGACGTTCATTCGTCTTCGTCAGTGGTAAAATGGCAAGTCTATCTATATATATAATGTTAAATGATGAAATAAAGATCTAAGGGTGTAGAAAAACAAAATACTGATTGCTTAGGGCAAGCTCAAGGCATCCATCGCACTTAGGTTTACTTCCTCCTTTCAATTTGTTTTACAGAAAAGATATCCACTGTATGTTTGTTTCTATTTGGGGTCAATAGCCTATATGTGACCCAGCACCACGAAAGGGACACTAAGTCGCTGGGGCTAGTTTCTCACAACAGGCTTGCAAAGTCAAAAATCTCATTTTTATCAATTTTGACTTATGGGTATTTTCGTGCTCTCTAACATCTCATATTTGATATTTATGAAGGACAATCTTCGTTATGGTCTCTAAATACTCAACAAATGCTTTAAAATGAACAGGTTGATGCAATTTCTGCAGCTAGGCTAAACTGAAGACTGTGATTTATCAAAATGGCTGACAGTCACCCTACCAACTTTAAATGCTCATAACTCTAAAATGGAAGAGAATTGTCTGCACTTTGTAACGGTATTGTGTTCTCAGGTTGGTCATTGTGACACTTAATGTCCCTTTTGTGGTGCTGGGTCACATATGGCAAACGGAATATTTTATTAATGGTTCAACACACACATAGCTATAGCACTTCGCATTTTGTGCATATACTACGTTAATCTATGTACCTGTGCCTTACACATTAAATTGTGTTGGGTTTCGTGAAAATAAAACATTATTCATTTTTTGTTCATTGTTTTCACACACACACACGCACGCACGCACGCACGCACGCACGCACGCACACACACACACACACACACACACACACACACACACACACACACACACACACACACACACACACACACACACACACACACACATCGTGGGTAGAAAACAAGACAACTTGTATTTGTTGTATGAAAAACGTGTAGTTCAAAAAGCCAGGGAGATCGCTAATGATCAAAGTCACGTTCTATCGCATCTCACTACAGCATTAAGTGCATAACTGGTCATAATCAGTGATAATAGGTTCAGGATGTATTGTTTATTCTGTGCCAAGTATGATGTTTGTTACCTATGTTATATAAACATAACGGTTAAAACTGTGATTTATAAGCTGTTTCTTCTACATATGTGAAACTATACAACTCAATCAATTTTAAAACTATTTAGGCCTAAATATGTATCAAGATCTGGTTCTATGCAAATTAAAGCAGGCAGTCTTGATTAGCATTCTCATAACGACTATTAACTGCCTGAAAAATACGACCAAAAGCGGATTAAATGTTTTCGTCCCTTATCGCCGCTGAATGCCTGAAAATGTGCTTGATAACTGGCTTGGATTTCTTTGTTTGATATGACAGAACAAAACATACCGGTAAGCTTACTCAACATAACTCAGCATAACATAACAACACAACAAGCTAAAGTACCAAATCATAAAGTAAAGAAACATAAGTTAGGCCTACCTCCAAGCGATGTCGCATAACAATATAAAAACTGAAGCATTAAGTAAGCTTAAGTGTTACACCAAGTTATGTAAACATTATGTACTTAGTATTTAGGCTATGCCATGAAAGTAGGGCGGATTCCTTGCATTTTGTCTTCATTGTAAACAATTTATTTTGCTTTTTATTATATGTTTATACCTATTATGATGTCTGTGCTTCTCCTTCTTCATATATAGTTAGTGTTTATGTAAGCATACAATGCTTTGTTGATTTTTGTTTTTGTCTCATGTGTGTAGGACTTATTCATTGTATTTTAGTGTTTATCTTAACGTTGATCTACAGCGCCCTGAGCTTATTGTAAAGGGAAGAGAGCGCATTATAAGTGTCCACGATTAGTATTGTTGTTAATGTGTCATAAGCTTACTAACATAACCAGTGCAAGGAAATTTAAAATGAAAGAAAATCCACACAAACAATATAAAAGTGTAAAACTTTGGATGTAATTCTGTTTCCAGAGAGAACTTCGGTCATTACATAGAGTGTGTGGGGTGGTTGAGAGAGACAGACAGACGAGAGAGAGAGAGAGAGAGAGAGAGAGAGAGAGAGAGAGAGAGAGAGAGAGAGAGAGAGAGAGAGAGAGAGAGAGAGAGAGAGAGAGAGAGAGAGAGAGAGAGAGAGAGAGATCATAGAGAGAGAGAAGGAGGGGGGAGAAAGGCGAAGCAAACAATATTAATACAAAATACCACAATGGTCACACAAGTAATGCTCTCTTCACTCCATGGATAGATGGACATATATATATATATATATATATATATATATATATATATATATATATAAAAATATTGAGTGAAAAAATCAAAACAACAACAAAACTTGGACGAGACGTTTCGCTTTATAGCTTTATCGATCTACAATCTATATATATATCGAACAAAAAACAGAAAGGCAAACAAACTGGTTATTTCTTTCCCAATATTTCGAGGAGAAAGCTCCTCTTCCTCTGGGGACCTTTTATTCACTCCAAACGCACTACAAAGATCTCAATACGACAGATCTCAATATATATATAATATGTGTGTGTGTGTAGATTTATGCATGTGAGAGAGCATACTTAGTCTACCTTATAAGTATAAGGCAAAACAGATCAGAAATGTGTTTTACGTCCTCCATATATGGGACATTTTGTTAGGATGAAGATGGGGGAAAAGACGAAACGACGACGAAAATGGAGTTTTAGCTGTAGCGGTGACCACGCCTCGGTTAAACCTCATCGGCTATGGCACCGCCACAAATATAGCATAAAAATAAAAAAATAAAAAATATCTTATTCCAATAACGTATTCCACGCTCCAATTCACACTTACTTCCCGGTGGAATTGAGTTCAGCACATTTTTTAATTCTAAAATCAACCTTTGCTATAAACTGCCAACGCCTCCGCTATGAACTATTGCCATCTGATAGACGGTTCCGCACTATTCGTTGTAGAACAATTATAAATTCAGCTAGTTTTGTCCCTAAGTCAGTCGAACTTCTGAACAAGATCTCTGCTAAGACCAAATAATGAGGAATTATGTATTAGCTTAGGCCTAGAGGTTTATTTGGTCAATCTGTACAGTAGTGTGTGTGTGTATGTGTGTGTCTATGTGTGTGAGCGTGCTTGCGTGCGTACGTGCGTGTGTGCGTACGTGCGTGCGTGCGTGCGTGCGTGTGTGTGTGTGTGTGTCTGTCCGTATGTCTCTATGTCTGCGTGTATATGTGTGTACGAGAGAGAGAGAGAGAGAGAGAGAGAGAGAGAGAGAGAGAGAGAGAGAGAGAGAGAGAGAGAGAGAGAGAGAGAGAGAGAGAGAGAGAGAGAGAGAGAGAGAGAGCGCATGAAATGTTGGGAACGGAAAAGCCAAATATATGTGAAAGCTTGGGGTGACTTGGAGAGGGTGGGGGTTTGGGGTAGGGTGGGGGTGAACAAATGAATGCGATAATAGAAATGGTGGGAAAGAGGGCAGTTCTTAATGTTTTGATAGTCGCTTGTATCGACCCTAACTATGTTCAAATGTTTTTTGCGAAGCATGATTTGTCATTCATTTTTCCTTAGTTTTGTTTCCATTTTTCATGCATGCAAATGTGTTTCTTTGATTGTATTGTGCTTGTACGAGACCACGCTGTAATTTCACCTAACGTGATAATAAAGTATTTTTTGACTTTGACTTGACACACACACACACACACACACACACACACACACACACACACACACACACACGCGCGCGCGCGCGCGCGCGCGCGCGCGCGCACATGTATGGTGTTCCACAGGGTTCTTATTTAGGTCCTATTCTGTTTTATATAATAT
>CM065690.1:40949245-40961745 GCA_017654935.2 Phymorhynchus buccinoides
GGGGGGGGGTATGCGTGTTTGTGTCTGTCTGTCTGTCTGTCTGTCTGTCTGTCTGTTTGTTCGCGCTGTAGTGCCCAGATCAGTGGATAGAACCGCTTCCAATGTTGTGTGGTGGTGTATCATAGAACACAGATGGTCTCATGCAAAAACAAACCTGTGGCCGTGCTGACCTTGACCTTGAGAACCGAACATATCTTCTTTAAGCTTTACGCCATATCATGTATTTCATGTCCGAGCTGTATCTCATGGGAGTGTGGACAGAACTGGCTTCAAATGTTGTGTGGTGGTCTATCATGTTGCAGGGATAGTCCCGTATGCAACATGGTAACCGTGCTGACTTTGACCTTGAATTTTGATCTTGAAAACCGAAATTTCTTCTTGAGGCCATATCTTTCACATCACTGGACTTACAATGTTCAAACATGGCATAGGCATGCATTGACTAATTGTGATTACTGTGTCTATATTTTCTTTATGATATAAAGTGTTTTTGCCACTATTATGATTGTATCTCACTTCACTTATGTGTCATTATAATAATTCCGTATCATCTCTTCCATGGGTATGTCACTCAAACCTGAAAACAATTAGCAATTTATCGCTTTTTCGTTTTTTTCATCTTCTTTTATATTTTGATATGAAATAATCGAATGGCTCGTGTCCATATACCACCTATCCATTACCCGCTCCCCATGTGGCCATAGGCATCCTCATCACCCCCTCCCCCTCCATCACCCTATCTTTTTGTTGATGTGCTAATCCATATTAAAATATCCTAAGACGGTAAAACAATGTCCCCAAGCACACTAACAACTTCTGAAGTGATATAAAGGGTCTAAACAGAACATGGATCTATACTAAGAATATGTAATTTGTAAACAAACTACCCTCTTGATCCCACTGTCCCTAAAAAGGGACACTTCTTTTACCCCTCGTAAAATCATATTTGATTTATGATAAAACCTAGAAACTCATCTCGGCATTATGCTTTAATAAACAATTTATGTTCATAATGATGTATGTAAAAACGTTTGATACAAACAATGTTGTAAGCCCACCTTTGAAGTATACCCCTCACCGGTTTCCCGCGCAATTATTAAATTTATCCCACCGCCAAACACAGCAAAACCTAATATCAAAACAAACTGGTTGTATGGGATGGTGACAACGCCACTTCTTGATTTAAACAGAACAATCTGGGGTATCATCTAAAATAGGCCATAAATCTTAATTTTATTTAGTGTCTCTGAAAACGGGACAGCGGGATTATATGGGTTAATGATTCTATTACTGGATTATTGCATAGGTCTATCCTCTCGCGTTTTTAAGTCGGTCCTTCGGGTACGATGTATTCATAAAAAATGGGAGCCAAAAATGAAAAGAAAAATGAATGCAAAATGTTTATTTTGGAACAGCCAGTCACCGCACATCCAACTGCAATCGTACGACTATCAAGCTGTGACATTTATGAGGCATGCTTCTGGTCAAAATTCTACAAAATACAATGAAATCCTACCCATTTCGGTACCATATATCCGTATACGAATCTGAACATATCGGGTTCATGCAGTGGTGGTGTCTACACTTTGCATGTCTTTGCATTTGGTGAGAGTGGAGAGTGATGTTTTGGGGCGAATCGTGGTGGTAGAAGAGTTACGTTTCGCGGGTTAGTTAGTCGTTGGATCATTTGTCACTCGTCACATTCATATCAGAGAGAAAGAGAGACACGTGTGGCACACTGATACCGAGTTGCACTTACTGTGTGGTTGGCACGGTGTAGAGTGGCACAGTGGTCTCGCGTTCGCCTCAAACCCGAGTTCGAACCTGGGTACAGGGGATTTTTCCTTTCACTTTGCACTAGGCCTTACAGCCTGAACATGGAGTTTTCGGATGAGACGATAAACCGAGGTTCCGTGTGCCCATGCACTTAGCACACGTTAAACCCAGTGGCTACGAAAAAGTTGTCATTTGGTCAACATTTACCCCCCTCCCTTTCCTTCCTCATCAGTCACACAAAAATCGCATGCACTTTTTAAAATTTTAACTGAGGTGGCGCGCCTCTGGCTGCGACGCTCTCTCCAGGTGGGAGCAACCCGAATTTCACAATTCCTGTGACTATAAGGTACCTAATACCTAATACCTTCACGAATATAATGAAACAAAATAATTGCGTATGATTTGGCAGATTCATTTAAACAGTAGCCTTTTCGTCAAAATCGTGTCTCACAGACGTCGTCACAGTTGGATAGCGAGTGTGCATGTTTCTGTGAACAAGTGCGGGTGTTCTATGTTTTACTAGATTAATCTTTATAAGAACATCATACTTTTTAATATATTATGATTAATGTAATGTTCGTAAATTATGCTGCTAAGGGTTATGAATTTTTTTACTCAAATTGATTATGTATTTCTCTCTCTCTCTCTCTCTCTCTCTCTCTCTCTCTCTCTCTCTCTCTCTCTCTCTCTCTCTCTCTCTCTCTCTCTCTCTCTCTCTCTCTCTCTCTCTCTCTCTCTCTCTCTCTCTCTCTCTCTCTCTCTCTCTCTCTCTCTCTCTCTGTGTGTGTGTGTGTGTGTGTGTGTGTGTGTGTGTGTGTGTGTGTGTGTGTGTGTGTGTGTGTGTGTGTGTGTGTGTGTTTAACACTACGTTGTATATAACGGCGTTTACAATAATTGTTCATGTTTCATCTTTTAACGTGGTTGCGTTCGATAATGATAGATGGGGCATCGGGGGGTGTGAGTGAGGTGGAGGTGGGGGTGTGGGGGTATAGGGAGGCATTTTTATTCATATATGTTTTAATACATATCCTTTAGTAAAAATGGTAAAGCGCTTAGAATTTTGATGATACAAGCGCTATAGAAATAATAATAAATAATAATTTAAAAAAAATTAATAATAATAATAATAGTAGTACGGCTGTAGTTGCATGTGTGGGTCCTCCCCTTGAGGCTTTGCAACTGAATAAGGCCCGGAATAAAAGGCGTCCCGCCTCAGTTCCCTTGCCTTTCAGTGCCGAGTAGACTGGGATCTCTTTTAAACATGCCCACGTAGTCAAGTCAAGTCACGTTGTTAACGGCCCTGCCGTTGCCTAGGTAGAGAAAATCTGGCACCCTTAAAATGTGTATGCGAGTCAGTCTTTGTTACCGGTGATACCCACAACTAAAAACATATTAACCCTTTCACCGCCAGCCATATTTCAGCCAAAAATGTTCCATTAAGTTTACCTGGGTAGAGAACAAAATCCATCTGCAGTATTGGGGATTCTTCTGTGACATATATAAAATAAGGTCTAGCTTTACTTACCAAAACTAAGACAATAGGGTATTTGGATAATAGACCCCAATTTGATGCCTTTTAGTGACATGGGTGTTAAATCACTGTGGTGCTAAAATGCGACTTTGGCGGTGAAAGGGTTAAGCAACACAGAGAGAGAGAGAGAGAGAGAGAGAGAGAGAGAGGAGGGGAGAGAGAGAGAGAGAGAGAGAGAGAGAGAGAGAGAGAGAGAGAGAGAGAGAGAGAGAGAGAGAGAGAGATAGAGCTAGAGAGCTTATCTAGAGAGAGAGAGAGAGAGAGCACGAACACGATTTTTTATTGAGGGAAAATAGATAAGCTACAAAGCTTATCTACAGAGAGAGAGAGAGAGAGAGAGAGAGAGAGAGAGAGAGAGAGAGAGAGAGAGAGAGAGAGAGAGAGAGAGAGAGAGAGAACGAAAACGAAAACGAAATTTCATTTAGCTAGGGAACATGAAATATGCAAGTTACGTGGGGGGGGGTTTCACCCAGCCCTGTGTGTGTGTGAGAGAGAGAGAGAGAGAGAGAGAGAGAGAGAGAGAGAGAGAGAGAGAGGAGATAGAGAGAGAGAGAGAGAGAGAGAGAGAGAGAGAGAGAGAGAGAGAGAGAGAGAGAGAGAGAAGAGAGAACGAACGAAAGAAAAAAAAAAAAAAAATTGAGGGAAAAAAAGAGTAAGCACACAATGGGCTTTTTTTACATCTTGCCCTCAAACAAACATGCAAGAAAATCAATATATTCAACACAAAAATAATGAAGAAGCATGCAAAAAGTAATCATCGAAGAATTATCCATGAAGAAGAAAAAATAGATACAACAAAACCGTCTATCTACCCCCCCCCCCCCCCCTCCCCCCTACCCCCCTCACACACACAAAAGGGAGAGAGAGAGAGAGAGAGAGAGAGAGAGAGAGAGAGAGAGAGAGAGAGAGAGAGAGAGAGAGAGAGAGAGAGAGAGAGAGAGAGAGGAAACACATGAAATAAGGTAAATACAAAACTTGTTAATAATTTAACAACAAGTTGATAATATGCATGCATGCCAACATATCAAAAGTGGAAACATATTTGAAACTAAGAATGGGGTTAAGCAACATTGCTTGTATGTTTCAACATAAGATACTTATGGTACTCTTTTTTAAAAACAGTAATACCCGAGTACACATTAAAGGAAGATGAAATAGTATTCCATAAGCAGCCACCTGAATATACAAGACTAGATTTTAAAAGGTCAACTCTTGGAAGAGGTATTTTTATTTTAAAAACATTACGGACAAGGTTAATTTCAAATTTATTTTTTAATGTTGGAGGAGCATTATCGGACATTAATCTAAACATAAAACTTGCTTTATGTACACAAGCTTCCATTTTAGAGGTATAATTTCTAAACGCTGATAATCAGTAAGGTAAGAAGATGATTTCAGAAGGATCAATTTCAATGCACATCTATACAAACTGCATAATGGTTTTATTTTTTTCTCGCTTGCCAGATCCCAAATTGTAGAGGCATAGTTGATGTGTAACTGCATATAAGCATTGAAAAAAAGTTTACGACTCTCTAAATCAAGAAAATGCTTTATCCTGGAAAGTTGATAGACTTTTTTAGAGAGACAGAGAGAGAGAGAGAGAGAGAGAGAGAGAGAGAGAGAGAGAGAGAGAGAGAGAGAGAGAGAGAGAGAGAGAGAGAGAGAGAGAAAGAGAGAGAGAGAGAGAGAGAGAGGAGAGAGAGAGAGAGAGAGAGAGAGAGAGAGAGAGAGAGAGAGAGAGAGAGAGAGAGAGAGAGAGAGAGAGAGAGAGAGAGAGAGAGAGAGAGAGAGAGAGAGAGAGAGAGAGAGAGAGAGAGAGAGAGAGAGAGAGAGAGAGAGAGAGAGAGAGAGAGAGAGAGAGAGAGAGAGAGAGAGAGAGAGAGAGAGAGAGAGAGAGAGAGAGAGAGAGAGAGAGAGAGAGAGAGAGAGAGAGAGAGAGAGAGAGAGAGAGAGAGAGAGAGAGAGAGAGAGAGAGAGAGAGAGAGAGAGAGAGAGAGAGAGAGAGAGAGAGGGAGGGAGAGAGAGAGAGAGAGAGAGAGAGAGAGAGAGAGAGAGAGAGAGAGAGAGAGAGAGAGAGAGAGAGAGAGAGAGAGAGAGAGAGAGAGAGAGAGAGAGAGAGAGGGAGAGAGAGAGAGAGAGAGAGAGAGAGAGAGAGAGAGAGAGAGAGAGAGAGAGAGGGAGAGAGAGAGAGAGAGAGAGAGAGAGAGAGAGAGGAGAGAGAGAGAGAGAGAGAGAGAGAGAGGAGAGAGAGAGAGAGAGAGAGAGAGAGAGAGAGAGAGAGAGAGAGAGAGAGGAGAGAGAGAGAGAGAGAGAGAGAGAGAGAGAGAGAGAGAGAGAGAGAGAGAGAGAGAGAGAGAGAGAGAGAGAGAGAGTTGTGCGCTTAGCTAGGTAACCCCGCTATGCTTTCTGAACACAATGTTCATAATTGCGAAGGAAGCAAGAGAAGGACTTTTCCAAACATTGGTGTGTTTTTACGTAGGCCTACCACTGCATTAGAAACTTGGCAACTGGAAGGGCAGATGGAGACTAATAGCAGCCAAACAAAGGAGGAGCACTCCGTCATCCACTAAGATCATATTAAAGACCCACCAGATCACGTGTCAAAATCACGGATTTCGCGTGTTTTTCCTCTTATAACTGGAAATAAATCTTTTTTTGACCAAGTAAGACTACCATATAAATGGCCCCAAATTCGAACCGACACATCAGTTTAAAGAACAGCCTCAATTTGAATATGGGGAAATTCGTATGTGGGTCACAGCAACCCAGAAAAAAAACCAAGGGACTTAATCGTGGTGCGTCACTGGGTCTTTAAGATCATATTTTGTTGAAAGATACACTGACGCACCACAATTAAGTCCCTTGATTTTTTTCTGGGTAGGCCTAGCTGTGACCCACATACACATGTCCTCAACTTCAAATTGAGCCTGCTCTTTAAAATGATGTTTCTGTTTGAATTTGGGGCCATTTATATGGGAGTCAGACTTGGTCAAAACAAGATTTCTTTCCAGCTGTAAGAAGAAAAACATGTTTGTTTGTTTGTTTGTCGATCGCCGATCACACTTGGAGTCCAGATCTTGAGATGAAATTGGCGGTCCTGTGCAGGGTGTCCACAGACCCGTGCAGCTTGTCGTGGAGGGGCTCCGGCGTTGGCCAGATCTCCTCCCTCAGCGGCCGGAGGCTCCCAGAGTCCTGCAGAATGTGGGCCGTGTCCTGCTCTGCTTCTCCGCAGGGACACATGGACGGCACAGCATGCATCTTCCTGAACAGATGCTGGTTCAGTCTGTTGTGCCCTGTCCTCAGGCGGAAGATGACCACCTGCTGTGATCTGGGTAGCAGGTGGTAGCTGTCCTGTTTCTGGGGCGCCTGTGCAGAGACTTGATGATGGTCTTCATCTCTGTGAGGCAGACGGGGTTGTTCTGTTGCTCGTCTTTTGCACCCAGCTTTGCCATTCTGTCAGCCTGCTCATTGCCTTCAATACCACAGTGGGAGGGGATCCACTGCAGTACTGTCCTCAAGCACTTGATGTTGTTCAGAGCTTGTTTCAGCTAGGGCAGCTTATTGTTGGCCACTGCCTGCAGCACTGACAGAGCGTCGGTCAGGAAGACGATCTGAGTGTCATGGTCGACTCTGTTGCTGATGGTGTTTGCTGCCAGAGTCAGTGCCTCTACATCTGCTCTGTAGTTGGTGCAGTGGAGGCCTGTTGTTATAGCTTCTGCTTGCCACTCTCCACTGGGGTACTGAATGTACACACCGGCTCCTCCGTTCTTGATGGCATCTGTGGCAGACCCATCTGTGAAGACCCGTATCCATGCTTCTTGGGGGTACTTCTCTTCCAGCATGGACAGTGACAGAGCCTTATTTACCACATTACTCTGCTCATCCTTTGTTGCGAGGTAAGGGACGGTGGTTTCGACGGTGACGTTGCCCAGTGAGTCTTCCCAGAGGGGATTGTCAAGGGAGAATGTTGGTGGTTGGACCAGCTCTGTCATCTCTGTCTGGTGTTTCCTCTGCAAAGCCCTGGCTTCTTTTGCAAAGCTGGATCTGTTTAGCCTGCCTGAAGAGAGCCGTTTCAGTCTGGCACTCATTGGGTGGTTCTGAGTGCATTGATACTTGGTGGCCTGTACCATTGCTTTGCATTCACGTATTTTGCTCAGTGGGGGTATGCCAGTCACCTCTTCCATCTTCTGAATGGGCGTTGATTTCATAGCGCCTGTGATGATCCTTAGAGCTTGGTTCTGAACTTTATCCAGGGTCTTGGCTGTTGTCATCCAAGAACTGGAACCGTACTCAAGATGTGGTCGTACGGTCCCCTGGTAGACTGTCATGAGGATCCTATCATTTGCGCCCCATTGTGATCCTGCCAGTGTTCTCATGATGTTCAACTTTCTCCTGGCCTTTCCTTCTGCATTTGTGATGTGATGCTTCCATGTCATTCTCTTGTCAAACGTGACTCCCAGGTAGGTTTGCTGGTCTTCAATTTTCAGTGGTGTGTCTCCCAAGGTCAGTCTGCCTGGATGGGCTTTGGTAGAAAGCGAGAAGATAGTGGCTGTGGTCTTGAAAAGTTATCGGCCTGTGTCCAACTTAGCGTTTGTCTCCAAAATAATCGAGAAAATTGTCCTTGCACAATTGTCTAACCATCTGTCAGCAAACAATTTGTTCAACCCCCTCCAGTCTGCCTATCGACCTGCTCACAGCACTGAAACGGCTCTGACTAAAGTTCTTAACGATCTCCTCTTAGCTCTTGACAATGGAAAAGTGTCAGTCTTGACTCTCCTAGATCTGTCGGCAGCATTTGATACAATAGATCACACCATTCTTCTATCCCGGCTGGAACGTGTTTTTGGAATCCATTCTACAGTTCTACAGTGGTTCTCCTCATATCTAACAAATCGCTTTCAGACTGTCTTGATCAACAACTGCAGTTCAGATCCGAAGTTAATTTCTTGTGGTGTACCTCAGGGATCTGTATTGGGGCCAGTTCTCTTTGTCCTGTACACTGCTCCTCTCTCTGATGTTTTTGCTAGTCACTCTGTTATTGACCATTCCTTTGCTGATGATACCCAGCTTCAAAAATCGGCAGAACCTACCCAACTTGACAGCGCTATTCAGTCTATGGAATCCTGCCTTCATGATGTCAAATCCTGGATGACATGCAACAAATTAAAACTTAATGATGACAAAACGGAAGCTCTGATTGTTTCCTCTCAGCGTATGTCTGCAACTATCTCTCTTCCAGAAACTCTTACAGTTGGCAATGCTTGTGTTCAGTTTTCTAAGTCAGCAAAGAATCTCGGAGTTACCCTCGATTCAAATCTTACAATGCATAAACAGGTTATTAATCTCATACGTTCCATCAATTATGAGCTCAGACGAATCAGTGCTGTTCGACACTTTCTGTCTGTTGCAGCCACGAAAACTCTTATTTCTGCCTTTATTCTTTCCCGCATTGACTATTGCAACTCTCTTCTCTGTGGCTGTCCTCAGTATCTCCTGCAACGTGTTCAAAAACTGCAAAACAGTGCAGCACGCCTCACTCTCAAGATTCCACGTTCTGATCATATAACACCTCATCTTCGTAACTTTCACTGGCTTCCAGTAGAGGCTAGAATCAAATATAAAATAGCTTGCCTTTGTTTCGGTGCTGTTCACTCCTCTGGTCCCGTCTATCTCTCCGAACTAGTAACTGTCTACACACCTGCTCGCTCCCTACGTTCTTCCTCTGACTGCTGCACACTCAAGGTTCCTCGGGTCCACACGAAATCGTTTGGTGAACGATCCTTCTACTATTTAGCACCTCACTTATGGAATTCCCTCCCACAACATGTCCGCTCATCTGACTCTATCTCCGCCTTTCGCTCTGCCCTTAAAACTCACTTGTTTCGGACATATTATGATTGATTAGTGTTTGTGTGTGAGGTGTGTGTGTTTGGGGGGGGGGGGGGGGGGGGGGGGGGTTTTATTGCAGAAATCTTGTAAAAAATGTATTTACAATTATTTTATTATTCGTATTTTGTATGTAGAATGTCTACGTCTTGTAAACTTTAAATGCTTGTAAATGAGGTAGAAGGGTATTTTTGTTTTTTGCAAAATTTGTCTATTATAATTAGTCATGTAATTGGTATGTCGATGGCAGTATGATTTTATTTCAAGTTGCAGTATTGTATTCAAACTTGATTGAGAATGTGAATGTGGTCTCTATGTTTCTTCTTAGAATGTTCATATTGTAACTATTTTACTCTTGTATAATTAATTGTTTGTGAGTGTGTGTGCACGCATGCATGTGTGTGTGTGTGTGTGTGTGTGTGTGTGTGTGTGTGTGTGTGTGTGTGTGTGTGTGTGTGTGTGTGTGTGTGTGTGTGTGTGTGTGTGTGTGTGTGTGTGTGTGTGTAAGGAAGTAAGAGAACGTTGCGTGCAAGCATCGTGCTTATTTTACTTTCTAATGATTAATTATTTGTTTGCCTTTAATGTTCTTGTTATCAATGTAAAGCGCACTGAGCTCATGTGAGAAAGAGCGCTATATAAATTCCCATTATTATTATTATTATTATTATTATTATTTTCCCTGTTGATGGTCACACACCAGGTTTCTGCCCACCCTGCAAATTTCTCTAGTGCAAGCTGCATTCTGTATGTTGCAGTGGAAGCATACTCTTCTGTGCACCAGAGAACTAGGTCGTCTGCATACAGTGCTGCATGGATTCCGTTTGGCAGCTCTGGTACTAGGTCGTTGATGAAGATTATGAATAAGGTAGGCGAGAGTACTCCTCCTTGTGGAACCCCTTGGCGCAGCAGCACCTTTCGGCCGCAGTGACCATCTACCACCACTCTGGCTTTTCTGTTGTGCAGGTACGACTTGGTCCACCGGTACATGTTGCCTCTGATGCCGTTTCGTAGGAGTTTGACAAGGAACGAGTACCGCCCTGTTGCCTTAACGTCTATTGCCATGAAATGTTTTGAAAAGATCGTCCTTCATCGCCTTCTTTCTTTTACTAACCTACTCCTTGACCCCTTTCAGTTTGCCTACAAACGGTGTAGAGGAACAGACGATGCCATACTGACCCTTCTTCACAATGCCTTTCTTCACTTAAATACCCCCAACTCTTTTGTTCGTATTTTATTCATCGATTTCTCCTCTGCCTTCAATACAATACAGCCCCATTTACTGGCCCATAAACTACTAGACCTGAATGTTAACCCCAAGCTCATTCTCTGGATAACCAATTTCCTACGCAATAGAACTCAGTCTGTCCGCTTTCAATCTGCAATCTCCTCAGAACGTTCGACTTCTACAGGTGCCCCCCAAGGAACAGTTTTGTCCCCAGTTCTTTTTACATTGTACACAAATGACTGTAGAGGCACTGAAGAAACACCTGTCATTAAATACTCAGATGATTCTGCCATCGAAGATTTGTCAAACTCTGATTCTGTGTACTTCAGTGAAGTCAAAAGGTTTTGTTCATGGTGCAAAGATAATTATCTGGATTTAAATGTTGTTAAAACAAAAGAACTGCTTGTAGATTTTCGTAGAAACCCAGTGCCAGTGCCACATTTGGAAATTGATGGTAAAACGGTTGAAAGAATTGATGAGTACAAATACCTAGGCACAGTTTTAGACAAGAAACTTACTTTTGATAAACACATTGAGCATATACATAAGAAGAGTCAGTCCAGGATCTTTTGTTTACAGAGGCTAAGGAATATTGGTGTCTGTTCAGATATTCTTCAAACCTACTACCGATGTTGCATTGAATCTGTTCTTACTGTGTCATTTATCTGTTGGTATGGAAGCTTGAGTGTAAAAAGTAAGCGTGTGTTGAGTGATATGGTGAATATGTGCAGTAATGTTGTGGGTGCAAGGCAGAGTGGTGTGCAAGAGTTGTATGACAGACAAGTAGTCAAGAAAACCAGGAAAATTCTTAATGATAATAGTCATGTTCTGGCAAAATACTATGAAGTATTACCATCGGGCCGTCGATACAGAACTCTAAAACTGAAAATAAGAGCACAGAAAACTTTCTTACCAAGATCAATTCATCTGTTGAACTCTTAATGCACTGCATCGAGTGATTGTTTTGCTGAGCAGCCTGTCCATCTCCTTGGGATTGAATTTGTATTCGTATTCGTCCAGTTTGTTAACTACAATATTGCAGTGTTATTAGTTATTAGTTTATATTCTTTAGTTGTTGATAAATGTGTTTATTGTTGTTGTTTTTGTTGATAAATGTGTTTATTGTTGTTGTTGTTTTCTTATGTGCACCTGGCTGCAATTTCTCAGTTATGAGATAATAAAGATGATTTGATTTGATTTGATTTGATTTGAAGGAGTCCGTCTTTCCAGACCTTGTCGAAGGCCTTCTGCAGATCTATGAAAGTCGCCAAGGTGACCTTCTGAGCCTGGAAAGCATCCTCTATGACCTGGCTGAAATGCGTTGTCTGGTCCTCCGTACTTCTGTATTGTCGGAATCCAGCCTGCTCTGGGATGATGATGCTCTTTGATTCGAGGTATAGTTGCAAGCGCTGGTTGATGATGCGCTCCATTACTTTGCATATGCAGCTTGTCAGGCTAATGGGGCGGTAGCTCAGGACTTTGACCTTGTTCTTCCCTTTTTTTTAAAGAACTGGAATCATTCTAGCTTCCTTCCAGCACTGGGGTACCTGTCCCTGTCTCCAGCTTAGGTTGAAGAAGTCCAGTAGCTTTTGGAGGGCTGAGTTGCCAAGATGTTGCATCATCTCGTTTGTGATGTTGTCTGGACCTGGGGACTTCTTCTTCTTGAGCTTTTTGATGGCATTCTTGAGCAAAGCCAAGGTGATTTCATGCTCCATGACTTCCTGTGTGGTGCCCTCTCTTCTCTCCCTTTCTTCTGTTCTTGCTTCCTTTTTGAGGGGGGGAGGAATGTTGATATCATTCTCTTTCGCATACGATTTGGCAAAAGCATTAGCAGCTGCTTTCCCAGTGAGTGTTCTTCCTTCATCCTCCAGGGTGATCTTCTGTCCCTTGTTGCCTTCGTCATGCAGTGCTTTTGTCAGTTTCCAGAGCTTTGTTGTAGCTTTCCCCATGTTCAGTGCAGCAGTTGTCTCTCTCCAGCCTCTTCTCTTGCACTCAAGCTTTGTCTTCATGTGTTTTGCTGCTCGTTCCTTGAGTTTGATGTTGTTCTCTTGGCTGGGGTCAATTTCTGCCTATTCTCTAGCC
>CM065690.1:40966745-40976745 GCA_017654935.2 Phymorhynchus buccinoides
CTGCAATTATCCCATAATGTTGAAGCATAATCGATCATTGAGCTGGATAATTTATTCTGAATGTATTTGTACACACATAATCTTCAAATTGGTAGCACTGCAATTATCCCATAATGTTGAAATAATCGATCATTACAGCATTAAAGAAACGTTTACGAGAACGGGTATCAAGCAAAATGTTTAATTTTGGTTAGCTGAATTATTTATTCTACTATTTTGTTTCCATCGTTAGCTGGAGTATCTTTTCTAGACCTTTCCCTAAAGACTTTATATGGTCTGTCCAACAATTTGTTTTCATTCAACGCAATTATGATATTGTCCATCTCGATAAAATACCCAGAGTCGATTTGACCATTTGTCTTTATAGTTTAGTTTACAGACATTTACGTCATGCACTAATGGTGGGAAAACCTCGGAGAGAAAGAGGCAGAAGAATTGGTACTTTAGGTGGAATTATCGTCCTTAGCACTTGACACCTGCAGGGCCTGTATTCACATTGAGATAGCATGAGACTTATCATCATCGATATCTTAGAAACCCTTCTAAAGTCCTACTATATATTACTACTTTAGAAAGCCTTCTAAGAACTGGTATCATGCTAATGTCTCATACTATCTCAATGTGAATACAGGCCAGGTGCTTTTTTTTAAATTATTATTCTGGCGTACGCCTACTACACGATCAAATCAGCTCTGTCGACGAATACTGCTGTCTGTCTTCTCCCGCTCTTGGTTGAACCCAGAGAGTTTGGTTGACAGTGGTGTGCTGATGGGCCACATTTCTTCTCGTGCCTCCTTGTGAAGGGGACATCTCTGGAGGACGTGTTGAAGGGGGCAGTTTCACAAGGGCTAACGTTACGTTGCGCTCGCTCAAATCGGCAGAAACGGTCTAAGAAACACCCTTCGTTTGCCGATAGTTCGCGTGACGTTTTGTTCTTGCCAAGCACCGAGCAAGCGGCGAACTATCCGGAACTAGTAGGGGGTGAGTACATTTCTTGTTGTTGATTGGTCCATTAAAGTTCGGTTAAAATAATACTTTTTTTTTTTACCAATCAGACAAGAGCTTGTAATATTCTTCCGCAAACGTTTTCTAAAGTGTTTCTTAGGCCCTGTTTGGCGTAAGCGTTATTCGCGCGGCGACCGTCGTCTAGAGAAACTCAGCCCTGTTGTCTGGTCTTCTAGACCGCAGGGACAGACTGGTGATTGTAGGTAGGTAGGTAGAGGTGGGTAGGTAGGTAGAGGTAGGTAGGAGGGTAGATATAGTGCTATGTATAGGCCTCGCGGCCCTTTTGCGCCCCGTCTAAGTGAATTTGACTTTTGACATTTTGTTTTGTTTTATATATTTTTTTAAGTGGTTTGCGTCTCCTTAAGCATGTACCAGCTTCACCGTCGTTCCATTTAGAACCCGTTATTAGCAATGCAAACCAACCTCTCTCTCTCTCTCTCTCTCTCTCTCTCTCTCTCTCTCTCTCTCTCTCTCTCTGTCACAAGATTTTGTCTCTTAGGCCGCGGACGCATTAATTAGACGCGGAAGCTACGCACGCAAACCCATAAATAAGTAAAAGAAAAGGGGAAGGGGGGGGGGGGGGGGGGAGAATATACGGATAAGGGGAAATACGAACACGTACGCTTATTTGTTTTCCTTCTTTCTTTCACTTATGCACGGATTGTGCGTGGGATGTCCGCGTCTACTGTGTACGCAGCTTAACTGAACAAAGGGCAATAATAATAATAATAATAATAATAATAATAATAATAATTTTTTTTTTTTTTTTAATATTTAAAAAACAAAAATTATAATAATAATGTTATATTATATCATAAGACATTAGATGGACACCCCTTGGCGTGGATTGAAGCGCTGATTGTTCAGCTGTTTTACCGCACTAACATTTATCGTCTGAACATGCTGGCAGGTTTAGCAGCTTTGTGGAGGTAGGTATGTTGCGATTTTTGTCCCCTACAGCAATCGAATTAGGAAGGCTTTTATGGATGGCTGCTGAGATATTATTCTCGTGTGTGTGTGTGTGTGTGTGTGTGTGTGTGTCGCGTCTGTGCTTATGTGTGCATCATTGAACGTGTGTCGCGTCTGTGCTTATGCAGAGAGAGAGAGAGAGAGAGAGAGAGAGAGAGAGAGAGAGAGAGAGAGAGAGAGAGAGAGAGAGAGAGAGAGAGAGAGAGAGAGAGTGTGAGAGAGTGTGTAGTGTGTGAGAGAGTGTGTGTGTGTGTCGCGTCTGTGCTTATGCATCATTGAACGTGCAGACAGAGAGAGAGAGAGAGAGAGAGAGAGAGAGAGAGGAGAGAGAGTGTGTGTGTGTGTGTGTGTGTGTGTGTGTGTGTGTGTGTGTGTGTGTGTGTGTGTGTGTGTGTGTGTGTGTGTTGTGTTGTGTGTGTGTGTGTGTATGTGTGTGTGTGTGTGTATGTGTGTGCGTGTGTGTGTGAGTGTGTGTGCATGTGTGTGGCGCGTCGTGTGTGTGTGTATAAATTATGTGTGTGTGTGCGCGCGCGCGCGTGTGTGTGTGTGTGCATGTGTGTGCGTGTGTACATGCATGTACGCGCGCGTATGTGTGCGTGTGTGTGCTTGTGCATCGTCGTATGTGTGAGCATGTGCTTCTGTGTACGTGTGTGTATGTGCGTGTGTGAGTGCTTATAATTATGTGCGTACGTGTTGTGCGTGTGTGTGTGCAGGGGCAATTGAGTGAATGACAGTTCCAATGACAGTCAGACAAACAAACAAACAGGCAAACAGATTGACAGAATGAAAGACAGTAAAAAGCATGCAGTTGTTGTTTGCCCTGGAATCTACAGTAACAGTTACAACATAGTAGAACATGTATTTTGCGTACAAGCTTAAGTTTTCCTATTCTACTCTGAAACAAAGCATACTAACACTCCCCTTCCTCCCCACTTCCGCATTCCTACCCTATTCCCTTCTCCCTTTTCAATTATGTTTAAATGTGTATTGCCCCTAAAACATGACGCATTTCCCCCCCAAAAAAAACAACCAACAACACGCTTATGCATTTATATGTCAAACGATTCCCTTTAACGCCAAAGTCGCATTTTCAGCACCACAGTGATTTAACACCTATGTCACTAAAAGGCATCACATTGGGGTATAGTATCCAAAGACCCTATTGTCTTAGTTTTCAGGTCAGGTCAGGTAGTTAGGACATTAGGCCTCGCGGCCTCTTCACTGTCCTGTCATTTTTGTTTGAACTTTTGCACAGCTGAGAGGATTTTATATTTTGTCTTCGGCAATTCTGCCTTTTAGTCATGCTCGTATTGTAGTTTTGATGTGTTGGTGTATCCACCAAGGAGGTTTTTCAATTGTGTTAGATTCTGTGCTCGTTTAATATGTGCAGGAAGAGTATTCCAAAACTTTGTTACTCTGTTAGAAAATAAAAATTTTCTAATTTTAGTTCGGCTATACTGGGTTAGTATTTTTAAATCACTGTTACGGGTTCTTGAGTCAGTTGTTAGCTGGAACAAAGATTTATTAGTATTGTTATCACTGTGAAAAAATGTGTATGTATTTATCAGATCCCCACGAATTCTTCTGTATTTCAGAGATGGTAATTTCAACTTTCTTAGTCTGTGTTCGTAATCAAGGTGACTAACGCCTTTAATCAATTTTGGGAAGTAAGGAAATACCTTATTTTATGTACGCAACAGAAGAATCCCCAATAATGCAGATGGATTTTGTTCTCTACCCAGGTAGGCCTAAATGTAATGGACATTTTGGGCTGAAATATGGCTGGCGGTGAAATGGTTAATCTGCGTACGTTTGTGTCAAACACTATTGGAAATACAACAGTCAGAGGGAACCGCACAGAAGAACTGCTTAATTATCAAAAAGCCATGCTCTACACATCCAAATGCAATCATACGGCTATCCACCTGTGACGTCTTTAAGGCGTGTGTCCGATTAAATGCTACAGTCTACATGAATCTGACGAAATTCTACTAGTTTCCTTCACTGGAATCATGTAGACTCGAATCTAAAGAAATGTTTATATTTTCCATGCATCTAATCATTATATTCGTGTATTGGGGTCTATACATAATTATGATGCCAGTTACATCAACCGCTAAGAAGAAGAAGAAGAAGAAGAAGAAGAAGAAGAAGAAGAAGAAGAAGAAGAAGAAGAAGAAGAAGAAGAAGAAGAAGAAGAAGAAGAAGAAGAAGAAGAAGAAGAAGAAGAAGAAGAAGAAGAAGAAGAAGAAGAAGAGAAGAAGAAGAAGAAGAAGAAGAAGAAGAAGAAGAAGAAGAAGAAGAAGAAGAAGAAGAAGAAGAAGAAGAAGAAGAAGAAGAAGAAAAGAAGAAGAAGAAGAAGAAGAAGAAGAAGAAGAAGAAAAAAAGAAGAAGAAGAAGAAAGAAGAAGAAGAAGAAAGAAGAAGAAAAAGAAGAAGAAGAAGAAGAAAAAGAAGAAGAAGAAGAAGAAGAAGAAGAAGAAGAAGAAGAAGAAGAAGAAGAAGAAGAAGAAGAAGAAGAAGAAGAAGAAGAAGAAGAAGAAGAAGAAGAAGAAGAAGAAGAAAAAGAAGAAGAAGAAGAAGAAGAGAAGAAGAAGAAGAAGAAGAAGAAGAAGAAGAAGAAAAGAAGAAGAAGAAGAAGTAAGAGGGGGGAAAAGAAGAAGAAGAGGAAGAAGAAGAAAGAGGAGTCTGCACGAATGTAGTGAATTAAACTAGCCGGATTTCACCAGATTCATGTAGATAGTAGTTTTGATCAATGTGTTGCCTCACAGACATCCTCACAGTTGGATAGTCGTACGACGGTGGTGAGATGTGTGCAGCACAGCCTTTATTGAGACATTCATCTTCCGAACATGCAAGCAGTTTTGTTCCGCTCTTAGGGAGATAAGTACGGTGTAATGTTTCTACTACACTAATGGAATTACGGAGAGGAGTTTTATTTCATGCAATGTGGAGGATGTGGTGTGTTGGGGTGGTGGGTGGGGGTGGTATGAATGAAAGGTTAGTTAGTTAGTCTGTTATAGTCCCGTCAACAGCTATGCTTATCTCAGGACTGTCACCGCGTAAAGTTCGACCACGTATAGCAAAACACACATCAATAATTCTTAACAACGTCCCAAAACCTGAAAACACCAAACAAATAAACAGTACAATTCACATGGCATCTTCGGTGCACCACACTTCGCCAAAGCTCACTTCGCCAATGCTCACTTCGCCAAACCACACTTCACCAAACCACACTTCGCCAAATCATTAGCCCGGCATAACACTTCGCCAAACCACACTTCGCCACAAACCTAGGTTAGGGATAGGTTAGGGATAGGGTTAGGGATAGGTTAAGGATAGGGTTAGGGATAGGTTAAGGATAGGGTTAGGGATAGTAAGAAAATAACAGAAAGTCACAGGAAACCATTTTGGGCGAACAGTGCTAGAACAGTCCCGTCAAACAAAAATTCAAGACAGTGATTACTTGTGAACACTTTGTCACCCAAACCAGTCATTTCTTGGCGAACTGAGCTGAGTGGGTTTGGTGAGATGTTACTTTTCGTGCACTAGCGGCCTTGGGGAGGGGTTGTCGGTGCCGAGAGTGAACATCAAAGGTTTGGCGAAGTGTGCTTTGGCGAAGTGTGGCGCGGCATCTTCACCATTGTACCCTATAGCTCATAATTTCACACAGTGCTGGAAACAGTAGCTTTTCTCAGCTCCTTTCAGTTCATGCCTTTTGCTAACACTCGTCACCAGCATAAACCAATTTAAAGTGTTTAATCTATTAGGCTTACATTGTTTTACGGTGGCATACCATTCGTGTACTGTGTATGAGCCACACTACTCTACTTATCGGATCAGTTGGGTTTTTTACAGTAAAACAAAAGGAAAACAAACACATCCTAGTGAAACAATTTATTAAAAAGACCATAATAGGCAAATATGCACTGCAGAATGGGCAACATGTGCTCCACTCAAGTGCGTAAGGTCTCACGCGTGAAAGCCAGTGAACAATAAAAAAAACAACAACCTGGCATGTCATAAATTGTAAATGAGGATGGAGAGAATGAAAAATGAGGATGAGGGGGCTACTCTTACTTTACCCCCCCCCCCCTTTACCCCCCCCCCCCTACCCCCACCCCCCCCCCGCCCCCCCCCCCCCCCCCCGCCCCCCCCCCCCCCCCCCCCCCCCCCCCCCCCCCCCCCCCCCCCCCCCACCCCCCCGCCACCAACACCACCACGACAAGCTTGAAGCCCACGGGGGGATGAATGAAAAAGAAACACCCGAAGGTGCTGATGGGATCCAGAGATGCACCACAGTTGGATAGTGTGTTTATTCCTATTCTATTATTTCTGGCTTTCACTTTCCACACTGTAAAAAGAATTGGGCCAGGAGCGTTACAAGTGCCCGCTACAATTTCTGCTCCATACGTTGAAAAAACAACAACCACAACTCAAGGTTTCGTATAAATGTTCATAGTCCACTTTGATTTCAAAACAAATTAACATGATGCTCGACAGTCAAGCCATCTTTGTGATCGCATACAGCTGGCAAACAAAAATGGAAGAGATGTTAACATCACAACTACATCTTTCATGGGCGAGGGGAGAGACTGTACGTGTGTGCGTGTGTGTGTGTGTGTGTGTGTGTGTGTGTGTGTGTGCGTGTGCGTGCGTGTGTGTGTGTGTGTGTGTGTGTGTGTGTGTGTGTGTGTGTGTGTGTGTGTGTGTGTGTGTGCGTGTGCGTGCGTGCGTGCGTCCATGTGCGCGCATGTCTTGTATTTTGTATGTGCTAGAGTGTATTCATGTGACCTTTGTATTTTTCATTTGAAATATGTGTTAGTGTTAGAGAGTGAGAGAGAGAGAGAGAGAGAGAGAGAGAGAGAGAGAGAGAGAGAGAGAGAGAGAGAGAGAGAGAGAGAGAGAGAGAGAGAGAGAGAGAGAGAGAGAGAGAGAGAGAGAGTTGCTTTGTATGTGTGCGTTGTTGCTGGTTGGTGTCATTCTTGAATGCTGTTTTTGTTGTCTATTTGTTGATGAAAAATTGATTGTAAAGCGCTTTGGGCTCATCTGAGGTAAAGCGCTATATAAATGTACAATTATTATTATTATTATTAGTGTACGCGTGCATTCTTGTATGTATTTCTCGTATTATATGTGTGTTGGTGTGTATTCGTGTGTGTATTTCTCATATTTTTTCACGTTAAATATTCAATGTGTTTTGTAAGTGTATTATGAAAATATTTTTGGTAAAAACTGATTAAAAGCATAAAAGTGATAAAGGGGTCAGCGATGTTTCGACGCAGAAAGAAGGCTTTCAGGGCAAATTCATCAAGCTCTCTTTTTTTTGGGTGGCACAAGCCACAAACCTATAACTCACTTTGTCGGTCGGTCGGTCTGTCGGTCGGTCCAAAATTGTCGCGTCCAAAAGTGTCGCGTGCCACAAACGATTGCGAATCCGCGCTTGTTTTGAAAACAATTGAACAAATGCCCGGTTTTTCAAAGAATCAATGCAGACTGGGTTGGCTCACGGGGACAGTTCAAATATTAATAAATAGTCCAGGCGTGGGTCTGTATTAAAACTAGGTATACCTTGTTTTGTTGTTATATAATAGGTTTTTATGTTGATCTAACATGATTTGAGGGTGCTGAATCCAAATCGGATGTAGGCCAAGTTGTTAATGTTGGGCATTTTCAGTTTTGACGTAATATTAAAAATGGCTGCCGTGGGATATTAGAGAACTGTAAAAACAGAGGAATCAATGCACTGTTGTTGTTGTTGTTGTTTTCGTTCCCCAGCTTAAGAGCTCTGGGGGCACACCCAGTGCCACGTGAACATTTCGCATGGCCTTGGGTGGGAAGATTACGTGTATGGCTGCTTTTTAAAGGGCCCCGCAATCTATGCACTATTGTAAATATCTAATGCTTTTCTTGGGTAAGAAATATGTAGAAGTTGTTGAAATGATTCAATTAACTGAAATGTTTGTATGTATTAGTCCCTTGCGACTCCGCAGAGGAGGGCTATTATCATCATTTGTGTCTTTTTGCCATATGTCTGCGTAATTATCATATAAACTATTCCACAGAATGAACTCAAAGTTTGTGTGATAATATTTGACGTGAAACAAATATGCTCCATCAAACAAGGCATTCCTTGTTGACCTTGACCTTGAGATTTGGCCTTGATTGTGTGCCTTTTTTGTATTGGCCATAGCTTGTAAACTGCCGCAATTGCAGTCCTAAAATGAGCTAAGTGTTGTAGCTTATGTTACGTTTATTTTGGTATAATATTGAGTTACTAATGCCTTTTAACCTTGTTCTTTCGTCTTAAATACTTTACCTTGACCTTGCATGTTTCAATTTTCTGTTTTGATCATTATTTGAAGTGTTTGCAGCTACAGTCACATATTGGTACATCAGCTTAACGTACTACACATATGATAGCTAACAATGACCAAGTATATCAAGTATAAACTTGATCTTAATGTTTGGCCTTCCGTTTTGCTAGGTATCAAGCAGTACAGTGCAATGTTCAGCATTGAGTTGCATGTAGAGAAAAGGGTGGCCTCGCCATTGAATAGAGAGTAGGGGGGGGCGGGGAGCAAAGAGTGAGAAAAGCTGACCTGCTAACTGGGCCATGGCTGCATTCAGATTGTCTTCACGTTCTGTTGACTGTCAGGGCCTCGTCTGGTGTTTGCAGCTGCCCCGTGAGTCCATATTCTGTGCTGACCTATGCATTTTCCAGATACAGTTCAATGGACTCATAACCTGGAATTAGTGAAAGTGCTGTTGCTTTCACAAACCAGTTGATATTGAGCTTAGAAGCATTGTACTTCAAAGTTGGAAGGCCAGCATAAGAAATATTCAATCCAAGTTCTGGTTATCACGAATGCATCTATTATCAGGTGATGCTATATTGAGGCCATAAGCGTGATACTAACAGCTAAATCAAGTGTAAATTACGTCTCTGTCAGAAAAATGTGGACACTCACGCAATGTCTCATTAATGTCTGACTTGGTTAAACAAATTAAAACAAATTAAGTATTACTTCTATTGGTGTCCACTTTTTGTTTTATATTATGTAAGTTCCACATATAGCCAGGCTTCAGGTTTCCCGGGATTGAGTGGCCAAAAATGATGTTGCCTTTAAGAGCACAATCAAAAGCGGTCACTCATATCTTGAGTATGGAGGACACAACACTCAACAGACGAAGACAATTAATCAGCAGTCAAGAGTAAAATAGGGACCTCCTGTACACTATCTTCCTAGGTATGTCTCCAGCCTCTATTAGCCATGGCTAGGCAGACGTGGACTGCGTTCACCAGTGACCAACGGCTGAACTGGGTAGTTGTGCATAGTGTATGCCAAGACAAAGAGCTCAAAGACTTTGTTCCTGGCTAGGATGGTTATCATGCTGGTGAGCTTCATTGATTGCATTGGCAGGCTCATGGAATTGGGGTGAGGGGGGTCAGTGGTTGAGAGCAGATTCTGGACATAAAAAGATGCCTGCTAACAGAAAAAGAACTAACAACGGTATATGAAACTCTTAACTTTTTGTATTTAAATGCCGCTACAGCTAATAATACTATTATGTTAATACATCCACGTGATAAACATTTGTCACAAGTCCAAGCCTATGGATCCACTGTTGCATTAACTCATCATAGATGTACTAATGATGACCAGAATTCGGATATAAGACATTTGCTATGCTGCTCTTCCAACTTTGATGTACACTTCTTCCATGCGCAGTATCAAGTGGTTTGTGGAAGCAGCAACACGTGCAAATTCCAGATATCAGTTCATTGAACTGTAGCTGGAAAATGCGTGGGTCAGCATTTTATGCAGAACATGGACACCAGGGACAACTGCCAACACCAGATGAGGCCCTGACAGTCAGCGTAACGTGAAAACAATATGTAATGCAGCTTTGGGAATGTTAGCAGGTCAGCGCCAATCTGCACATACTTTTTCAAATATACAGGGCTGGAGGACTTCAAGTGAGTGCAAACATCTCGTGACAGTTGTCATCAGAAACCCGTA
>CM065690.1:40981745-40986745 GCA_017654935.2 Phymorhynchus buccinoides
TCTGTCGGTCTGCTTAAAAAAAAAATTATATTCTCTCTCTCACTCTTTCCCTCTTTCTCTCCACCTCTCTCTATGCCTCTCTTTTTTTTAACATGCGCATCCAGCACGCATGTCAGGTCTGTGAGAGTGTGCATTAGTGTGCAAAACACAAAAAATAAAATGTCGCCGTCAATGCATATAATTTCAGCTAAATGAAAGCACTGATGCAATGCAAGGCTCTGACAAGTGGGACAGCTCAGTTACAATAGGAATTGTTCGGAAATAATTAAAGGGCCACCCTGACGGATGCGTTTTTGTAAGAAACACGTCGAGATCACCAGGCAATCACCCTTTACGGAGATCGCAACACTCACGTTGCTCTGGTTTCCTAGAAATCAAACCGTCAAATCGGCGATTCCTCCTTGGCGGAGGCGCTGGAAGTCGGATTATTTCACTGAAAGAGAAGTCGTGTGGCGTCTCCTTTTTAATGTCCGCCTGAGATTAGACCAAATCGTTTGCACGAAATTTTCGCAATAAAAGACTTTTTAGTTTTTTGGTTTTTTTTTAATTGTATGCAGTATATCTAAAGGAGTTTTGCTCACAACAAAGGAAATAGCTCAATTTTTTTTTTTTTTTTTTTACTGCACTACAAAAAAGAAAAAGCTTCAACCATATTGGGATTGGCCTCCACCCACCCCATTCAAAATGGCTACTCTCTCCGGCATCTCCGCCAAGGAGGAATCGCCGTTTTGACGGTTTGGTTTCTAGGAAACCAGAGCAAAGTGAGTGTTCCGATCCTTGAAAAGACTGTCTTTCTGGTGACCTCGACGTGTTTCTGGCAAAAACTCATCCGTCAGGGTCCACCTTTAAGGGGAGTAATGCCATGGTGCATGCGAGTGATCTTGCCTAATTCAATCGGTCAAACAGGGGAAGTTACTCTACCATCAGGTAGATCCACAGCTCTCGCCTCGTGTGTTTGACCAGACATACAGCACTTAGAACACCGTGCGTCATTCTAAAATGTATGTCATTTGTGTTTTTACGTCACATGTTGCAAGTTTTATCAGTTTGTGGCAACTGGCCACCCCTAATATTTTCTAAACAAATGTTTGCAAGTCGCTGACTCGCATCCTGCGGTTTCAAGCTTCGACGCCATTGTTGCATTGTTGCTATGGTATTTGACCGAGTAATGGAGGTAAGCAACTCTAATTTGCACGAAGTGCTCTCCCCTAGGGTTTTTTTCTTCCGAAAATCGTCTATTGGATTGCAATGTGTTAAAAGTTTCCCTTTGTTTTAAGCCTTAATAATCCGAGGTTTGAGCTTTCCGTTGTGTAAAAGGTGTCACGTTATCAGCGTTAGCCCTATGTAAACACAGCTTAACCCTTTCGCCTTTGTTTCCCTTTGTTTTAAGCCTTAATAATCCGAGGTTTGAGCTTTCCGTTGTGTAAAAGGTGTCACGTTATCAGCGTTAGCCCTAGGTAAACACAGCTTAACCCTTTCGCCTTTGTTTCCCTTTGTTTTAAGCCTTAATAATCCGAGGTTTGAGCTTTCCGTTGTGTAAAAGGTATCACGTTATCAGCGTTAGCCCTATGTAAACACAGCTTAACCCTTTCGCCTTTGTTTCCCTTTGTTTTAAGCCTTAATAATCCGAGGTTTGAGCTTTCCGTTGTGTAAAAGGTGTCACGTTATCAGCGTTAGCCCTATGTAAACACAGCTTAACCCTTTCGCCTTTGTTTCCCTTTGTTTTAAGCATTAATAATCCGAGGTTTGAGCTTTCCGTTGTGTAAAAGGTGTCACGTTATCAGCGTTAGCCCTATGTAAACACAGCTTAACCCTTTCGCCTTTGTTTCCCTTTGTTTTAAGCCTTAATAATCCGAGGTTTGAGCTTTCCGTTGTGTAAAAGGTGTCACGTTATCAGCGTTAGCCCTATGTAAACACAGCTTAACCCTTTCGCCGCCAGCCATTGTTTTAAGCCCCCATAATCCGATTAAACGTAACCGTTGTGTAAAAGAGAACGTTATCATCTGCAATATTGAGAATTCCTCTGTGATATGTAGCCATTTCTACCTCCCACAATTAAATAGAGAAAGAATATCTGCCATATTCGAATTCCTCTGTGATAACAGGCCCTGATTTGATGCCTTTTAGTAGAAAAGAACGTGGGTGTTAAACCATTGTGGTGCATAAATGTGACATTGGCGGTGAAAGGGTTAATGTTGATAAGTCTCGATGCTACGCTTTAAGTAATAATATATGATCTGATAGGCATCGTAACCAATACTGCATTTATTGTGAGAGACACTGGTGGCCGAGGCAGAGAGAGTGTAATGAAACTATATAGTCTGTGGCCGAGGTCTCACAAAACTAACTAAACAGTGACATCAGCACCTTTTAAAGGGGCACCCTGACGGATTAGTTGGTTTTTTTTAGCAAGAAACACGTCGAGATCACCAGGAAAACACCTCTTTACAGAGATCGCAACACTCACTTTGCTCTGGTTTCCTAGAAATCAAACCGTCAAATCGGCGATTCCTCCTTGGCGGAGGCGCTGGAAGTGAAATTCTTCCAGTGAAAGAGAAGGCATGTGCCTGCTCTTTTCTATTGGCCGCCTGAGTCGCTTAGACACAAATCACAAAATTTCCACGATACAAACCTTTTTATGTACAGTTTACCAAAAGGAGTTTCGCTCACAACAAAGGAAATAGCTCCTTTTTTTTTACTGCACTACAAAGAAGAAAAAGGTTTCAACCACTCCGAGTGTCCTCCACCCACCCCGTCCAAAATGGCTTCTCTCTAAGGCAACTCCGCCAAGGAGGAATCGCCTTTTTGACGGTTTGATTTCTACGAAACCAGAGCAAAGTATTTGGTATTTGGTATTTTTGGTATTTGGTATATTCTAGTCACAGAGACTTATCTCTGTGAAATTCGGTCAGCTCTCCCCCGGAGAGCGCGTCGCCGCAAATGCAGCGCCTACCCAATTCCCAAAGTGAGTGTTCCGATCCTTGAAAAGGCTGTTTTTTTCTGGTGATCTCGACGTGTTTCTTGCAAAAACTCATCCGTCAGGGTGTCACTTTAAGCTAGCAGAACAGCATGGGGTATTTGGGAGGCAAATTCGGATTGGAAACAGCACAAATGAAGGTGCTTGTATGGCAATCCCAATTTGACACGGCCCTTGAAAAGGATCCTGTCGTCTTCCTAGCATCCCTTTTCCCTCAGTCTGTTCAGCAGTGCCTCCCTCCTTCTCGCTTTTAATAGTGTTATCTTCTTTTTCTCTTCTTCTCATTTTCAATTCACTGAACAAATGTCG
The DNA here is from genome assembly GCA_017654935.2 of Phymorhynchus buccinoides. NCBI lineage: Eukaryota > Metazoa > Mollusca > Gastropoda > Neogastropoda > Raphitomidae > Phymorhynchus > Phymorhynchus buccinoides. Next base: position 40,985,032 of record CM065690.1, read on the forward strand.
AGAAGTGCAGTGAGTAAAGAGCACATTGTTGCAGCTTAATGGGATTGGGAGACAAGTAAAACGAAATGTAAAAAACAAATCTCATTATGCTGCTCTCTGTGTCTGTCTGTCTGTCTGTCTGTCTGTCTGTCTGTCTCTCTCTCTCTCTCTCTCTCTCTACTCTCTCTCTCTCTCTCTCTCTCTCTCTCTCTCTCTCTCTCTCTCTCTCTCTCTCTCTCTCTCTCTCTCTCTCTCTCTCTCTCTCTCTCTCTCTCTCTCTCTCTCTCTCTCTCTCTCTCTCTCTCTCTCTCTCTCTCTCTCTCTCTCTCTCTCTCTCTCTCTCTCTCTCTCTCTCTCTCTCTCTCTCTCTCTCTCTCTCTCTCTCTCTCTCTCTCTCTCTCTCTCTCTCTTATACCCTTATGTACAAGATCATAAATAAGTTAGTACCAAAATATCTTATTACTAAATTCCATGCAATTCGAAGCAAAACCAAATTAATAATGCCCCGCCCCAGAACAGATCTATATAAAGCATCCCTTACATACTCAGGTGGTAAACTGTGGAACGACATCCCTGATGATTTCAAATATAAAACTAGCGTATCTTCCTTTCGTAAATCTTATCACAAGTACATAATGGACAATCTTGTCCATCAGTTATGTTAATGAGTTTTACTACAAAAAAAATATCAACTTATGCCAAGATTCTTGTAAATCTTTTATGTCTCTCTGTATATCTGTTTAATGTCCCAATTTGATTCTCTGTCAATTATTTCATGTGCCAATTTTTGTTTAATTTTCTTGCCTTGATTGTTTTCATGTCAATTTTTCATTGCCTGATGCATGGTGTGAGTGTGTGAGTGAGAGGGCCAGGTGCAAAGAAGCTATTGTAGCTTATCCTTTTTACCCTCAATAAAACATTCGTATTTCGTATTCGTATTTCGTATTTCCTATTTCTCTCTCTCTATCTCTCTCTATCTCTCTCTCTCTCTCTCTCTCTCTCTCTCTCTCTCTCTCTCTCTCTCTCTCTCTCTCTCTCTCTCTCTCTCTCTCTCTCTCTCTCTCTCTCTCTCTCTCTCTCTCTCTCTCTCTCTCTCTCTCTCTCTCTCTCTCTCTCTCCTCTCTCTCTCTCTCTCTCTCTCTCTCTCTCTCTCTCTCTCTCTCTCTCTTTCTCTCGTCTCTTACCTGTGTGTGTGTGTCTCTGTGTGTGTGTGTGTGTGTGTGTGTGTGTGTGTGTGTGTGTGTGTGTGCGTGTGCGTGTGTGTGTGCGTGTGTGCGTGCGTGCGCGTGCGTGTGCGTGCGTGCGCGTGCGCGCAAGTGTGTGCGTGTATGGGGGGGGGGTGCATGTGTGCCTGCGTGTGTGTATGTTTCTGTGTGTGTGCGCGTGTGCGCATTACTGTATGTATGCGCGCGTGTGTGCATGTGTGTGTATGTGCGTGCATGTGTGTGTGTGCGCGTGCGTGTATGCGTGTGTGTGTGTGTGTGTGTGTGCGCGCGCGCGCTCGCGCGATAGATGGCAAAATTCACGGAGATTCAAAACAGCGCAAACAAAAGTCGTTTTTTGTAGCAATCCATTGTCCACACGTCCCTTCTTGCAAAGCACAACAACCAACCCTACCCGTCACCCCCTCTTTCTTCCACGTTTCTCATAACCTTTCCTTTCAAATTGTTCTGTGTCCTTTGTGCAAAGCGTAAACACTCTATGGAGAGCTGGACAACATAGGATCTTCTGAGAA
>CM065690.1:40989245-40995392 GCA_017654935.2 Phymorhynchus buccinoides
ATACTTTCACAAAAGGAATAGATTTTGTAAGGCCGTGTACACACATAAGCGGATATTCCATGCGGAAACCCGTACGCAATCCATAAATAAGTGAAACAAAGAAGGGAAAATATTTGCGCACGTGTCCGAATTTCCCCTATATGCGGCGTACACTTGTATCCTCCTTTCTTCCACTTATTTAGGGTTGTCCACACACAGTGACACACACACACGCGCGTCTAATGTGAACCCGGCCATAGGCTCATAGCAGATTCTGGTTCTCAAGAATGATCGAACCATCTGGCACTGAACCTTCACTTGAGGCTTTATACTACTTCTTGTTGACACGAAAGGGCGATAACTTTAGGCCCGAACTGCCCATGCCCCCTGGTGACGAGTCAGGAGCAGAGACTATTCTATGGCTATGTCACGGGAAATATTGGAATCCGTGAAAATTCCGAATTTCCCCTAGTTTGGGAAAATTCGGAATTCGGAATTTTCCCGGGAATCCGAATTTTCCCGGATTCCAATATTCCCCGTGACTACTAGTTCCTGACAGGCAAGGGCGAAAATCTTAAGTAGGTGGCTTTTGCAATTCAGGGCACGAGACAGGGGCTGATAATGTTCGGTATTTTTAACCCTTTCACCGCCTAAGTCGCATGTTAGCACCACAGTGATTTAACACCTAAGTCACTAAAAGGCATCAAATTGGGGTCTATTATCCAAAGACCCTATTGTCTTAGTTTTGGGAAGTAAGGATAGACCTTATTTTAGATATGTCACAGAAAAATCCCCAATACTGCTGATGGATTTTGTTCTCTACCCAGGTAAATGTAATGGAAATTGTTGGCTGAAATATGGCTTGCGGTGAAAGGGTTAAGCCTCATTTAATGAAACTCGCTTCGTTTTGGCTGATAGTGATGAGTAGGCTACACGTGTTGATATCGATCTACTTTATTCACTTGTTTGTTTGCTGTTTTGTTTAAACATATTTTGTATTATGCTGTGTCATCTTTCATAGCTTAGCGTCTTCATTACGTTCAATTCGTGTGTCCTCTTAAAGGGGCACCCTGACGGATGATGTTTTTTTAACAAACACGTCGAGATAACCAGGAACACACCCTTTACAGAGATTGCAACACTCACTTTGCTCTGGTTTCCTAGAAATCAAACCGTCAAATCGGCGATTCCTCCTCGGCGGAGGTGCTGGAAGTCAAAGAGAAGGCGTGTGCCATCTCTTTTCTAATGGCCGCCAAATCGTTTGCACGAAAGTTTCGCAATACCAGCCTTTTTTTTAAAACATTTTTAAATTTTATACAGTTTATCTAAAGCAGTTTTGCTCACAACAAAAGAAACAGCTCCTTTTTTTTTTTTTACTGCACTACAACAAAATACAACGCTTCAATCACAATGAGTGTCCTCCACCCACCCCATCCAAAATGGCTACTCTCTCCGGCATCTCCGCCAAGGAGGAATCGCCGTTTTGACGGTTTAATTTCTAGGAAACCAGAGCAACGTGAGTGTTCCGATCCTTGAAGAGACTGTCTTTCTGGTGATCTCGACGTGTTTCTTGCAAAAACAACTCATCCGTCAGGGTGCCCCTTTAAGTCTGATTTTTAAAAGAACCACAACAGAAAATTATCCTCATCGTCGTCGTCATCATCATCTTCACCATGGTCCACCTGTCTCTGAGCTGTCTGGGACGTTCTGAGCTGAGGCCATCTGCTGGAGTGTGGATTAAAGGGGTCGCTACACTACATACGATTCGATCCCAATGCGATGCGATTTGACATGGTTGTGAGGCATGCTTCTCGTGAAATTCAACTGTCTAAATGAATCTGATGAAATCCTACTAGTTTTGTTCACTATATTCGTAGTCCCCTTGTACACGAATCTGATGAAATGTGTATATTTATGTATCAGACATTTTAAGTGATTCATGTTTTGGGGTCTACTTGAGTATAGGGAGAAAGGTGGCAGAGTGGTTAAGACGTTCGCCTGCCAAATGTAATGCGTGACTGCAGCGTGAGTGACCCGGGTTCGAATCCCTGGCCTCCTCGCCCTTTTCTTTCTAGTTTGACAGGAAAATCGAACTGAACGTCCAGTCCTTCGGATGGGGACTTAAAGCTAGTCTGACCCGTGCGCTTTACGCACGTAAAAATCCCACGGCAGTTGAAAGTCGGTAAGAGCAGGGAGAAATCCCGCTGCCTGGTATGGCCAAATTGATAGCTAGGTTTCCAAGTGTGCCCACACACCCCTCCTCACCCTGTGCCCCCCACCCCAATTATTATTTTAATTAAATAGGCGCTGCACTTGCGGCGACGCGCTCTCTCGGGGGAGAGCAGCCCGAATTTCACAGAGATACGTGTCTGTGACTAGAATATACCAAATACCAATATAGTGAGCGAAAATAGTAGGATAGAATTATTTTTAGACGGGGGGATTTCACGTGGATCGCAACTCACAGGCATTTCGTATTCGTATTTCCTTCTTCTCTCTCTTCTCTCTTTCTTCTCTCCGAGTCTCTCTCTTCTCTCTCCTCTCTCTCTCTCTCTCTCTCTCTCTCTCTTCTCTCTCTCTCTCCATCTCTCTCTCTCCTCTAATCGTCTTCGGCCTCTCTCGTCTCCTCTCTCTCCTCTCTCTCTCTCTCTCTCTCTCTCTCTCTCTGTCTCTCTCTCTCTCTCTCTCTCTCCTCAATACAACTTTGACATTTTTTCGGTCATGATTTTCGTGAACTATCACTGTTTAAATGTATCTGTTGAAATCCTCCTAGTTATGTTCACTATCTCCCCGTGGGGATACCGGGGGTCTTTTTGTAAAAAATAGTTCTCCCACCTTCTGGAAGTTCTGTGCTTGTAACTTCCTTTTCCCTTTGCTTTCTATCATCTACTATCTTTCTGACGTATTGGCCCATTCTCCTGCCTTTAAAAAAAAAAAAAAATCTTCCAAATAATTGTTCTCCTTTGAGCTCCTCCAAAATCGGAATGTGTCGGCTGTACGCAGCGAGTGGGGAGACCAGTGAAAACTGAAAACCCAGACACACATACGTTACCTTACCCATTATGGCCATATGGCCTGGGAACGCAGAAGAAGAAGAAGAATGTTCACGTGTACCTGTAGTCCCCCGTACACGAATCTCATGAAACATCTGTATTCTTTTGTAAACATATTTTATTCTTTTTTATTCTTCTTCGATCACTCAGACAGTTTCCTGTCAATTTGTGAGCGCAGATGCGTCATGCTGCCGTTATGAGACTAAGTATAAAAACCAATTAGGCCCAGCATGTCCCGACTTCGGCTGGAGGGAAATAATCTTTGTTGAAGTGTGTCGTGGAAAAAAAATAAGGGCAGGAGAATGAACACGGAAAGGCAGAAAGATAGTAGATGACAGCAAGCAAAGGGAAAAGGGCAGAGTCAAAGAGAGGGACAGTGGACAGATTAGAGGAAGTTGCAAGCACAGAACTTCCAGAAGGTGGGGGAACTATTTATGCAAAAGACCCCCCCGGTATCCCCACGGGGGGGACATATTTTATGAGAATCGTGTATTGGGGTCTACATGAGTACAGCGAATGAAAATAGAATGATTTCAAGATGAAGGTATTTCACGTGAAGCATGCCTCTCACAGACGTCGTCACAGTTGGATCGCAGTCGGATACAATCGCACGTGTGTGGCAGACCCTTTACGTGTGAGGCTAAGTTGCTTTTTTTTTTTTTTTTTTTTTTTTTTTGCATCAATCCACTTAACCCTTTCACCGCCAGCCATATTTCAAACCAAACATTTCCATTGTTCACACCTAAAACTCTTCTTTTGTATTCACAGTTGTTTATAGTACTTGGTTTAAATGCAGTCTCCATCTGTTCAATCAATTGTGCAACTATGACGTTAATTTAAGGAGCACGGTATATAAGCTTCGAGCTTCTTGTTGCTCTAATTGTCTTTCATGTTTGATCGTTTCCGAATGAATAAAGATTTGTTTAAACCAACGTTTCTATTAAATTTACTTGGGTAGAGAACAAAATCCATCTGCAGTATTGGGGGATTGTTCTGTGACATAATATAAAATAAGGTCTATCCGTACTTCCCAAAATTAAGACAATAGGGTTTTGGGATAATAGACCCCAATGTGATGCCTTTTAACCCTTTCACACGCCAGCCATATTTTCAGCCACAACTTTCCATTAAATTTACCTGGGTAGAGAACAAACTCCATCTGCAGTATTGGGGATTCTTCTGTGACATATCTAAAATAAGGTCTAACCTTACTTCCCCAAACTAAGACAATAGGGTCTTTGGATAATAGACCCCAATTTGATGCCTTTTAGTGACATAGGTGTTAAATCATTGGGGCGCTAAAATGTGACTTTGGCGGTGAAAGGGTTAAAGCGTAAATACACCGCATACGATGTGATCCGATTGTGACGATGTCTGTGAGTCATGCATGATTCACGTGAAATACTTCCGTCAGAAAATAATACTATTTCCGTTCAGTATACTCAAGTAGAAATCCATGAATACAGTCATGAATCAAATAAAATGTATGATACTAAAATAATTATAGATAGGGGAGACTTCTTCATATAGTACCTGTCACGCAATTCGTACCACCTGGGTTCCTACCAAAACGGTTAAAGATTGAGGGTTAACCCTTTCACCGCCAGCCATCTTTGAGCCAAAAATTAGCTTCCATTCAAAACTTACTTGGCTACAGCAACGATTTCGTCTGCAATATTGTGGGATTTTATCTGTGACACATTTAGAATAGGGTCAATCCTTGCTGCCCAAATTTAGGAACACAATATAATAGAATAATAGACCCTGATTTCGAGAGTTTTATTGACACGGGTGATAAATCATTATGGTGCAAAAATGCGACATGGGCGGTGAAAGGGTTAATATTTGTGTGTGAAGTTTGGCCAATGGATGGGGAATGTTTTATCACCACCAAAATTCAACACAGCGGAAAACCGTTTGTAAGGCAATCAAAAATTCATGTTGGCAGCATCTGAGGTTATTTTGGGTCATGTTTTGTTCATTTGTTATTCGATGCACCAATACAAAAATTAAAACACTACATGCCACTCAACAAATCTTTAAAGTGTTAGGGTCAATGTTGTCCATTTTGTAAATTAAAATATTCAAAGCAAAAATAACTTGAGCCATAGTTATGCAATTCGTACCTCTGTCATGTGTCTATATGAGTATAGGGAACGAGGGGCGCACGCGCGAGAATTGAATTGAATGAATTTTATTTATAGAGGGTAATAGAATAAGCAATAACATGCTTTTTTGGCATCCAGCCCTCTGCGGAAAACCCCCACATCATATATAAGTAGAAATGAAAAAGGAAAACGGAGTAGAGACAAAGCTGTATACGAGAGAGAGAGAGAGAGAGAGAGAGAGAGAGAGAGAGGGAGAGAGAGAGAGAGAGAGAGAGAGATAGAATTTGTGTTGAGAGAGAGAGAGATGGTGTGTGTGAGAGAGAGAGAGAGAGAGATAATGTGAGAGAGAGAGAGAGAGAGAGGAGAGAGAAAAGAGAGATGACAGAGAGAGAGAGAGGAGAGGTGAGAGTTAGAGAGACGTCAATCAGGCCCTCTCACAAATGTCAAAATCGCATCGCATTGGGATTATCGAATCGTAAATGTAGTGTTATTGGCCCTTTAGTGCTTAGAAGTAGTTACTTTGTGTACCAGTCCACTTAGAGCAAAGAGACTGTATAGGGGAAGACTAACATCCGGTCTCTTTTCCCTATATGTGTAGTGAGGACAGAAACACTGGTTATGTCCCTTTTTAAACAGTACACATTTTACACGGCGATAGGTCAGTTGAATTCTCCGTTCAAGTTCCAGTCTGAGTTTTTGGATAGCCTCCACTGTGAATAGTGTACTGTCCCCACTAACGATAACTCTATCAGCCCGGTTCGCCGAGCTCTTAAGTAGTCCATCTTACCCTTTTAGAATAGCTTTGCTTAGAGTTAACACTCTTTTGGGGCACCTCATTTTATCACGAACACAACAAGTTAATTGACCCATGAGCGCTTCTAGTGGCACAGTGGGGGATCACTCTCGTGGCTTATTTGACTCCCCTTGCTACATAATTATAGAGGGGTATAATATTTATTGCCGCCGAGGGAGGAGGCAGAGAGAGAGAGAGACGAGAGAGAGAGAGA
>CM065690.1:40995892-41128392 GCA_017654935.2 Phymorhynchus buccinoides
ATGTCTGTTGTATGAACTCAGTTGAAGCATCTGGTTTCAAATATCGAATCGAAACAAATCAAATTCCCGCTCTAACAAGGTTATAAAAGGACTATAATATGTCAAAATGTTTGTTGTATGGACTTAGTTGAAGCAATTGTTTTCAAATATTGATCTTCGTCTTCCTGTTCTGCGTTTCCAGGCCGTATGACCATAATGGGTAAGGTACGTATGTATATATATTGTCCGGGTTTCAGTTTTCACTGGACTCCCTGCTGTGTACAGTCGACACATTCCGATTTCGGAGGGGATCATACTAATCAAATTCCAGCTCTAACAAGGTTATAGAAGACCATAATATTTCAAAATATCTGTTGTATGGAGTGTTTGTCGTCACCATAAGACGGCTAAAGTCGAACAAAATCAAGTATGCACAATATCGTTGCCTCTCATCTAGTCAATCATCGACAGTTCACATACCTTTGAGGAAGTCCGAGATGTCCTGAAGCTGAGGGATGTTGTCCTCCCTGAAGCCACAGTTGTCAACCAGCAGAGGGAAGATGTGGTTGTACTCACGACAAGCGTGGGTTGGATAGAGCTTGGTCAGTTCCTTGAAGATTGTGGCCCTGGGATAAACGACCCGTTTTAACGTAAACCAAATTATTTAATACCTTTAAGGTATTTTGGAAAACATCGAGCACATAACAAAGAAACAATAGAGTATTATAGCGATATAAGAATCATTTTGTCTTAATGACTTTTCTGACATCATTGCATGGTACGTACAATAATGAGTTCCATATAATTAGGCCTACGAGACATTGTGTGGACAAAGGAAGTGAATTTGATGCCTGCGAAACCATGCTGATAAAAAAGACAACGTTAATTGCTGTTTAGAAATGAACTACCCAGCATTCCTGTAAATTATATTAGGATTCAAAGGCCACAATGTAAGCCTTCCTGTGTTTATTCCATTTCATGCTTAGAGACAGACGGAAGGATGTAATCTTAAAGAACAATCTGCATGCCATAGCCCAACCATGATCAAAATCGAAATACTAGTTCACAGCCTAGCCATTCTGTACTCAAACCTTCTCTAACATGTCTGTTTTCGTGACATTTTGTTTTACCTGATACAACCCACAACCACAAAAGTCATTAGTTCGGGTTTAAAGTGGTGCCGCTAGACTTTGTGTTAGCCGTCTGTCATATTAATGACACCATTGATGTGACATCAGCTCTGGCCATTGACCAGATATCAAGTGTGCCATGGAGCATCGCACCAATTGATAATTATACCGCTGAATGCATTGGCATATGTTGAATTGTTTAAACTCAAATGCGATTGAAGCGTTTTGAGTGGACAACACACCATGCAATGTAGACGTAGGCCTACTCACCATGTCTTAATCTCGTCCTTTGTATACTCCACGGTGGGGATTTGTTCACCACTGAAACATAGAAGAAAATGAAGAATAATATTGGCCTGAAATAAGATGTGATGCGTCGATGATCAAAAGTTCATTGCGACATAAAAATCAAACACCATGATGATAGAAAATGCTTGTATCGATGTTTATTACAATTCTTTGGTATTTTTCTAACCATACACACTTTTTGTTCTCCTGTTCTCTCTCTATATATAAATGGAATGTATATTCGATTGGAACGAGGGCTTGTGAGGTTCTAAATCTGCGTGTATATGTGGTAATATTAGCCTAAACTACTGAAGCAATTTTAATGAAAATTCGCAGAACTGTCCATGATATCTCAATGATGATGGCCGTTTGTTTGATATACCTATATAAGGATTATAAATTATTTTATTTCTCAGTCTTGAGACAATAAAGTTCTTTGAAGTTGAAGGAGCACACAAAACAGAACCCGTCGACAAAACAGTATAATAATGCGCCAGTTGGGCGGATCACGACGCTAAACCACGCTTTACTAGGCCTGATTTTGAAGTCACATGGTTGCAGCTCAAACCCATATCGTCACAGGTGAAACTGTAAAAGCATACACACACATAGGCTACAATAATGAACAAAATCATGTCTTCACGGTATCAGTCGAGAAAAACAACGGTGTCCTTTTTGCCAAACAGAAAGATAAATCATTTACTTCTTCTTCTTCGATCGCTTAGACTTCTCCTGTCATTATGAGCGCAGATGCGCCATGCTGCCATTATGCGCCTAACTAAGAACATAATTTTAGGCCCAGCATGTCCGTCTTTGGCAAGAGAAAACCTTCGTAAGAGTGTCAAGAACGAAGGCAGGAGAATGGACCAGTGAGGCAGAAAGATGGTAGATGACAGTTAAGCAAAGGGAAAAGGCAGAGTCAAAGAGAGTGTCAGATTAGAGGAAGCTACAAGCACAGAACTTCCAGAAGGTGGGGGGACTATTTGTACGAAAGAGACCCCCGGTATCCCCACGGGGGAATCATTTACTAAAATACCCTCCCTCTCTCACCCACTGTATGTGTTTAGGCCTACGTGTGTGTGTCTTTTTTCGTGTGCTCGCATTTGTAGGCATGGTATGTGTACTGGTTACCCGGCCAGAGGACGGGTATTGTGACGGATCTGTGTGTCTGTGCACCCGTGTGTCTGTCTGTGTATCGATTATCTTAAAACTTACTGGACGGATTTTGATCAAATTTGGCAGAGGGGTAGACATCTTGAAAAGGTAGGTTCCTGTCAGTATACATGACTATGCTGACCTTGACCGTTTGACCGTGAAAACTGAAATTTCCTTCTTTGCGATACATATTTTATTTATTAGCTGTATCTCATGAACCATTGAACAGAATCGCTTGAAATTGTGTGTGGTGGTGTATCACGGTGCAGGGAGGGTTCTGTAAAAAAACAAATGCTGACCTTGATCTTGAATATCTTTGAAATGTTGTGAAAGCACTAACATTCAAATATTGTCAAATGGTGAAAGGAAAGTAGCTCCAGGTAGTTGACAAAAACGTAATCAAGAGTATTGCCCCTTTGACAAGACAGGGGAGTTGGAGCAGTGTACGTAAGCTCAGGGAAAGTGGAGGATGGGAGTAGAGGAGCTACACAGGCAGGTACTGAGGTTTTGCAAATGCATTGGTTAGTGTGTTCGTTATGCATAATAGTATGCAAACTGGTTTTTATGCATTTTGTGGGAAGTGATGTGTGGGTGTGGGTGTGGGTGTGTACGGGAGATGGAGGGTAGGGGGGGGGGGAGGGGCAATGTAGAGGGTAGGAGGACATAGCTCTGGCCGGGTGTCATTGTCACAGTGCATTTCTAGTTTCCTAAGTGTCGCACATTGTTGACACGAGTGGCAAATGTTGGATGGAAGATGAACGGCCCACTCACTGCTTGTAGTTGAAGGCAATGTCCGCAAACTCCTTTCTCCTTGCCCGGTACACTTGATCCGTGAACCCCTGCAAGCAATTCAACAACAATATGTCTGATTAAACAAAAAAGAGTAAAGATCGAGAGAAGGCACTGCTACTCAAAGTTCTTCTTCCTCGTCGTCGTCGATTGCCCATTTTTCTGTCATATGAGCGCAGATGTGTCATGCTGACGTTATGCACCTAACTAAGAAAAGAAATAGTTAGGCCCAGGATGTCCGTCTTCGGCTGGAGAAAAAACAATCTTTGTAAGAGTTTCTAGAACAAAGTCTGGAAAATGGACCGGTAAGGCCGAAAGACAAGTACCGTCAGCAAATTGAAAAGGCAGAGTCAAAGAGAGTGACAGATTAGAGGAAGTTTTAAGTGCACGAAGTTCCAGAAGGTGGGGGAACGATTTAATATACAAAAAAACTCTCCGCCGCCCTCCTTCTCCTCCGCACTCCTAAATTGAAAAGGTAGAGTCAAATAGAGTGACAGATTAGAGGAAGTTTCAAGCACGAAGTTCCAGAAGGTGGGGGGAACTATTTATGCAGAAATACCCCCCCCCCCCCCCCCCAGTAAACCCACGGGAGGAACTTAAATTCGCGTCTGTATAAGCCATACATTGAAAATATACAATGATACTTGTAGAAAATAAGATACGCATGATTGAATGACCTTTCAACAACACACTTGTTGCAGAGAATGAATGTACTATTCGATAGCGTGGAGTACAGTAGCGTACCGTAATGCACCGCAGTGTAGTCAGGCGGCTAATTGGCAGAATTAGTGTTCTTGATCAACTTCAGTTGCGCGTTAGAAATGGGTATCCTTGCTGGATGCTTTACTGGGGTGCGAGTGAATATTTATAGAAAAAGATGCCACATTGCTTTATTAATTTCATACTATACACCTGTATCGTTAAAAATTCAGGACTTTCCTGGAGTTGCACTGCCTCAGGGCATTGCCTCCAGGATCGTTCCCACCATCTTTTTATCTACTAATGTCCCATATGTGTCTGTTTCAGACCGAAGGACGTAAAACGGATTTTCATTCTCATTGCTTTAATAATGTTTTAGCTATGTAACAATTACCTAACGTCTATTTGCTTGATCAAGTTTTGTTGTTGTTGATAGGTACAGATTTGAGTCACTTGACTACTGAACAGTATTTTCACGTTCAGCACTGTATTGTGCTGCACTGTGCCATATTGAAATGTGGTGTGGTGTCGTGTTGTGCCATGTCTTGCACTGTGTGCGGTTGCACTGTGCTGCACTTTACAATGCAATGCATGCAGTGCCATCGGAGCTTCATATACAATGCTAACACATTTTAGACGGGCCTTAATCTATAATATAATGCGCTAAGGCCCGAAGTGTAAAAGAACGTAAAAACTCGGATACCGCGTAAATGTCGGACTTTTGCTTGCCATACAGTTCCAGAAGAACGCGTTGGGACGTGATTCTGCTATGTCTGGTTCAAAAGTTTGCTTTTCAAAGATAATTTTGAAGGCAAAACATATGAAATGTTCTTGAAATTTTGTGTCGTCTGCGTCGCCCGAACTGTGTCGGAAATTGCCGAATCTACCTCGGAAAACACGAAGAATGCCGAACCTGTGTTTTGTAACTTCCGCCCTTTTTTGTCCGTCCTTTACTTTCCGGATGTGCAATGTTGGCCAACTTTTTTTTATTCACACAGTAAGTATGTGTATTTGAGGAGTCCATGAATCCGATGAATCGTTTGTTACCGTGCGGAGCACGGGTGTAACTAGTTATACTTTATTATGCTTTGTCATGATGATAATCCAAGAACAAAAAGGCCCCCACATACCGGGTGGTCAGCGTCCAGCTCTGACCCATAGCTGAGGATCTGGTTGGCGAAGCGATCCAGGTCACGAATCATGCGGGGGAACCAGGGGACTGCACAGGTCAAATCAGCCCAAAATATAAAGTCAAGGCCTCAAAGAAATGACACAGTAATAGGGACAACGCTGCTACAGAGAAATATAACTCGAGCAATGAATCAAAATGGGGTTTAGCGTCCCGCTCGGCTGCAAGCAGCACGTGTGAGACGAACCATCAACCAACCACCATTAATAACGATATTTCAAAGTAAGGCACGAGTAATCCTTTCTGTATGGTATTTATTTATACCTTTTCAGAAATTGGTATAGGCCCTACATTAATTATTGGCCTCTTCTTCATCGTTGCTTACATAAGCCTGGATTGTTTTGCTGAAGAAAATGAAAAACTATGAATGTTGTTTGTCTAGGCAGGTCTCTCTCTCTCTCTCTCTCTCTCTCTCCTCTCTCTCTCTCTCATCTCTCTCTCTCCTCTCTCTCTCTCTCTCTCTCTCTCTCTCTCTCTCTCTCGTCATCTCTCTCTCTCTCTCTCTCTCTCTCTCTCTCTCTCTCTCTCTCTCTCTCTCTCTCTCTGTCTCTCTCTCTCTCTCTGTAATTCACAAACACACGCATGCGTGTGTGCGCATTGCAACTTAAAAAATGCAAACCGCAGAAGGCAAGACTGCAGGTTAACACAACACTCCATCATCAAAGCAATGTTTTGAACACACATAGCTTGGTAAAGTTTCTGTGCAAATAATTATCATAAACAACTGACTAGATCTAATTTATGTTTCCACCAATAGAAAATGTGCAATAAAAGCATGTATGTTTGCTTACACAATGTCCATCTTTAAATACAATTTTGACTTTGAAAATAAAATAAAATTTGCAATAAAAGCATGTATGTTTGCTTATTCATTGTCCATCTTTAAATGAAATTTTGACTGAAAAAAAGAAGAAAATTTGCAATAAAAATCAACACAAAAATAAAGTTTCAAAACTTATACTATATAGCAATATTTATTTCAAAGTGAATATTTCAGGTACATTTTTGACATAATTATATTTCTATTGTTATGGCTTGATACGCCTGAAACCGTTACATTACTTTTTCTGTGAAACCAACTACGATAATATTTTCACCCTTCTTTCATATCTTTTGTGTGTGTGTTTATACTTATCTACCCACCATTCTTTTTTGTACACTTTGATGACACATTGTTAATTCTTCTGACACTTTTGTTTAACACACTTCCAACCTATGTTCATGAATAGCTAGTCACAAGCCATGCCTAGAAAAAAAAGGCATGATTAACAGAGACAAGCAATCTCATACTAAATGACAACAGTAATACATTTGAGTAAGATATGAATTATGCAAATCATAATATTTTTTCAATATTTTCGTTTGACAATACAGGAAAAACGCTGGAAAGTTACAAAACTTTAAAGATGTTAAAACATACAAGTATGTAATAAAACGTAAAATAATGCACATTATGTCATTGTAATGTCAGCCATTGCATACACTATGCGCATGCACAGGCACAAACATTCACACAAAATATTACTACGCTGACAAAAAGACCCAAATGTGTGACTATTTAAAAAAAAAGTAATTATACAACATTGCAAATTAACACGAAACAAAATGCATGTACATTATCCTACAGGAGAATGCATTACATATAATATACAGAGTGACTGGACGTCTTCCCTCCAGCAAATGAAACAACAGTATGCCATTAACCTTTATACAATCTTGAGGTTGCATTTTTCCATCCATGCGTGATAATTGTGTGGCTGCTTTTAAATACAACATTTTTGTACTTAATGTTCAAAACAAGTTTTTCTTAATTTGTTTTTTTTTTTATATCAAAACAATGGCCGCACTCTCTCTAACCCATGAAAAGTTTATAATTCATAACATTTGAATAATATTTGTAATAGTAACGGGTTTGTATGACCACCACCAACAGCAAGCTACCATCACCGCCATAGCAACAGAAACTAAGAATGTATTGCTACATGTTGTCTACGAGAATCTGAAGCATAGCAGGCATCTGACAGTGATCACGCTGTTTTGTTAAATTGATAGGTCATGTTAAAGGTGTGTGTGTGTGTGTCTGCGTGTGTACGTGTGTGTGAGTGTACTTGTATGTATATCCTCTAACGTTTGTGTAGGGGTGTTGATGTATGTGTGGTCTGTCCGTGCAACTCAATTCCTGTGGCTGAATAATGAGTCTGTGTCTGTATGTGTATGTTGGTGATGTGCGCGCACGCGTCTGTGTGTGTGTTGTGTGTGTGTGTGTGTGTGTGTGTGTGTGTGTATGTGTGTGTGTGTGTGTGTGTGTGTTGCTTTATATATGCTTTGTTGCTGGTCTGTGTCATTTATAAAAACCTGTTTTTGTTGTCTACCTGTTGATGAATATTTGATTGTAAAGCGCTTTGGGCTCATTTGAGGTAAAGCGCTAATATAAATGTACTATTTACTAATTATTATTATTATTATTATATTATTATTAAAGTATGAACGCTAAATAAATGTACTTTTACTAATTATTATTATTATTATATTATTATTAAAGTATGAACATGGATTTTCCCCAAGCTCACACTTTGTTTTGAACTCAATCCAGAAGATTTTTTTTCTTCTTCAATCGAGAAGATACTTAGTGCTTACACATCAATTGAGACTTCGATGGGATCACACCTCAATGAAGGTTACATTTTCTTCTTATATTGTCTTTGCCTTATTCTGATCGATCTGTAATATGCTCACTGCAATTTGGTCATTTTGGTGCTATTTAAATGCTGATATCGACCAAACATTTAATAACAAAAATAAATGAAACTAAAATAAGGAACGATATTTCTGTGCAGTTTGCGTGGGTAGTTACAAACATGATTCGGAAATGTAAGTGTTTTAATATGATTGTAAATACTTTGATATGATTTTAAGGTGATGTACACGAGCACGTATTCTCTTACATTGATGCGGATGAAGAGGAGAAGAAAGAGAATGATGCGGATAGTGAAAGCAGTGTAACGAGAAATGCTTTAACTCATTCGCATCGTAACGATTTAGAACTATTAAAAAAACTCACAATGATCACGATCACTCCAGCCAGCACACACAAACAAAACATACATAAACAAAAGGGAGAAATGAAAGAAGATTACACTGGTTTTTTACTTCAGGTCTTAGACATAGGGAAGTAGTAGATCAGACTTTTTTTTAAATATATAGACTTATGTAGAAAAACTCTCTACACTAATTGGTTTCCACCACAACAAACCACTACAAAAGCAAAGTCAGAGGCAAAATTGTGGTCTACAGGGTGTGAAGCGAGTTTAGAACGTGACCAAGGTATAGCGTGCACACAGATTTACTTCCATTGAAGCAAATGCAACAACAATTTGACAGCTGTCTATTAATTCCGCGCATATATGGCTGGAACGACTTGAACGAGTCAATGGCGTGAGGAGAACACAGCATAAGAAGATGGTGACATCATACCACACTAGCGTCAATTCAGGCTGAAGGTGATGGCGATATTTGCGAGCGCAGCAGCATCTGGCAAAATGATTCCGAGGCGATTGCATATGCAACAAGTCCAACAAGACAGAGAGAAATGTGGTGCATGTAAAGGCAAATAAGAGCACCATTCCACGCTTTATGTAGATCACATACTCAGAGAATTGAAAACCTTGGGCCTGACGCAGACCTGTTTATTCGACTCTTTTCGAGTAGTATTCTACTCAATTTGGACCTCTACTACTCTTCAAAATTGAAAAATAATGCTATAATTACTCATTTTCAGTGAACATTGTTTGATGGTTTAATGAATAAAACTACACATTTTGCACCAAAACTACTCATTTCAGCTATCCAGGCTACTCAAGACTTGTGTAGGGGGTAAATAGGTCTGCCTGACGAAAAGTATGAAATGTACTTGAAACTTGGTCACATTATGGGCGTTTGGTACCTTTTTGTACCTGTTTTATTGTAAAGAGACTAAAGACGATGCGATTTGATTTAAGAGTTCAGATGGCTATATCCTAAGCAGTACCATTTAAAACACGAAGACACCATTCTTTTATAGAAGCAAATGTGTTACAATTCATTTATAAAATATCAATACTGCTCCCTCTCCTTCTCAAATCTTTAATTTGTTTTATGTGAATGTGTGCATAAGCTAATGAGGTCAATTACAAATAGTTTTAATCAAAACAGGCCTCAAATCTACACCTTCGTCTTTCGCTCCTATTCTTCTGGTGCAGTTTGTCTTGTAGTGCACTGAGGTTAAGGAAATGAATTTTCAGACAGAGAAAAAAAAAAGTAACAAAAAAGAAGACATTAAAGGAAAAGGCACCTGCAAACCAAAGGTTCAATTAGGAAAGGTAAACCAGGCAACAGACAGCAAAGCAAACAGCACACATAATGTACACAAGGCAAAAACAGCTGTAGGTTTTTCACACACACACAGCATGGCGTTACCAGATATGACCAACTTACAATTTTCTGCTGAGTCTGAAATGCGTAATGCAATAAAGCAGCGTGTGAGTAATTATAATGAAACTCTATATTAAGTAATCACCCTTACTGGGAAACAAAATGCCCATTAACTGAGACTGGGTATACAAAGAGTCAATGCCAAAGCCGAAGTTTAAAAAAAAGCTAAAACTACATTGCTTTTAGGCTTCAAACATCATAACAAGAATACAATATCCCCAGGCTAAGGATAGATATAGCTTTACAGCTTAATCGTTTGAACAGCTACTGAATATTTGTATATACAGAGAACATTTGAAAAAAATGGCTTGTGTGTGTGTGGGGGGTGGGTGGGGGTGGGCTGCAGGTGCGTACGTACGTGCGTGCGTGCGTGCGTGCGTGTGTGTGTGTGTGTGTGTGTGTGTGTGTGTGTGTGTGTGTGTGTGTGTGTGTGTGTGCGCGCGCGCGCGAGAAAGCTATGCATATTTTCTACCTTTTTTATAATTTGTGTTGTGAACTTCTTTGTGCGGCTGTGCATGGTTGCTACTTTTGTTTTTCTCTTTCTTTCTTCGCTTTTTGATTTGTTATTTTTGTGTGGTTTGGCTTTTGTCATTTATTTGTTTTTCGTGAGCATTGTGCAACAATTTAAAGCTTCTGCTTATCTATTAACCGTCAATAAACATTCTTTTCAAAGCTATGTCTTCTGTTAATTATATTGTAGGGTAAGACGCGGTAAAAAGCCCATGGGCGGGTAAGAAGCTCATGCCAATTATCTCATGAAATAAAGCAAATTTCAGTCACATATTTTGCCCATGAGACGAGTGTTAATGTTTTGCTTTATGTCATGAGATAATTGGCATGGGCTTCTTACCCGCCCATGGGCTTTTTACCCCCGTCTTCCCCTACGTGTTATCACGCGTAGAAACTGACACTACAACGCAAGCTAACATGTGTATCCAGATTGCACGCTACAATTTGGAACTCAGCCAAACCTAGTGACAGTGAGGTTTCCACTGTCATGACATTCTATAACCTTGTAATAGTATTCTACATGATGTTAACCCCATTCCTTCAGCACGTAGGCCTAGGGGAAGACGGGGTAAAAAGCGCATGGGCGGGTAAGAAGTCCGTTTTTTGCCTTTCTTACCATACATAAAGCTGTATTTTAGGAACATATTCAGCTAATAACCTTTTTGGGAATACTAACCCTAACCCTAACCCTAGCCCTAACCCTACCCCCCACTATGTACTGCAGTACACCGCGATTTGTCACAGTTGTGGTTCGTTGCGTTTTCCCGTCTTATAGGGTGGGGGGTAGGGTTAGGGTTAGGGCTAGGGTTAGGGTTAGGGTTAGTATTATTCCAAAAAAGGTTATTAGCTAAAAATGTTCCTAAAATACAGCTTTATGTATGGTAAGAAAGGCAATAACGGAAAAATACAATTCACCGAGATAGGTAGGGGGGGTGGCACATCTTGACCTTTACCCATAGCCACACTGTCAAGGCAGAGCAAGGTGGGTGGAACGTGCCAGTTTCCTCTCGCGAAAATACCATCAAGTTGGAAAAGTTATGCACCCCACCAAAACTATATACAAAAGAGTGACTACTCCGAAGCTGACTGAAGCCGGGTGTTTTTTTTCTTTTTCTTACTCCCACCCTTTCACCTACACTACAGGTGGTGATCATTGCGAACTCACTCACCGCCTCTGTTACCTTACTTAACACTTCTCATGCCTTTTCACCTTCCAGGTGGGAAGTGAGAAAGTTGGCTTCATTCTTTTTGCAAGGCAGGGAACAAACTCACTCTTTGTGACATTTAGGCTTTTTGACCCCACCCCGCACTGGCCTACCGTCCGAACTTCTTTAGGCTTTTTGGTAATCAGAATGTAAGATCCGCGATCCACCAAATTCAAAGTGTGTGGCTGTAGGAGCTTGTGTGCGTGTGGGTGTATGAACCAACTGCTCTGTCTTTCCATCTCTAAGATTAAAAGATAAAATGTGAACGTAACCATAATACTAATAATAATACTAGCTTCATAGTTTTTAAATTTTTTGTTTTTGTCACAGGTTTCGATTATTCACTTTATGATTATGTGTGTGCCTTAGTATAGGGGAAGACGGGGTAAAAAGCGCATGGGCGGGTAAGAGGCCGACCCCAATTATCTCATGAAATAAAGAAAATTTCAGTCAATTTGCCCATGAGACGAATGCTATACATTAACGCTCGTCTCATGGGCAAAATGAGACTGAAATTTGCTTCATTTCATGAGATAATTGGGGTGGGCTTCTTACCCGCCCATGCGCTTTTTACCCCGTCTTCCCCTACCCCCCCCCCCCCCTGCCCCCCTCCCCATCCCAGCCCATCCCACCCACCTCCCACCTCCCGTCTCCCATTACCCTCATTGTCCCCCGATTTTTTGTGCATGCGTTACTTAGTTTTTGTTGTTTGAAGTTTTCTTTGATTTCTTGTTATTTATTATTATTTCCACAGGGCTGGGTGGAAAAAAAAGCTGTCATTGCTTATCTCATGTTCCCTGGTTAAATAAAAGTTCGTTTTCGTTTTCGTTTTCGTTTTCTACCAAACAGAGGCCACACATGACGATCAATGCACGAATGATTGACAATAAATGATAACCACAATCCAGTGACACAAGAAACACGGGAAGCCATATAGTCACGAACACACAGTGATGCGAGAGACAAACTAAAGCCATTTTAATCATTAGGGCCTAGTGATAGGGGAAGACGGGGTAAAAAGCGCATGGTGGGGCGGGTAAGAAGCCCACCCCCAATTATCTCATGAAATAAAGAAAATGTCAGTCAAATTTGCCCATGAGACGAATGCTAGACATTAACGCTCGTCTCATGGGCAAAATGATACTGAAATTTGCTTCATTTCATGAGATAATTGGGGTGGGCTTCTTACCCGCCCATGCGCTTTTTACCCCGTCTTCCCCTAATTGAAAAATAACGATCGAAGCAAGTGACAGATGAAGAAGAAATCGTCATAGCGAATGACAAATGATCTGATGTTCGTACTAAATGACAACTGAAGTCACTGTCAAAATGAACAAAGAAAGGAAGCCATTTTGACGATTACGACAGTTGAAGTCATTGTCATAATGCGAAAAAGCCGACACCGTTGTCGTGAAAAAGACGATTTGAACTAATGAGGCTTTAGACTACTTCTTGGCGCCACGAAAGGGCGATATTATTAGGATTGAGTTGACCATGCCACCAATCAGGAGCAGACAATTTTCTGTGCTTCGTGAAAGGCAATGGGCGTTGTCTTATTATGTAGGTGGCGCACACATTTCAGTGCACGAGACAGGGGCAGATAATTTTCAATGTAAAGCCTCATTGTTATGACAAGAAAAACAAATAAAAGCCATTGTTACAATCGGAGACAAACGGAGCCAACATCATATTAGTTACAAATAAAAGTGAAACAATTTCCTGGATGAAGAAAAAAAACCAATGTCGTAATAATGACAAGTGAAGTGATTTCCAGGTTGTAAAAAAAAGGAAACCAATGTTATACAGAGTAACCTCCCTTACAAGACCTCCCATTTTTTTTTATAAGACTCCCTCCCGCATAAGACCTACTTCTCTGAGACATTTGCCCTTCTTTGTAAGTATTAAAAGTACCTCCCTATTATGACCCCTCCCTTATAAGACCTCAATTTCGGATGCTTTTTTGACAAAAGGTCTTATAAGGGAGGTTGTACATATGAAGTATGTATCTGAATGACAAATGAAGTCATTTGTAGACTGAGATTTGTAACGAAGGATCTGAATGTCATAAAAATGACAAGTGAAGTCATTTGCAGACTGAGAAACGAAGGATCTGAATGTCATAAAAATGACAAGTGAAGTCATTTGTAGACTGAGAAACGAAGGATCTGAATGTCATAAAAATGACAAGTGAAGTCATTTGTAGACTGAGAAACGAAGGATCTGAATGTCATAAAAATGACAAGTGAAGTCATTTGCAGACTGAGAAACGAAGGATCTGAATGTCATAAAAATGACAAGTGAAGTCATTTGTAGACTGAGAAACGAAGGATCTGAATGTCATAAAAATGACAAGTGAAGTCATTTGTAGACTGAGAAACGAAGGATCTGAATGTCATAAAAATGACAAGTGAAGTCATTTGCAGACTGAGAAACGAAGGATCTGAATGTCATAAAAATGACAAGTGAAGTCATTTGTAGACTGAGAAACGAAGGATCTGAATGTCATAAAAATGACAAGTGAAGTCATTTGTAGACTGAGAAACGAAGGATCTGAATGTCATAAAAATGACAAGTGAAGTCATTTGTAGACTGAGAAACGAAGGATCTGAATGTCATAAAAATGACAAGTGAAGTCATTTGCAGACTGAGAAACGAAGGATCTGAATGTCATAAAAATGACAAGTGAAGTCATTTGCAGACTGAGAAACGAAGGATCTGAATGTCATAAAAATGACAAGTGAAGTCATTTGCAGACTGAGAAACGAAGGATCTGAATGTCATAAAAATGACAAGTGAAGTCATTTGCAGACTGAGAAACGAAGGATCTGAATGTCATAAAAATGACAAGTGAAGTCATTTGCAGACTGAGAAACAAATGGAGCCGTTGTCATTATCGGACGAGAGAGTTGATAAACAAAGGGAATCAATGCCATGCTGACAAGTGAAGTAATTTTGGCAGAATGGGAAACAAATGAAACCAATGCCATGATAAGGACACGAATAATGAAACCATTTGCTGGATGCGAAATAGCAAAAAGAACCCAGTGTCATAATAAGGACAAATGGAATAATTTTTTTAACCCTTTCACCGCCAAAGTCGCATTTTAGCACCACAGTGATTTAACACCTATGTCACTAAAAGGCATCAAATTGGGGTCTATTATCCAAAGACCCTATTGTCGTAGTTTTAGGCAGTAAGGATAGACCTTTTTAAAAAACATATATATGTCTCAGAAAAATCCCCAATACTGCAGATGTATTTTTGTTCTCTACCCAGGTAAATTTAATGGAAATGTTTGGCTGAAATATGGCTGGCGGTGAAAGGGTTAAGGATGAGAAACACAGAAAACCAATGCACATACTAAATAGTTTCGCATTTATACAGTCCTTTCTTTGACTTATATAGTCTTTGACCTATGCCACACTGATGCCTTTCTTTCACTTATATAGTCTTTGACCTATGTCACACTGATGCCAAGTGAATGTGAAGTAATTCGCAGGGTGACAAGACAAATGACACCGATGACATAGGCCTACTAATGGCACGTGAAGCCTTTTGCAGTACGATAAACAAAGGAAACCAATGTGATTTTTAAAGACCCACCACGTCACGTGTCAAAATCATGGTTTTCACGTGCATTCCCTCTTAAGAAATCTTATGAAATCTTCCAAGCATGAGAGGGAATGTGACACGTGACGTGTGTGTGTGTTTGTGTGTGTGTGTGTGTGTGTGTGTGAATCCATTTGCAGGATGGGGGGGGGGTGTGTCTTTAAAGAGTGTAAGTGAAGAAACGTGAAGTCATTTGCAGGGTGTGAAAAGATGAAACCTGTGCCATTATACTGGTAAGTGAACGAATCCATTTGCAGGATGGCAAACTAAGGAACCAATATTGCAACATTGGTAAATGAAGTCAGTGGAGGATGAGAAACAAAAAGAGCCAATGTCAATATAAGGATGTGTGACGTCTTGTGCAGATGAGAAACGTTGGAACTCAACATCGTAACAATGACAATTGGCATTGTGTGCCAGATATGAAGCAAAGGGAAACCAACATCGTAGCAATGACAATTGGCATTGTGTGCCAGATATGAAGCAAAGGGAAACCAACATCGTAGCAATGACAATTGGCATTGTGTGCCAGATATGAAGCAAAGGGAAATCAACATCGTAACAATGACAAGTGGCATTGTGTGCCAGATATGAAGCAAAGGGAAATCAACATCGTAACAATGACAAGTGGCATTGTGTGCCAGATATGAAGCAAAGGGAAATCAATGACAATGACAAGTGGCATTGTGTGCCAGATATGAAGCAAATGGAAACCAACATCGTAACAATGACAAGTGGCATTGTGTGCCAGATATGAAGCAAATGGAAACCAACATCGTAACAATGACAAGTGGCATTGTGTGCCAGATATGAAGCAAAGGGAAATCAACATCGTAACAATGACAAGTGGCATTGTGTGCCAGATATGAAGCAAAGGGAAATCAACATCGTAACAATGACAAGTGGCATTGTGTGCCAGATATGAAGCAAAGGGAAATCAACATCGTAACAATGACAAGTGGCATTGTGTGCCAGATATGAAGCAAATGGAAATCAACATCGTAACATGACAAGTGGCATTGTGTGCCAGATATGAAGCAAAGGGAAATCAACATCGTAACAATGACAAGTGGCATTGTGTGCCAGATATGAAGCAAATGGAAATCAACATCGTAACAATGACAATTGGCATTGTGTGCCAGATATGAAGCAAAGGGAAATCAAC
Source organism: Phymorhynchus buccinoides (assembly GCA_017654935.2). Lineage (NCBI taxonomy): Eukaryota > Metazoa > Mollusca > Gastropoda > Neogastropoda > Raphitomidae > Phymorhynchus > Phymorhynchus buccinoides. The sequence continues at coordinate 41,012,082 of CM065690.1, forward strand.
ATCGTTAAGCATTTAAGGAAACAACATCGTTAACAATGAAGTGGCATTGTGTGCCAGATATGAAGCAAAGGGAAATCAACATCGTAACAATGACAAGTGGCATTGTGTGCCAGATATGAAGCAAAGGGAAATCAACATCGTAACAATGACAAGTGGCATTGTGTGGCCAGATATGACAAAGCAGATATGAAAGGGAAACCAGTGTCGTGATATAGGACAAGTGAAGTCACATGGCAAAACCACAATAAAGGACAAGTGAAAATGAAGTCATTTGCAGAGTGAGAAACGAAAGAAACAAGTGTCCTAATAATACTGACAAAGACCTTTCGAGAATGACAAACAAAGGAAACTTATGTCACAATAATCACAAGTGAAATCTTTTGCAGAATGACAGACAAGCGAGCCCATTGACACAATCTGATGACGCACGGTGTCATTGTCATATTATAGCAACGGGATATGAATTCATAGTCAGGATGCAATGACATGAATCATCAGTCATGGTGTATTGACAGATGGGTCCATAGTCACAATGCGGTGAAGCATTGAACTGACCTGTGATATTCCCAGAAGCATCGTCCTTGTGGCCTGTACGCATACAGACAGATCATAGCGTTAACAGACGAGGGTCACACAAGAGCAAAGCAACAAAGTAATGCGGACGATCATTCAAGCCATCCTATTCTATCTTGAGGCAATTCAGAATTAGAAATGCAAAAATGCTACTCATGATGGAAAACAAAAAAGTGACTGCAGACTGGCTGGGAGGTCATCGGGTTTGAGTGCCATCAAGGGAGGCGAGGGTTTTTTTCCGGTCCTGGACCGACTCCTACCCAGAGTGTAGTGGCTATGGGCTCAATGGGAAAGCTGTAACCACACAGTCGAGGCTAACGCCGATATATCATTATGAAAGGACGCGTAGAATACAGCACTGTCATGCAGGTCTCAGACCGATACGGAACTACATAGCATCATCATCATCATCATCATCATTGTCATCCGTCTCATTTCCATCAATCATTATAATTTTTTTTTTAAAATGTATCAAATTCTGTGGCTTTTTTGCATGCCCTGCTCTCGTGGTGACTTCAGTTTCGGTTTCCAATCCAGTCTATTTCTTGGTGCGTTCGGGTCAAAGTCACTGGATTAGTGTGTTCTGGGGAGCTGTCGGTGGTGGCGCCCTCGGAGGTCCTCACTCAGGCTGGCTCCAGGACTAAGAAAATAGTGTCGTCAGTAGGGGGCTAAGAAGTGGTGTCCTCAACAGGCTCCACTGAACTCCACCGAAGTGACTTGAAAACCCCCAAGTGCAGTGTCTCCTCGGTTGGTTGTCTTCTGACGGCCTAACATAGATTAGCTCCATTTTGAATGCTGATCTCAGATTCCAAAACCTGAACAGCGGAGGGAGGTGAGGGCTTTTTTTTGTGTTTTTTTGTTGGGGGGATTGTGGCTGCGAGTTGGACTCGGAAGAGCGGCGGGAGAAACGACACTGTACAGCCCAGAAGATATGGGACAGCAAACCCCACCAAAAACCTGACTGACGGCGTTGTAAAGACTAAATAAAGTTTGTCTCATAACAATCACACTGGGAACTGGTAAAGTAAACCATGCCTAGTAAAAAAACAACCCACAACCACAAACAGCCATGTACATGTTTTCGACAAGCTGTCGATCAAACTATTACAAAGCGCACACAACCAAAAGAAATCATAGCCTCTTTGCACTATGATGAAAAACGATAGTATGTGCATGTGTGTGTGGGGTGTGGCTGGGAGGGGGGTGTGTGAAAACTTGAAAACTTGAAAAACTTTAACTTTATTTTCCAAAGAAAGTTATTTTAGGCAACGCCTAGTCTTCCCATCTGTCCTTGGGTTGGGGGGGGTGGGGGGGGGGGGGAGGTGGCAGTTTAAACCATTACAAACAAACCCAAATTCAGTGCTATTTTAAATTGCATGCACTGTGTGACCTGATCCAGTTTTACTAGCGTATGACAATGTCTCCTGCACTGACTTGACGACAAGAGAGCAACATGTTGTGACAATTGTATCTGTCACAGTTGTGTCATCAAGTTTGACTTTTGCAGTCCGGAGTTGAAGTGTCTATATTATTATGTCTGTCACCGAGAGATAGCACAGTGATAAACAGTGAATCGTACATTGCTTTGCAAAGCTGAAGGGGGTTACAATTACCAAACAGCAACCCTTCCTCCTTCACTCCCCTCCCCCCCCCCCACCCCCACCCCCCCCCCACCCCCCCCCCACCCCCCCCCCACCCCCCCCCCCCCCCCCCCCCACCACCCCCCACCCCCCGCCCCCCCCCCCCACTCTCTCCATGTCTCTGGGTCTGTGACACATTAGCTACAATTATCAACATGTTGGAATCTGCTGTAATTTATAATAATATTGATGGAAAAACAATCTCCATCATAAACAAACTCCGGTCCAGTTTTCCAGAGCAGCGCTGCGTGGATATGCTGTCTGGAAGACTGTATGTATTCCAATACGACTGCACACATGGAGAACGATGGCCGAGTGGTTAAGACGTTCGGCTGCCAAATGTAATGTGTGACTGCAAAGTGAGTGAAACCCGGGTTCGAATCCGGCCTCGCCCTTTCTTTCTAGTTTGACAGGAACATCCGAACTGAAACGTCCAGTCCTTCGGACAGGGACTTAAAGCTAGTTCTAACCCGTGCACTTTACGCACGTAAAAATCCCACGGCCGTTGAAAGTCGGTAAGAGCAGGGAGAAAAATCCCGCTGCCTGACATGGCCAAATTGATAAGCTAGGTTTCCAAGCGTGTGCCCCCACCCCCTCCTGAACATGTGCACCCAAAAAATGTTTTTTTAAAAATGGGTACGCGCTGTACTTGCGGCGACGCTCTCTCCGACTAGAATATACTAAATACCAAATACTATTCTCTGTAGTGTCAATACTTCTACCCCTATCCCCTTTACCACTCCCGCTCCCAGTGCCTCTTCAAGTTAACTGTCAACGACTTTTTATCTTATCGCAGAAGACTTGCTTAAGTCGATTAAGTTCGTTTCAATGGGCACAAGGAAGGTCACATCGTTTATATGAAAATAGCTGACTAATGCTTCTGTACTCTTATCTGCCTGCCGCTTGTATTGAGAGCAGTTAGTTGCCCTGATAAGACTGGCACAACTAGCAGGTACAAAATAAAAAGAAACTCCATCGAGTTTCTTTTGTATGCTATACTTCTCACGGAAAGTTAAGGAAACCTTTTTAACATTTAAGAAATATAATTTTATATCACAACGCTATAATAGCAAAACGGTTACCACAAAAGAAAGTATCGACACCTAGCAAACCGCCACCAAGAAACAACTCAATTGTAATGTGCTTAAAAACCTAGCCAATCCCTAGGTTTATAGAGAAATGCACTACAAGTAACAATTTATGACAATCTATCATAAGATAATCCGTAGATTATTTTCTCTGAAAGACAGAGAGATAGCCAGAAAGAGGGGAAAAAGCAAAAACATAACCCGTATCGGAAGAGTCAAGACAAGAACGAGCGAACGAACGAACGAAAGCTCTTAGTAGACAGGGCAGACAATCTGCGAGAAAGGGGAGGTCATTTGAGCAAAAGTGATGGCACAAACCAGAGCATTGACTCATGAAAGAGTGAACTCCCTTGAGAAACAACACCAATATTTTAGAATAAATATATTCAGTCTGACTGACAATACTGATAATAACGTTTAATTTTGAAAATTGAGAAGAATATTTTCCAGATGGTACCCTACCTCTCTACAGCATTTGATCCTAAGCCTAAATTGTGGTTTTCCACTCTAACTGTATGCAGTTTGTGCCATACCCACCCGTCCCCCCTATTCCATTCGACCCAGCACCAGAACAACTTGTCACTAAGGGCTTTCCATTTGTGGCGGTGCCATAGCTGATGAGGTTTATCCGAGGCGTGGTTATTGCTACACTTATCTATATTGTTTAAAAAAAATCGGGACTTTACTGGTGTTGCCCTGCCTCCGGGCATTGCAGGCAGTATTGTTCACAACATCTTTGTATTTACAAATGCCCAATATATGTCTGTTCCAGACCAAGAGGACGTAAAAAACACATTTTCATCATCCCGCCATGAGGAAGTTAAACCTCCACTCAACCAACCAACCAAGCTCATTACTCATGTTTTAAATACTTATCTGTATTGTTAAAAATTCAGGACTTTACTGTTGTTGCACTGCCTCCGGGCATTGCCTCCAAGACCGTTCCCACCATCTGTATATCTACTAAAAACTAAATGTCCCAATATGTGTCTGCTCAAGACGCGAGGACGTGAAAACAGATGTTCTTCCACTACTCCCCTTCCACTGCCCTATGGCATGGACTATGGTCACAAGAAACAAACATCTAACTAAAAACCTCGTCAGCATTGCTTCTAATGCCACTGAGGTCACGTCATGACTAAGAGCCCAAGTTCGAAACGTTGAAGGCTTTCAACTACAAGGTAACAATTTCCTGTAACCAGCTATTTTACATTCAGTATTTTCTAAAGGTACTGCTGTCAATATTTTATGTTTCTTGAATCATTTCTTCTTTGTGCTATGTTGAGGAAAGAACGGACAAAGATTTTTGTTTATTTATTGGATATAATGATTCTAGTCAAATTAGTAGACTGATCGTATCAAATTCGGACTGCTTTCACCTGGAGGAAGCGCATCGTTCGCAATTGTAGCGCCACCCTTTTTTGGGGGGGTGTTTATGGGGTGTGTTGTGAGGGGGGGGGGGGAGCCGGGGTATGTTGTGGGCCCCGGGTACAGGATGGGGGTGGGGGGCAAGGACTTGGGAAATCTAGCTGTTAATTTGTTTCACACCAGGCAGCGGGATTTCTCCTTCTCTTTCGACTTTTAACTGCCGTCACATTCCCTCTTATGCTTGGAGAGTTCTTACCAGCTAAAAGGGGGAAAACACGTGAAAATCGTGATTTTGTCACGTGACGTGCTGGGTCTTTAAAACCACTCTGCCACCTTCCTTCCTGAGAGGGAGAGAGAGCGAGAGATAGAGAGAGAGATATAGAGAAATAGAGAGAGAGAGAGAGACGAGAGAGACCGAGAGAGAGAGAGAGAGAGAGAGAGAGAGAGGAGAGAGAGAGAGAGAGAGGAGAGACGAGAGAGAGAGAGAGAGAGAGAGCGAGCAGAGAGAGAGAGAGAGAGAGAGAGAGAGAGAGAGAGAGACACAAAGACAGTGTCCTTCTTGGTGAAAGTAACAACAATCCCCGACCTTCCTCGTGTTCCTTGGGGTTGCGCGACAGCACCTGGAGGTGAGTGGTGTGGTTCTTCAGGCTGTCGATGGCCTCCTCCAGACCTCCCCCGGGTTCAACAGGCCACGACAACTCGTACGAGTCCTTCTTGTCCCTTGGGAAGGGTTCTGGACGTCGATGTGATGGAGGTTCACGTGGTTTTTCTGATTGGAAGGAAAGGGGTTGATAAGGTTAGGCCTGTTTATAATTGATCAATATTAGAGTTGTCCACGGAACACAAAAACACTTCTAACGAGTCCTTTTCCTTCGATGTGATGCGGTTCACGTGTTTTTTTATTCTGACGGGAAGGAAAGGGTGATAAGAAAATTAATATTAACTTTATCTACAATGCATTTGCTTCCCATATATAAATGTTACATATTGGCCACTGGAAAGAACGACCTTTTCAAGAGTGAATGCCCTTGGTGGTGGTGGGAAGATGGTTGAGTACTCTGACCAAACAAGGGATAACTCCGACGATAACCCTATTTGAGGCCGACTTAATGGCGCCTTTTGCAAGAGTGGAATGCCCTTGGTGGGTGGGGGGAAGAGGTTGAGTACTGACCAAACCAGGGAGGCCACTTAAATGGCTGCCTTTTGCAAAGAGTGAGTGCCATTTTGATACTGTCAACAAGGAGGGCTTAACTCTTGCCGTCAGTGGCGTTAATAACCCTACTGCAGTGGCCATAAGCCCTAACATAGTTTTTAAAAAAATGGAAGTGGGTCTTGGCCCTATGTGCCTGTACATGCAGCCTACCATATATCTTGAAATGGAAGTTGTGTGTATGTGTTTGGTGTGTTTGTGTGTGTGTGTGGCGTGTGCGTGCGTGTGCGTGTGCGTGACGTTGTGCGTGCGGTGCGTGCGCACACGCACGCACGCACGCAAACGCACAGCACACGCACACGCACGCACCGCACACACACACCACACACACCACACACATACACACCTTCCGATTTCAAGATATATGGTAGGCCTGCATGTACAGGCACATAGGGCCAGACACACTTCCATTTTTTTAAAAACTAGTTTGGCTTATTGGCCATGCAAGTAGGGTTATTAACAGCCCTGGACGGCAAGAGTTTAAGCCCGATTGTTGATCATTATCCAATGATATGCACTCACTCGTGGTTCAAAATGCGCCCTAGAGTGCCTCCCGTGTTGTCAGTACTCAACCATCTTCCCCCCACCCACCAAGGGCATTCACCATCTTGCAAAAGGCAAGCCATTAAGTGGCTCAAATAGGGTTATTGTCGGAGAGTTATCCCCTTGTTTGGTCAGTACTCAACCATCTTCCCCCACCCACCAAGGGCATTCACTCTTGCAAAAGGGTTTTCGTTTCCATTGGCCAATATGGTACATTATATATGGGAGCAATATGCCCTTGTTATATAAGGTTAATATTAATGGGTTTTCTCTTATCAACCCTTTCCTTCCCGTCAGAAAAAAACACGTGAACGCCATCACATCGAAAAGAAAATGACTCGTAGAAGTGTTTTTGTGTGCCGTGACAACTCTAATTATTGATCAATTATAAAACAGGGCCTACCTTATCACCCTTTCCTTCCCTCAGAAAAACCACGTGAACATCCAATCACAATCGAGTCCAGACCTCCAAGGACAAGAGGACTCGTACGAGTTTTTTCGTGCCTGTGACAACCTGAGGGGAGGTCTGGGGAGGCAATCGAGAAACAGCCTAGACCACACCACTCACCTCCAGGTCTTCGCGCAACCCCAAGGAACACGAGAAGGTCGGGGATTGTTGTTACTTCACCAAGAAGGACACTGCTTTGTCTCTTCTCTCCTCTCTCTCTCTCTCATCTCATTCTCTCTCTCCCTCTCTCTCTCTCTCTCTACTCTCTCTCTTCTCTCTCTCTCTCTCTCTCTCTCTCTCTCTCTCTCTCTCATCTCTCCATCTCTCTCTCTCTCTCATCTCTTCTCTCTCTGCTCTCTCTCTCTCTCCTCTCTCCTCTCTCCTCTCTCTCTCTCCCTTCAGGAAGGAAGGTGGCAGAGTGGTTTAAAACCCAGCACGTCCGTGTCCAAAAGCATGGTTTCAACGTGATTTCCCTCTTATAGCTGGTAAGAACTCTCCAAGCATAAGAGGGAATGTGACGGCAGTTAAAGTCGAAAGAGAAGGAGAAATCCCGCTGCTGTATGACCAAATTAACAGATATATTTCCCACGTCATCCCCCACCCCCTCCTGACCCGGGTCCCACATACCCCGCGCCCCCCCCCCCTCACCACACACCCATAACACCCCCCAAAAAAGGTGGCGGCTACAATTGCGAACGATGCGCTCTCCGGTGAAAGCAGTCCCCGAATTTTGGATACGATAAGTCTATTTGACTAGAATAATTATATCAAATAAATAAACAAAAATCTTTGTCGTTCTTTCCTCAACATAGCACAAAGAAGAATGATTCAAGAAACATAAAATATTGACAGCAGTACCTTTAGAAAATACTGATGTAAAATACTGGTTACAGGAAATTGTTACCTTGTAGTTGAAAGCTTCAACGTTTCGAACTTGGGCTCTTAGTCATGACGTGAACTCAGTGGCAGTAGAATCAATGCTGACAGGTTGTAGTTAGATTTTGTTTCTTGTGACCATAGTCCAAGCCATAGGGCAGTGGAAGGGGAGTAGTGGAAGAACATCTGTTTAACGTCCTCCGGTCTGGAACAGACCACATATGGGACATTAGTAGATATGTAAAGATGGTGGGAACGATCTTGGAGGCAATTCCCGGAGGCAGTGCAACACCAGAAAAAGTCCCGAATTTTTAACAATACAGATAAGTATTTAAAACATGAGTAATGAGCTTGGTTGGTTGGTTGAGTGGAGGTTTTACGTCCGCATGGCGGATGATGAAAATGATGTTTTTTACGTCCTCTCGGTCATAAGACACATATGGGGCAGTTGTAAATACAAAGATGTTGGGAACAATACTGGCTGAAATGCCCGGAGGGGCAGTGCAACACCAGTAAAGGCACGATTTTTTTTTAATACAGATATGTGTAGCAATAACCATGCCTCGGTTAAACCTCATCGGCTATAGTACCGCAACAATGGAAAGCCCTTAGGTACAAGTTTGTTCTGGTGCTGGGTCAAGGGAAGAGGGGGGACGGGTGTGTATGGCACAAACTGCATACAGTTAGAGTGGAAACCACAATTTAGGCTTAGGATCAAATGCTGTAGAGAGGTAGGGTACCATCTGGAAAATATTCTTCTCAATTTTCAAAATTAAACGTTATTATCAGTATTGTCAGTCAGACTGAATATATTTATTCTAAAATATTGGTGTTGTTTCTCAAGGGAGTTCACTCTTTCATGAGTCAATGCTCTGGTTTGTGCCATCACTTTTGCTCAAATGACCTCCCCTTTCTCGCAGATTGTCTGCCCTGTCTACTAAGAGCTTTCGTTCGTTCGTTCGCTCGTTCTTGTCTTGACTCTTCCGATACGGGTTATGTTTTTGCTTTTTCCCCTCTTTCTGGCTATCTCTCTGTCTTTCAGAGAAAATAATCTACGGATTATCTTATGATAGATTGTCATAAATTGTTACTTGTAGTGCATTTCTCTATAAACCTAGGGATTGGCTAGGTTTTTAAGCACATTACAATTGAGTTGTTTCTTGGTGGCGGTTTGCTAGGTGTCGATACTTTCTTTTGTGGTAACCGTTTTGCTATTATAGCGTTGTGATATAAAATTATATTTCTTAAATGTTAAAAAGGTTTCCTTAACTTTCCGTGAGAAGTATAGCATACAAAAGAAACTCGATGGAGTTTCTTTTTATTTTGTACCTGCTAGTTGTGCCAGTCTTATCAGGGCAACTAACTGCTCTCAATACAAGCGGCAGGCAGATAAGAGTACAGAAGCATTAGTCAGCTATTTTCATATAAACGATGTGACCTTCCTTGTGCCCATTGAAACGAACTTAATCGACTTAAGCAAGTCTTCTGCGATAAGATAAAAAGTCGTTGACAGTTAACTTGAAGAGGCACTGGGAGCGGGAGTGGTAAAGGGGATAGGGGTAGAAGTATTGACACTACAGAGAATAGTATTTGGTATTTAGTATATTCTAGTCGGAGAGAGCGTCGCCGCAAGTACAGCGCGTACCCATTTTTTAAAAAACATTTTTTGGGGTGCACAGGTTGAGGAGGGGGTGTGGGGCACGCTTGGAAAACCTATCTTATCAATTTGGCCATACCAGGCAGCGGAATTTCTCCCTGCTCTTACCGACTTTCAACGGCGTGTGATTTTTACAAGCGCACGGGTCTGACTAGCTTTAAGTCCCCATCCGAAGGACTGGACGTTCAGTTCGATGTTCCTGTCAAACTAGAAAGAAAGGGCGAGGCCGGGATTCGAAACCTGGATCACTCACGCTGCAGTTACGCATACATTTGGCAGGCGAACGCCTTAACCACTCTGCCATCGTTCTCCATGTGTGCAGTCGTATTGGAATACATACAGTCTTCCAGACAGCATATCCACGCAGCGCTGCTCTGGAAAACTGGACCGGAGTTTGTTTATGATGGAGATTGTTTTTCCATCAATATTATTATAAATTACAGCAGATTCCAACATGTTGATAATTGTAGCTAATGTGTCACAGACCCAGAGACATGGAGAGAGTGGGGGGGGGAGGGGGGGGGGGGGGAGCGGGAGTGAAGGAGGAAGGGTTGCTGTTTGTAATTGTAACCCCCTTCAGCTTTGCAAAGCAATGTACGATTCACTGTTTATCACTGTGCTATCTCTCGGTGACAGACATAATAATATACCACTGCAAAAGTCAAACTTGATGACACAACTGTGACAGATACAATTGTCACAACATGTTGCTCTCTTGTCGTCAAGTCAGTGCAGGAGACATTGTCATACGCTAGTAAAACTGGATCAGGTCACACAGTGCATGCAATTTAAAATAGCACGAATTTGGGTTTGTTTTGTAATGTTTGTAACTGCCCAACTGCCCCCTCCCCCCCCCCCCCCCAACCCACCCCAAGGACAGATTGGAAGAATAGGAGTTGCCTAAAATCTTTATCCTTTAAAGTTTAAAGTTTTCAAAGTTTTCAAGTTTTCACACACCCCCCTCCCCCACACCCCACACACACATGCACATACTATCGTTTTCATAGTTGCAAAGAGGCTATGATTTCTTGTTGTGTGCGATTTGTAATAGTTTGATCGAAAGCTTGTCGAACATGTACATGGCTGTTTGTGTTGTTGGTTGTTTTTTTACTAGGCAGGGTTTACTTTACCAGTCCCAGTGTGATTGTTATGAGACAAACTTTATTTAGTCTTTACAACGCCGCAGTCAGGTTTTTTTGGGGGGTTGCTGTCCCATCTTCTGGGCCGTACAGTGGCGTTGCTCCCACGCCGCTCATTCCGAGTCCCAACTCGCAGCCACACCTTCGCTTGTTCAGGTCGCAGAATCCGAGACCAGCAGTCCAAGGGGAGCGAATCTATGTTAGACCGTCAGGAGGCAACCAACCGAGGAGACAATGCACTGTTACCAAGTCACTTCGGTGGAGTTCAGTGGAGCCTGTTCAGGACACCACCTACTAAGCCCCCTACTGACGACACTATTTTCTTAGTCCTGGAGCCAGCCTGAGTGAGGACCTCCGAGGGCGCCACCACCGACAGCTCCCCAGAACACACTGATCCCTATGACTTTGACCCGAACGCACCAAAGAATAGAATGAATTGGAAACCGAAACTGAGGTCACCATGAGAGCAGGGCATCCAAAGCCACAGAATTTGAGACATGTTTTCTTTTTAATGATTGATGGAAATGAGGCTATGATGACTATGATGATGATGATGATGATGCTATGGAGTTCCGTATCGGTCTGAGACTACATGACAGGGCTGTATTCTACGCGTCCTTTCATAATGATATATCGGCGTTAGCCTCGACTGTGTGGTTACAGCTTTCCCATTGAGCCCATAGCCACTCACTCTGGGTAGGAGTCGGTCCAGGACCGACCGAAAAAAACCCTCGCCTCTGATGGGATTCAAACCCGTGACCTCCCAGCCAGTTGCAGTCACTTTTTGTTTTCCATCATGAGTAGCATTTTTGCATTTCTAATTCTGAATTGCCTCAAGATAGAATAGGATGGCTTGAATGATCGTCCGCATTACTTTGTTGCTTTGCTCTTGTGTGACCCTCGTCTGTTAACGCTATGATCTGTCTGTATGCGTACAGGCCACAAGGACGATGCTTCTGGGAATATCACAGGTCAGTTCAATGCTTCACCGCATTGTGACTATGGACCCATCTGTCAATACACCATGACTGATGATTCATGTCATTGCATCCTGACTATGAATTCATATCCCGTTGCTATAATATGACAATGACACCGTGCGTCATCAGATTGTGTCAATGGGCTCGCTTGTCTGTCATTCTGCAAAAGATTTCACTTGTGATTATTGTGACATAAGTTTCCTTTGTTTGTCATTCTCGAAAGGTCTTTGTCAGTATTATTAGGACACTTGTTTCTTTCGTTTCTCACTCTGCAAATGACTTCATTTTCACTTGTCCTTATTGTGGTTTTGCATGTGACTTCACTTGTCCTTATCACGACACTGGTTTCCCTTTGCTTCATATCTGGCACACAATGCCAATTGTCATTGTTACGATGTTGATTTCCCTTTGCTTCATATCTGGCACACAATGCCACTTGTCATTGTTACGATGTTGATTTCCCTTTGCTTCATATCTGGCACACAATGCCACTTGTCATTGTTACGATGTTGATTTCCCTTTGCTTCATATCTGGCACACAATGCCACTTGTCATTGTTACGATGTTGATTTCCCTTTGCTTCATATCTGGCACACAATGCCACTTGTCATTGTTACGATGTTGATTTCCCTTTGCTTCATATCTGGCACACAATGCCACTTGTCATTGTTACGATGTTGGTTTCCCTTTGCTTCATATCTGGCACACAATGCCACTTGTCATTGTTACGATGTTGATTTCCCTTTGCTTCATATCTGGCACACAATGCCACTTGTCATTGTTACGATGTTGATTTCCCTTTGCTTCATATCTGGCACACAATGCCACTTGTCATTGTTACGATGTTGATTTCCATTTGCTTCATATCTGGCACACAATGCCACTTGTCATTGTTACGATGTTGATTTCCATTTGCTTCATATCTGGCACACAATGCCACTTGTCATTGTTACGATGTTGATTTCCCTTTGCTTCATATCTGGCACACAATGCCACTTGTCATTGTTACGATGTTGATTTCCCTTTGCTTCATATCTGGCACACAATGCCAATTGTCATTGTTACGATGTTGATTTCCCTTTGCTTCATATCTGGCACACAATGCCACTTGTCATTGTTACGATGTTGATTTCCCTTTGCTTCATATCTGGCACACAATGCCACTTGTCATTGTTACGATGTTGAGTTCAACTTTTCTTCATATCTGGCACAAGATGTCACACACTTGTCATTGTTACGATGTTGATTTCCATTTGCTTCATATCCTCCACTGACTGCCATTTGTCAATGTTGCAATGTTGATTGGTTCCCTTTGTTTGCCATCCTGGCACACAATGCCACTTGTCGTTCACTTACCATGTATAATGGCACATTTGCTTCATATCTGGCACACAATGCCACTTGTCATTGTTACGATGTTGGTTTCCATTTGCTTCATATCTGGCACACAATGCCCCTTGTCATTGTTACGATGTTGGTTTCCATTTGCTTCATATCTGGCACACAACACACACCACTTGTCACGTGTTACGATGTTGATTTCCCTTTGCTTCATATCTGGCACACAATGCCACTTGTCATTGTTACGATGGGATTTGCTTCACGTGAAAATGCCATGATTTTGATTTAATTTTATGCACACGTGACGTGGTGGGTCTTTAAAATCACATTGTTACGATGTTGGTTTCCCTTTGCTTCATATCTGGCACACAATGCCACTTGTCATTGCTACGATGTTGGTTTCCATTTGCTTCATATCTGGCACACAATGCCACTTGTCATTGTTACGATGTTGATTTCCCTTTGCTTCATATCTGGCACACAATGCCTTGTCATTGTTACGATGTTGGTTTCCCTTTGCTTCATATCTGGCACACAATGCCAATTGTCATTGTTACGATGTTGTTTCCCTTTGCTTCATATCTGGCACACAATGCCAATTGTCATTGTTACGATGTTGACATAGGTCCAAAGACTATCATAAGTGAAAGAAAGGCATCAATGGCCAATTGTCAATTGACTATATAAGTTTCCCTTTGACTGTCATAAATGGCGAAACTATTTGCCAGTATGTGCATTGGTTACGATGTTGTGTTTCTCATGCTTCAACCCTGGCACACAATGCCAGCCATATTGTTACGAACATTTTCCATTTGCTTCATACCTGGGTACAGAATGCCAATTGTCATCTACAGTATTGGGGATTTTCTGAGACATATATATGTTTTTTAAAAAGGTCTATCCTTACTGCCTAAAACTACGACAATAGGGTCTTTGGATAATAGACCCCCAATTTGATGCCTTTTAGTGACATAGGTGTTAAATCACTGTGGTGCTAAAATGCCGATTTTGGCGGTGAAAGGGTTAAAAAAATTATTCCATTTGTCCTTATTATGACACTGGGTTCTTTTTGCTATTTCGCATCCAGCAAATGGTTTCATGCCATTCGTGTCCTTATCATGGCATTGGTTTCATTTGTTTCCCATTCTGCCAAAATTACTTCACTTCTTGTCAGCATGGCATTGATTCCCTTTGTTTATCAACTCTCTCGTCCGATAATGACAACGGCTCCATTTGTTTCTCAGTCTGCAAATGACTTCACTTGTCATTTTTATGACATTCAGATCCTTCGTTTCTCAGTCTGCAAATGACTTCACTTGTCATTTTTATGACATTCAGATCCTTCGTTTCTCAGTCTGCAAATGACTTCACTTGTCATTTTTATGACATTCAGATCCTTCGTTTCTCAGTCTGCAAATGACTTCACTTGTCATTTTTATGACATTCAGATCCTTCGTTTCTCAGTCTGCAAATGACTTCACTTGTCATTTTTATGACATTCAGATCCTTCGTTTCTCAGTCTGCAAATGACTTCACTTGTCATTTTTATGACATTCAGATCCTTCGTTTCTCAGTCTGCAAATGACTTCACTTGTCATTTTTATGACATTCAGATCCTTCGTTTCTCAGTCTGCAAATGACTTCACTTGTCATTTTTATGACATTCAGATCCTTCGTTTCTCAGTCTGCAAATGACTTCACTTGTCATTTTTATGACATTCAGATCCTTCGTTTCTCAGTCTACAAATGACTTCACTTGTCATTTTTATGACATTCAGATCCTTCGTTTCTCAGTCTGCAAATGACTTCACTTGTCATTTTTATGACATTCAGATCCTTCGTTTCTCAGTCTGCAAATGACTTCACTTGTCATTTTTATGACATTCAGATCCTTCGTTTCTCAGTCTGCAAATGACTTCACTTGTCATTTTTATGACATTCAGATCCTTCGTTTCTCAGTCTACAAATGACTTCACTTGTCATTTTTATGACATTCAGATCCTTCGTTTCTCAGTCTGCAAATGACTTCACTTGTCATTTTTATGACATTCAGATCCTTCGTTTCTCAGTCTACAAATGACTTCACTTGTCATTTTTATGACATTCAGATCCTTCGTTTCTCAGTCTGCAAATGACTTCACTTGTCATTTTTATGACATTCAGATCCTTCGTTTCTCAGTCTGCAAATGACTTCACTTGTCATTTTTATGACATTCAGATTTGGGAGGGAGTCTGCAAATCGTTTCTGTATAACATTCAGATCCTTTTTTTCTCAGTCAAATGACTTCACTTGTCATTTTTATGACATTCAGATCCTTCGTTTCTTTCTTCATCTACAAATGACTTCACTTGTCATTTGTTATATGATGTTGGCTCCCTTCGTTTCCGAGTTAAAAAACTTTTACTTGTCATCTTGTCATAACATTGAGGTTTACAGTTGAAAATGACTCTGGGTCATTTTTATGACATTCAAATCCTTGTTCGCACTCTACAAAAGACAACGCCCTTGGGAAATGACATTCAGAAAAGTGTCTGTTTCTGATTGGTGGCATGGAGTCTTCAATCCTAATAATATCGCCCTTCAGTGGCGCCAAGAAGTAGTCTAAAGCCTCATTAGTTCAAATCGTCTTTTTCACGACAACGGTGTCGGCTTTTTCGCATTATGACAATGACTTCACTTGTCATAATTACGACATTGGCTTCCTTTCTTTGTTCATTTTGACAGTGACTTCAGTTGTCATTTAGTATTTCAGATCATTTGTCATTCGCTATGATGATTTCTTCTTCATCTGTCACTTGTCTCCGTTATTTAATTAGGGGAAGACGGGGTAAAAAGCGTATGGGCGGGTAAGAAGTCATAACAATTATCTTTACAAATGAAGGGATTTCAGTCTCATTTTGCCCCCTGACGAGCGTTAATGTCTAGCATTCGTCATGGGCAAATTTGACTGTATAACATTTTCTTTATTTCATGAGATAATTGGGTGGGCTTTTTCCATCCATGCGCTTTTTACCCCTCTTAACCCCTATCACAGGCCCTAATGATTTAAAATGGCTTTAGTTTGTCTCTCGCATCACTGTGTTCGTGACTAAAATTCCCGTGTTTCTTGTGTCACTGGATTGTGGTTATCATTTATTGTCAATCATTCGTGCATTGATCGTCATGTGTGGCCTCTGTTTAATGGAAAACGAAAACTAATAAACGCCCTTTCGTGGCGCCAAGAAGTAGTCTAAAGCCTCATTAGTTCAAATCGTCTTTTTCACGACAACGGTGTCGGCTTTTTCGCATTATGACAATGACTTCAACTGTCGTAATCGTCAAAATGGCTTCCTTTCTTTGTTCATTTTGACAGTGACTTCAGTTGTCATTTAGTACGAACATCAGATCATTTGTCATTCGCTATGACGATTTCTTCTTCATCTGTCACTTGCTTCGATCGTTATTTCAATTAGGGGAAGACGGGGTAAAAAGCGCATGGGCGGGTAAGAAGCCCACCCCAATTATCTCATGAAATGAAGCAAATTTCAGTCTCATTTTGCCCATGAGACGAGCGTTAATGTCTAGCATTCGTCTCATGGGCAAATTTGACTGAAATTTTCTTTATTTCATGAGATAATTGGGGTCGGCCTCTTACCCGCCCATGCGCTTTTTACCCCGTCTTCCCCTATACTAAGGCACACACATAATCATAAAGTGAATAATCGAAACCTGTGACAAAAACAAAAAATTTAAAAACTATGAAGCTAGTATTATTATTAGTATTATGGTTACGTTCACATTTTATCTTTTAATCTTAGAGATGGAAAGACAGAGCAGTTGGTTCATACACCCACACGCACACAAGCTCCTACAGCCACACACTTTGAATTTGGTGGATCGCGGATCTTACATTCTGATTACCAAAAAGCCTAAAGAAGTTCGGACGGTAGGCAGTGCGGGGTGGGGTCAAAAAGCCTAAATGTCACAAAGAGTGAGTTGTTCCCTGCCTTGCAAAAAGAATGAAGCCAACTTTCTCACTTCCCACCTGGAAGGTGAAAAGGTGAGAAGTGTTAAGTAAGGTAACAGAGGCGGTGAGTGAGTTCGCAATGATCACCACCTGTAGTGTAGGTGAAAGGGTGGGAGTAAGAAAAAGAAAAAACACCCGGCTTCAGTCAGCTTTGGAGTAGTCACTCTTTTGTATATAGTTTTGGTGGGGTGCATAACTTTTCCAGTTTATGGTATTTTCGCGAGAGGAAACCGGCACGTTCCACCCACCTTGCTCTGCCTTGACAGTGTGGCTATGAAAAGAAACGTGAGAGGAAAACCGGGTGAGGAGGGGGAGATGAATGCAGTGGTAGGCCTACGTGCTGAAGGAATGGGGTTAACATCATGTAGAATACTATTACAAGGTTATAGAATGTCATGACAGTGGAAACCTGACTGTCACTATGTTCCTAAAATACAGCTTTATGTATGGTAAGAAAGGCAAAAACGGACTTCTTTTGGTTAACATCATGTAGAATACTATTACAAGGTTATAGAATGTCATGACAGTGGAAACCTCACTGTCACTAGGTTTGGCTGAGTTCCAAATTGTAGCGTGCAATCTGGATACACATGTTAGCTTGCGTTGTAGTGTCAGTTTCTACGCGTGATAACACGTAGGGGAAGACGGGGTAAAAAGCCCATGGGCGGGCAAGAAGCCCATGCCAATTATCTCATGACATAAAGCAAAACATTAACACTCGTCTCATGGACAAAATGTGACTGAAATTTGCTTTATTTCATGAGATAATTGGCATGAGCTTCTTACCCGCCCGTGGGCTTTTTACCGCGTCTTACCCTACAATATAATTAACAGAAGACATAGCTTTGAAAAGAATGTTTATTGACGGTTAATAGATAAGCAGAAGCTTTAAATTGTTGCACAATGCTCACGAAAAACAAATAAATGACAAAAGCCAAACCACACAAAAATAACAAATCAAAAAGCGAAGAAAGAAAGAGAAAAACAAAAGTAGCAACCATGCACAGCCGCACAAAGAAGTTCACAACACAAATTATAAAAAAGGTAGAAAATATGCATAGCTTTCTCGCGCGCGCGCACACACACACACATACACATACACACACACACACACACACACACACACACACACACACACACACACACACACACACACACACACACACACACACACGCACGCACGCACGTACGTACGCACGCAGCCACCCACCCACCCCCACACACACACAAGCCATTTTTTTCAAATGTTCTCTGTATATACAAATATTCAGTAGCTGTTCAAACGATTAAGCTGTAAAGCTATATCTATCCTTAGCCTGGGGATATTGTATTCTTGTTATGATGTTTGAAGCCTAAAAGCAATGTAGTTTTAACTTTTTTTTAAACTTCGGTTTTGGCATTGACTCTTTGTATACCCAGTCTCAGTTAATGGGCATTTTGTTTCCCAGTAAGGGTGATTACTTAATATAGAGTTTCATTATAATTACTCACGCTGCTTTATTGCATTACGCATTTCAGACTCAGCAGAAAATTGTAAGTTGGTCATATCTGGTAACGCCATGCTGTGTGTGTGTGAAAAACCTACAGCTGTTTTTGCCTTGTGTATATTATGTGTGCTGTTTGCTTTGCTGTCTGTTGCCTGTTTTACCTTTCCTAATTGAACCTTTGGTTTGCAGGTGCCTTTTCCTTTAATGTCTTCTTTTTTGTTACTCTTTTTTTTTTCTGTCTGAAAATTCATTTCCTTAACCTCAGTGCACTACAAGACAAACTGCACCAGAAGAATAGGAGCGAAAGACGAAGTTGTAGATTTGAGGCCTGTTTTGATTAAAACTATTTGTAATTGACCTCATTAGCTTATGCACACATTCACATAAAACAAATTAAAGATTTGAGAAGGAGAGGGAGCAGTATTGATATTTTATAAATGAATTGTAACACATTTGCTTCTATAAAAGAATGGTGTCTTCGTGTTTTAAATGGTACTGCTGAAAATGAGTAATGATAGCATTATTTTCAATTTTGAAGACCAGAAGAGGTCCAAATTGAGTAGAATACTACTCGAAAAGAGTCGAATAAACAGGTCTGCGTCAGGCCCAAGGTTTTCAATTCTCTGAGCATTGTGATCTACATAAAGCGTGGAATGGTGCTCTCATTATTTGCCTTTACATGCACCACATTTCTCTCTGTCTTGTTGGACTTGTTGCATATGCAATCGCCTCGGAATCATTTTGCCAGATGCTGCTGCGCTCGCAAATATCGCCATCACCTTCAGCCTGAATTGACGCTAGTGTGGTATGATGTCACCATCTTCTTATGCTGTGTTCTCCTCACGCCATTGACTCGTTCAAGTCGTTCCAGCCATCTATGCGCGGAATTAATAGACAGCTGTCAAATTGTTGTTGCATTTGCTTCAATGGAAGTAAATCTGTGTGCACGCTATACCTTGGTCACGTCTAAACTCGCTTCACACCCTTAGACCACAATTTTGCCTCTGACTTTGCTTTTGTAGTGGTTTGTTGTGTGGAAACCAATTAGTGTAGAGAGTTTTTCTACATAAGTCTATATATTTAAAAAAAAGTCTGATCTACTACTTCCCTATGTCTAAGCCTGAAGTAAAAGCATGTAACCTTCTTTCATTTCTCCTTTTGTTTATGTACATGTTTTGTTTGTGTGTGTGGCTGGAGTGATTGGTGAGTTCTTTGAATAATTCAAAATCGTTACGATGCGAATGAGTTAAAGCATTTCTCGTTACACTGCTTTCACTATCCGCATGATTCTCTTTCTTCTCCTCTTCATCCGCATCAATGTAAGAGAATACGTGCTCGTGTACATCACCTTAAAATCATATCAAAGTATTTACAATCATATTAAAACACTTACATTTCCGAATCATGTTTGTAACTACCCACGCAAACTGCACAGAAATATCGTTCCTTATTTTAGTTTCATTTATTTTTGTTATTAAATGTTTGGTCGATATCAGCATTTAAATAGCACCAAAATGACCAAATTGCAGTGAGCATATTACAGATCGATCAGAATAAGGCAAAGACAATATAAGAAGAAAATGTAACCTTCATTGAGGTGTGATCCCATCGAAGTCTCAATTGATGTGTAAGCACTAAGTATCTTCTCGATTGAAGAAGAAAAAAAATCTTCTGGATTGAGTTCAAAACAAAGTGTGAGCTTGGGGAAAATCCATGTTCATACTTTAATAATAATATAATAATAATAATAATTAGTAAAAGTACATTTATTTAGCGTTCATACTTTAATAATAATATAATAATAATAATAATAATTAGTAAAAGTACATTTATTTAGCGCTTTACCTCAAATGAGCCCAAAGCGCTTTACAATCAAATATTCATCAACAGGTAGACAACAAAAACAGGTTTTTATAAATGACACAGACCAGCAACAAAGCATATATAAACACACACACACACACACACACACACACACACACACACACACACACACACACACACACACAGACGCGTGCGCGCACATCACCAACATACACATACAGACACAGACTCATTATTCAGCCACAGGAATTGAGTTGCACGGACAGACCACACATACATCAACACCCCTACACAAACGTTAGAGGATATACATACAAGTACACTCACACACACGTACACACGCAGACACACACACACACACCTTTAACATGACCTATCAATTTAACAAAACAGCGTGATCACTGTCAGATGCCTGCTATGCTTCAGATTCTCGTAGACAACATGTAGCAATACATTCTCAGTTTCTGTTGCTATGGCGGTGATGGTAGCTTGCTGTTGGTGGTGGTCATACAAACCCGTTACTATTACAAATATTATTCAAATGTTATGAATTATACACTTTTTATGGGTTAGAGAGAGTGCGGCCATTGTTTTGATATAAAAAAAACAAATTAAGAAAAACTTGTTTTGAACATTAAGTACAAAAATGTTGTATTTAAAAGCAGCCACACAATTATCACGCATGGATGGAAAAATGCAACCTCAAGATTGTATAAAGGTTAATGGCATACTGTTGTTTCATTTGCTGGAGGGAAGACGTCCAGTCACTCTGTATATTATATGTAATGCATTCTCCTGTAGGATAATGTACATGCATTTTGTTTCGTGTTAATTTGCAATGTTGTATAATTACTTTTTTTTTAAATAGTCACACATTTGGGTCTTTTTGTCAGCGTAGTAATATTTTGTGTGAATGTTTGTGCCTGTGCATGCGCATAATGTATGCAATGGCTGACATTACAATGACATAATGTGCATTATTTTACGTTTTATTACATACTTGTATGTTTTGACATCTTTAAAGTTTTGTAACTTTCCAGCGTTTTTCCTGTATTGTCAAACGAAAATATTGAAAAAATATTATGATTTGCATAATTCATATCTTACTCAAATGTATTACTGTTGTCATTTAGTATGAGATTGCTTGTCTCTGTTAATCATGCCTTTTTTTTCTAGGCATGGCTTGTGACTAGCTATTCATGAACATAGGTTGGAAGTGTGTTAAAGAAAAGTGTCAGAAGAATTAACAATGTTTCATCAAAGTGTACAAAGAAGAATGGTGGGTAGATAAGTATAAACACACACACAAAAAAGATACGAAAGAAGGGTGAAAATATTATCGTAGTTGGTTTCACAGAAAAAGTAATGTAACGGTTTCAGGCGTATCAAGCCATAACAATAGAAATATAATTATGTCAAAAATGTACCTGAAATATTCACTTTGAAATAAATATTGCTATATAGTATAAGTTTTGAAACTTTATTTTTGTGTTGATTTTTTATTACAAATTTAATTTTATTTTCAGTCAAAATTTTATTTAAAGATGGACATTGTGTAAGCAAACATACATGCTTTTATTACACATTTTCTATTGGTGGGAAGATAAATTAGATCTAGTCAGTTGTTTATGATAATTATTTGCACTGAAACTTTACCAAGCTATGTGTGTTCAAAACATTGCTTTGATGATGAAGTGTTGTGTTAACCTGCAGTCTTGCCTTCTGCGGTTTGCATTTTTTAAGAAGCAATGGGCACACATGCGTGTTTGTGAATCACTGAGAGAGAGAGAGAGAGAGAGAGAGAGAGAGAGAGAGAGAGAGAGAGAGAGAGAGAGAGAGAGAGAGAGAGAGAGAGAGAGAGAGAGAGAGAGAGAGAGAGAGAGAGAGAGAGAGAGAGAGAGAGAGAGAGAGAGAGAGAGAGAGAGAGAGAGAGAGAGAGAGAGAGAGAGAGCAGCTTTGTCTTGTGCAAAGTCTGTTCATTATATTAAATATGTACACAAAACGACACGACACAAAATCAATATCGTTAAAGGGGTCGCCAGGTTTTGTAGGAACAGGTCTTTCAAATTATATTAAATCTTTCATGTACATGTTGTGCTATGCCAAGCATTGTGTATAAATATTTTTGAATCTCTGGTCACTCATTTGTTTTCATTTTGTGAATGTAGTTGGGTACAATTTCGTTGTGTCTATTTGTGTATCCTTTTTACGTACCGTAACATATATAGGTCACTTCAAAAGGAATCATGTTTTGTGTTCTACAATACCTCACCACATTATATATGTCATTAAGTCAAAGTTCATTAGCCCCAAGATACTTTTTTTTTCGACGCAGCACTTAATATTTGTTTTTGAGAGATGGCTGGGGGGGAGAGAGAGAAAGATCACTTAACGCTGAAATAGATTAATGTATGCTGACCTGGGGCTGCGAGAGAGGGAGAGAGAGAGAGGGAGAGAGAGAGAGAGAGAGAGAGAGAGAGAGAGAGAGAGAGAGAGAGAGAGAGAGAGAGAGAGAGAGAGAGAGAGAGAGAGAGAGAGAGAGAGAGAGAGAGAGAGAGAGAGAGAGAGAGAGACCCCTGCGTAGACAAACAACATTCATAATGTTTCGTTTTCCTCAGTAAAAAAACATCCATGCTTAAATATAAGCAACGATGAAGTAGAAGCCTATATACTGGTTTGCAATTCAATGTAGGGCCTATACCAATTTCTCAAAAGGTATAAATACCATTATATAAAGGTTTACTCGTACCTTACTTTGAAACATTTAGTTATTATTGGTGGTTGGTTGATGGTTCGTCTCACACGTGCTGCTTGCAGCCGAGCGGGACGCTAACCCTTTCTCCGCCAAAGTCGCATTTTAGCACCACAGTGAAATAACACCTATGTCACTAAAAGGCATCAAATCGGGGTCTATTATCCAAAGACCCTATTGTCTTAGTTTTGGGAAGTAAGGGTAGACCTTATTTTATATATGTCACAGAGGAATCCCCAATACTGCAGATGGATTTTGTTCTCTACCCAGGTAATTTCAATGGACATTTTTTGCTGAAATATGGCTGGCGGTGAAAGGGTTAAACCCCATTTTGATTCATTGCTCGAGTTCTATTTCTCTGTAGCAGCGTTATCCCTATGACTGTGTCATTTCTTTGAGGCCTGACTTTATATTTTGGGGCTGATTTGACCTGTGCAGTCCCCTGGTTCCCCCGCATGATCCGTGACCTGGATCGCTTCGCCAACCAGATCCTCAGCTATGGGTCAGAGCTGGACGCTGACCACCCGGTATGTGGGGGCCTTTTTGTTCTTGGATTATCATCATGACAAAGCATAATAAAGAATAACTAGTTACACCCGTGCTCCGCACGGTAACAAATGATTCATCGGATTCATGGACTCCTCAAATACAAATTTACTTACTGTATGAATAAAACTGTTGGCCAACATCACACAGCCGGAAAGTAAATGGCGGGAGAAAAAAGGGCGGAAGTTACGAAACACAGGTTCGGCATTCTTCGTGTTTTCCGAGATAGATTCGGCAATTTCCGACACAGCTGGGGCGACGCAGACGACACAAAATTTCAAGGAAATTTCATACATTTTGCTTTCAAAATCAACTTTGAAAAGGAAAATGTTGAACCAGACATAGCGGAGTCGCGTTCTTCTGGAACTGTATGGCAAGCAAAAGTCCGATATTTACGCGGTATCCGAGTTTTTACGTTCTTTTACACTTCAGGCCTTAGCGTATTATATTATAGATTAAGGCCTGTCTAAAGTGTGTTAGTATTGTATAGGAAGCTCCGTTGGCACTGCATATATTGCATTGTAAAGTACAGCACAGTACAGCTGCGCACAGTGCAAGACATGGCACAACACGACACCTCACCACATGTCAATATAGCACAGTGCAGCACAATACAGTACTGAACATGAAAATGTTGTACAGTAGTCAAGTGACTCAAATCTGTACCTATCCAAAAAAAACACCTTGATCAACTTCATGTCTTAGAAGCAAATAAACGTTACGTTATTGTTACATAGCTAAAATATTAATAAAGCGAGGTGGCATCTTTTTCTATACATATTCACTCGCACCCCAGTAAAGCATCCAGCAAGGATACCCATTTCTAACGCGCAAATTTGATCAAGAACACTAATTCTGAAAATAGCCTGCCTGACTACAGCAAAACTCGGTTATAAGAATATCGAAGGGAGATTTTTTTATTTTTTTTTTTTCTCATATTCGAGTTGTCTTATACAGAAACTCGGATATAAGAAAACATTTTGAAGGGCTTTTTTTTATAACCGAGATGAATGGGGAGGGGGGGGGGGGGGGGGTCTTTCGCCTTACCGGGGGAGAATTAGTTCTAGAAAATCTAAATAAAGACAAACAGAAAATTAAAAAGAAAGAAAATCCTTTTACCTAATTTGGTGCATGAAAATAAGGCACACACACAAAGAAAGAAAGAAAATAACATTATTTCTTAGTTAGGCGCATAACGGCAGCATGACACATCTGCGCTCATACGAAGAAGAAGAAGAATTTTGAGTAGCAGAGCCTTCTCTCGATCTTTACTCTTTTTTGTTTAATCAGACATATTGTTGTTGAATTGCTTGCAGGGGTTCACGGATCAAGTGTACCGGGCAAGGAGAAAGGAGTTTGCGGACATTGCCTTCAACTACAAGCAGTGAGTGGGCCGTTCATCTTCCATCCAACATTTGCCACTCGTGTCAACAATGTGCGACACTTAGGAAACTAGAAATGCACTGTGACAATGAAAACCCGGCCAGAGCTATGTCCTCCTACCCTCTACATTGCCCCTCCCCCCCCCCCTACCCTCCCTCTACACCCATCACTTCCCTCACAAAATGCATAAAAACCAGTTTGCATGCTATTATGCATAATGAACACAATAGCCAGTGCATTAGCAAACCTCAGTTCCTGCCTGTGTAGCTCTTCTACCCCCAACCTCCACTTTCCCTGAGCTTACACCGCTCCAACTTCCCCTGTCTTGTCAAAGGGGCAATACTCTTGATTACTTTTTTGTCAACTACCTGGAGCTACTTTCCTTTCACCATTTGACAATATTTGAATGTTAGTGCTTTCACAACATTTCAAAGATATTCAAGATCAAGGTCAGCATTTGTTTTTTTACAGAACCCTCCCTGCACCGTGATACACCACCACACACAATTTGAAGCGATTCTGTTCACTGGTTCATGAGATACAGCTAATAAATAAAATATGTATCCCAAAGAAGGAAATTTCGGTTTTCACGGTCAAACAAGGTCAAGGTCAGCATAGTCATGTATATTGACAGGAACCTTCCTTTTCAAGCTGTCTACCCCTCTGCCAAATTTGATCAACATCCGTCAGGTAGTTTTTAAGATAGTTGATACACAGACAGGCACACGGGTACACAGACACACAGACACACAGATCCGTCACAATACCCGTCCTCTGGCCGGATAACCAGTACACATACCATGCCTACAAATGCGAGCACACGAAAAAAGACACACACACGTAGGCCTAAACACATACAGTGGGTGAGAGAGGGAGGGTATTTTAGTAAATGATTCCCCCGTGGGGATACCGGGGGCTCCTTTTGTACAAATAGTCCCCCCACCTTCTGGAAGTTCTGTGCTTGTAGCTTCCTCTAATCTGACACTATCTTTGACTCTGCCTTTTCCCTTTGCTTAACTGTCATCTACCATCTTTCTGCCTCACTGGTCCATTCCCCTGCCTTTGTTCTTGACACTCTTACGAAGGTTTTCTCTTGCCAAAGACGGACATGCTGGGCCTAACTATTAATCTTAGTTAGGCGCATAATGGCAGCATGGCGCATCTGCGCTCATAATGACAGGAGAAGTCTAAGCGATCGAAGAAGAAGAAGTAAATGATTTATCTTTCTGTTTGGCAAAAAGGACACCGTTGTTGTTCTCGATCGATACCGTGAAGACATGATTTTGTTCATTATTGTAGCCTATGTGTGTGTATGCTTTTACAGTTTCACCTGTGACGATATGGGTTTGAGCTGCAACCTTGTGACTTCAAAATCAGGCCTAGTAAAGCGTGGTTTAGCGTCGTGATCCGCCCAAACTGGCGCATTATTATACTGTTTTGTCGACGGGTTCGAATTCTACGTTTTGTGTGCTCCCTTCGAAGCCTTCAAATCTAACCTTCAAAGAACTTTCTCTCTCTTGCCTTTAGGTCTTGTCTGCAAGACTGAGTTAAATAAAATAATTTTATAATCCTTAAATATAGGTATATCAAACAAACGGGCATCATCATTGAGATATCATGGACAGTTCTGCGAATTTTCATTAAAATTGCTTCAGTAGTTTAGGCTAATATTACTACATATACACGCAGATTTAGAACCTCACAAGCCCTCGTTCCAATCGAATATACATTCCATTTATATATAGAGAGAGAACAGGAGAACAAAAAGTGTGTATGGTTAGAAAAATACCAAAGAATTGTAATAAACATCGATACAAGCATTTTCTATCATCATGGTGTTTGATTTTTATGTCGCAATGAACTTTTGATCATCGACGCATCACATCTTATTTCAGGCCAATATTATTCTTCATTTTCTTCTATGTTTCAGTGGTGAACAAATCCCCACCGTGGAGTATACAAAGGACGAGATTAAGACATGGTGAGTAGGCCTACGTCTACATTGCATGGTGTGTTGTCCACTCAAAACGCTTCAATCGCATTTGAGTTAAACAATTCAACATAATGCCAATGCATTCAGCGGTATAATTATCAATTGATGCGATGCTCCATGGCACACTTGATATCTGGTCAATGGCCAGAGCTGATGTCACAATGGTGTCATTAATATGACAGACGGCTAACACAAAATCTAGCGGCACCACTTTAAACCCGAACTAATGACTTTTGTGGTTGTGGGTTGTATCAGGTAAAACAAAATGTCATGGAAATAGACATGTTGGAGAAGGTGTGAGCAAATAATGGCTGTGAACTAGCATACTTTTGATTTTGATCATGGTTGGGCTATGGCATGCACATTGGTCTTTGAGATTCTTTTCTTCCGTCTGTTTCTAAACATCAAATGGAATAAACCCAGGTAGGCTTACATTGTGACTTTGAATCCTAATATAATTTATAGGAGTGCTGGGTAGTTCATTTCTAAACAGCAATTAACGTTGTCTTTTTTATCAGCATGGTTTCGCAGGCATCAAATTCACTTCCTTTGTCCACACAATGTCTCGTAGGCCTAATTATATGGAACTCATTATTGTACATACCGTGCAATGCTGTCAGAAAACTCATTAAGACAAATTAATTGTTATATCCTACTCATAATACTCTATAGTTTCTTTGTTATGGGCTCGATGTTTTCCAAAATACCTTAAAGGTATTAAATAATTTGGTTTACGTTAAAACGGGTCGTTTATCCCAGGGCCACAATCTTCAAGGAACTGACCAAGCTCTATCCAACCCACGCTTGTCGTGAGTACAACCACATCTTCCCTCTGCTGGTTGACAACTGTGGCTTCAGGGAGGACAACATCCCTCAGCTTCAGGACATCTCGGACTTCCTCAAAGGTATGTGAACTGTCGATGATTGACTAGATGAGAGGCAACGATATTGTGCATACTTGATTTTGTTCGACTTTAGCCGTCTTATGGTGACGACAAACACTCCATACAACAGATATTTTGAAATATTATGGTCTTCTATAACCTTGTTAGAGCTGGAATTTGATTAGTATGATCCCCTCCGAAATCGGAATGTGTCGGCTGTACGCAGCAGGGAGACCAGTGAAAACTGAAAACCGGACACATATATATACATACGTACCTTACCCATTATGGTCATACGGCCTGGAAACGCAGAACAGGAAGACGAAGATCAATATTTGAAAACAATTGCTTCAACTAAGTCCATACAACAAACATTTTGACATATTATAGTCCTTTTATAACCTTGTTAGAGCGGGAATTTGATTTGTTTCGATTCGATATTTGAAACCAGATGCTTCAACTGAGTTCATACAACAGACATGTTGACATTTTATGGTCCTTTATAACCTTTTTAGAGCTGGTATGTGGTTAGTATCGATTCGATATTTTAAAACATGCTTCAACTGAGTTCAAACATCAGATTCCATGCATAGATAGAATAGTATAAGCTTTCAAGCTGTCAAGTTCCAGAATCTACATGAGGGAGCCTACAAAAGTCCACA
This sequence comes from Phymorhynchus buccinoides, assembly GCA_017654935.2. NCBI lineage: Eukaryota > Metazoa > Mollusca > Gastropoda > Neogastropoda > Raphitomidae > Phymorhynchus > Phymorhynchus buccinoides. Next base: position 41,040,483 of record CM065690.1, read on the forward strand.
TTTACATCCATAGTAGATGAAGTAATTACAGGTGTATTTAAATAATATATGTGATGCATACTAGCGTACCTAAAATTGTTATATTTAGAATATTTCGCTGCTAAAATGAATTGGCCATTTTGATGCGCAGACTGCACGGGGTTTCAGCTGCGGCCAGTGGCGGGCCTTTTGTCGTCACGGGACTTCCTGGCAGGTCTGGCATTCCGCGTGTTCCACTCCACCCAGTACATCCGCCATGGCTCCAAACCTATGTACACCCCGGAACCGTGAGTCCAGCAGCCTTTGACTACGTTCGTATTACCATTTTGACCATAGTTGATAGTATATGCTTATTCTATGTCTTCACAAAACAATTGCCTTGGATGGAAGTTCAGTTTAACGTCGCGTATCGGCTTTCGCCATGTACGACGGGCTGAACAAACCAACCATGGTATAAACAAAAAATTTATGTTCCTGAATCACTGTCTTTGCCAAAAGGCTGAGAAGCGATCAGGATTCGATTGCGATGAATTGACACAATTGCCTTTATGCTGGGGTGTTTATTGTTTAAGGCCGGGTTCACATTAGACGCGTAAGTTCCGTACGAAAAACCCTAAATAAGTGAAAGAAATAAGGATAAAAGTTTACGCATATAGGGTAAATTCGTGCCTGATTCAATCGGTCAAACAGGGGAAGCTACTCTATCACCAGGTATACCCCCAGCTCTCGACTCGTGTGTTTGAGTAGACTTACATCACTTAGAACACTGTGCGTCATTCTAAATTTGATGTAATTTATAATTTTACGTCACATTTTAGCGAGTTCGATCGGTTTGCGGATATTGGCCGCCCCTCATTTTTTCAAAAAAAATAATGTTTGCAAGTGGCTGACTCGCATCCTGCAGTTTCAAGCTTCGACGCCATGCCGACATTTGTTGCTATGGTTTTGACCGAGTAAGTCGAGGTAATTAACTCTAATTGTCACGAATTAGTGCTCTCCCCTATTGTTTTTCTCCGAAAATCGTCTATTCTTAATCTTCTGAATTCTGCCAAGCCTCCGCTGAGGAGTGTGCTGCCTGTGTGTGCAGGGACGTGTGCCATGAGGTGTTGGGCCACGTTCCGCTCTTCGCTGACCCGTCTTTCGCCCAGTTCTCCCAGGAGATTGGCCTGGCCAGTCTGGGGGCCCCTGATGAGTACATTGAAAAGCTGGCCACCGTGAGTTTGGGTCGAATCAATGATCACACACGGCGAGTCAGTGGGACAGGGGATTATAATTGTGTGTTGAAGATGGGACATTACCCCTGTCGCCGCCAGTCATATTTCAGCCAAAAATGTCCATTAAAATTACCTGGGTAGAGAACAAAATCCATCTGCAGTATTGGGGATTCTTCTGTGGCACATTAATAAGGTCTATCCTTTCTTCATAAAACTAAGACAATAGGGTTTTGGGATAATAGACCCCAATTTGAGGTGTCAAATCACTGTGGTGCTAAAATGCGACCTTGGCTGTGAAAGGGTTAACTTACTTAAAGGTGGACTCGGACGGATGAGTTTTTGCAAGAAACACGTCGAGATCACCAGAAAGAGCATTTTTACGGATCGGAACACTCACTTTGCTCTGGTTTCTTATAAATTAAACCGTCAAAACGGCGATTGTTTTCTTGGCGGAGATGCCGGAGAGAGTAGCCATTTTGGATGGGGTGGGTGGAGGTCACTCATTGTGGTTGAAGCGTTTTCTCTGTTTGTAGTGCAGTAAAAAAAAAAAGCAGCTATTTCCTTTTTTGTGAGCGAAACTCCTTTAGATAAACTGTATAAAATTTAAAGAAAAAAGGAAAAAAAGGCTTGTATTGCGAAAAGTTCGTGCAAACACAGGCGGCCATTAAAAAAGATGGCAAACGCCTTCTCTTTGGGTGAAAGAATTTGACTTCCAGCACTTCCGCCAAGGAGGAATCGACTTTTTGACGGCTTGATTTCTGGGAAACCAGAACAAAGTGAGTGTTGTGATCTCTGTAAAGGGTGTTTTCCTGCTGATCTGGACGTGTTTCTTGCAAAACCTCATCCGTCAGATTGCCCCTTTAAAGGATTTGTAAGTTACTTTGTTATCGTTAAATAACTGTAGGCCTAAATTATGTTTACTTTTCTAGCACACCATCACTCATTGGGTGCTGAAACGTTGTTTTACTGTACTGTGTTCATATCATATTGATGGTGCAGGGGAAACTGCTGTTAAGTTGACATGGAGTAAATTGGTATGTATAAGTGTACATTTCATGCACAGAAATGGACGATCTTAAGACACGTGTGTTTATACACTACTATGATAATCTACATGCGTTTATTTGAATTGATGAAATATATAGAATAAAAGTATCAACATCCTCATTTGACTAGCACATACGCACACTCATATACGCACAATAAACTTGTGTGTGCATATATATATCAGACCTGTTTACTCTACTCTTTTCGAGTAGTATTCTACTCAAGTTGGATCTCTACTACTCTTCAAAATTAAAAATAATGTTCTTTATTTCTTGACTACTACTCATTTTTAGTGAACGTTGTTTGATGGTTTAATGAGGAAAACTACACGTTTTGAACCAAAACTACTCATTTCAGCTATCCAGACTACTCAGGACTTGTGTAGGGGGTAAACAGGTCTGATATATACACCGAGATGAGAGAACAAAAGGGTAGGTACTCACTGTCTTTGGGTTTACGGTTTGGAAGGTTTCGTCTGTTTAACAGATCAGGGTTTGGCCTCGGTCAGTGTGATGTTTTGCCGTGTTTCTGTGTCAGTGTGATGCTTAGAAATGTTTTTATGATTTCAGCTGTACTGGTTCACAGTGGAGTTCGGCCTGTGCCGTCAGAACGGTGAACTGAAGGCCTATGGCGCTGGTCTGCTGTCTTCCTTTGGGGAACTACAGGTCGGTTTCAACTGAGGAAAAGGGGGGGGGGGAGCAAGTTATGGATTAAGAAGCTTCAAGATGATGTGTGCTAGTGTGAGTTTTACTTTTCTTGATGTAGGCTTTCTCGGCTGTTAAGTGTAGCCGTTTTATTCAATTCTCTCACTCCATTCTAGGTAAAATTGTTTTAAATTCCATCATTAATTTATGTCCAAGAAACTGTTATTGTTCTCGCATTTCCTACTCCTGCTCGAAGTATTTTGTTTTCTGTGTAATATTAGCCTATTTTTCTTACACCATGTTACAGAATACTGTTATTTGGGTAGTCTTTATTTATAATATTATTGCATTATGATCACTGCGGTAATTTTCTTCACCTTTCAGACCTTCGGTGATCTTCTTAAGTTCATAAAAAACAGTGTGCCTTATTAGGCACACACACACACAAAAATAACGATGACGACAATAACAAGAACGAAGAACTGTGTTCATATGGTCACGGGTCGATTCGAGCGCAAACCATTTCGAGCGCTAATTTCACTCTTTCTTTACTTGAACCATTTACCTAACCCTAACCCTAACCCTAGAAAAAAGTGAAATGTGTGCTCATTTACCTAACCCTATCCCTAACCCTAGAAAAAAAGTGAAATTTGTGCTCGAAACTACCAGCGCACGAAATAGTTTGCGCTCGAAACGACCAGACCCCGTTCAGATGACCAGTCTGTCCAGCATTAACAATTGAAAGTAAAAGTATGTTGACTTTGCATGTGTTCTACATGACTGCGTTGTTACAAATGCTTGAAAAATGATTCTTCGGGCACTGTTTCACATTAAATGATTTTGTTTTAAGTGTGATGTTTGAAAGAAAAACGAAACTTTTTTTTTTCTTCAGTACTGTCTGTCAGACAAACCGGACGTTCGGCCGTTCGAGCCCAGCAAGACATCAGTGCAGACTTACCCCATCACCTCCTTCCAGCCCATCTACTTCGTGGCCGACAGCTTTGATGCAGCCAAGGAGAAAGTGCGGTAAGCCTCCACGTTGGGCATGATACTGGGTGGCTGGGTGCTACTCTTTAACAATGAAAAGAGGGAATAAGTCAAAACAGCAAGAGCAAAGGGAGAGCAAAAATACCCATGACCATGTGCAAAAAAGCTCCATGAGCAGAAGTGACGTCAAAAACTTCTGCATGAAGCGGAAGCCTGCTGCGTGCTATAGACTCGGGCGTCCTCGCCCTCGTCAAAAAGAGAAGTTATGGTTGTAAACTCGAGCTAATACTTACGCAAACTTTTGCCAGCCAAGGAGGTACCCGGATGTGTGGTTAGGGCAAAGGGGGGCTATTCCCATTACTGACAACAAGTAATGCAACTCTAGTCCCAAAATGTGAGTGAAACTAAGTCAAATGACAAGCATCGTTAGGGCAAAGGGGGGCTACTCGTCGCCATCGCGAATAGAGTATAGTAGTATAGTTTGTGTATACTATACTACAGAGGGCAGTGTGTATACTATACTACAGAGGGCAGTGTGTATACTATACTACAGAGGGCAGTGTGTATACTATACTACAGAGGGCAGTGTGTATACTATACTACAGAGGGCAGTGTGTATACTATACTACAGAGGGCAGTGTGTATACTATACTACAGAGGGCAGTGTGTATACTATACTACAGAGGGCAGTGTGTATACTATACTACAGAGGGCAGTGTGTATACTATACTACAGAGGGCAGTGTGTATACTATACTACAGAGGGCAGTGGGCTACTCCCATTACTGACAAGTAATGCAACTCTAGACCCAAAAAGTGAGTGAAACTAAGTCAAATGACAAGCATCGTTTTCGGTGACAACGTGGGGGGCAGAATGCACATCACAAATTTGTTTTCGCCTGAAAGTGAAAATGATTCAGTGACAATTTATTTCAGTCGTGAAATTAATACCGTCCGCACACGCTGCATAAAGTCGTCTGCCCTGCTAGGGGATAGTTTCTAACCTGCCAATAGACGATTTTCTGAAAAAAATACTAGGGGAGAGCACATCGTGAAAATTAGAGTTGTTTACCTCCATTACTCGGTCAAATACCATAGCAACAATGGCGTCGAAGCTTGAAACGGCAGGATGCGAATCAGCGACTTGCAAACATTTTTTTAGAAAAATGAGGGGTGGCCAGTAGCCACAAACTGATAGAACTTGCAAAATGTGACGTAAAAATATAAATGACATCAATTTTAGAATGACGCACGGTGTTCTAAGTGCTGTATGTCTACTCAAACACACGAGGCGAGAGCTGGGGATCTACCTGATGGTAGAGTAACTTCCCCTGTTTGACCGATTGAATTAGGCAAGATCACTCCCACACACCATGAAATTACTCCCCTTTATTATTTCCGAACAATTCCTATTACATTAGGCCGTGGCCCTATTGGTAACTGAAAACTGAGAATTGACGACGTTTCAGGCTCATTAGATTAAATGTGTATGTCTAGTTCTAGTATAGTTTCAACCTTTAAGATGATCCCGTGATATAAAGAACTCATTATGAATGGTATATAACGATTTTGCAAGCTTTTAAAATACAGTGTACAACTGAGTAAGCAGAATAATGAAGCTGTTTAACATTCATTCTGTGATCATCCAGTGCATTCGCCGACACCATCCCCCGGCCGTTCAGTGTGCGATACAACCCCTACACCCAGAGTGTGGAAGTCCTGAACAGCAGAGAACAAGTCATCAACCTGGCTAAAAGCATCAGAGGTGAGTTCCTGCATTGCCCTGGAATGGTTCCATTGACCACAGCAACGACTGTCTACTAACACACTGTAATGATTATATTAGTTACAAAATGTTAAGTCGTTTTATTATCAGCCTAGAATCTTCAGGCCACGTCTTTCTTTTTTTTTCGGGGGGGGGGCATCTTTAGCTGAACATTCCGGATAACCTTTTTACCTTCTTAGCCTAACACCAATCCTGGAAAGTCATATAGTAAACAGTCTTAGTGTATCCAGATTTTCACAAATAATAAATGTGGTAATTAAAACCCACATTGTTTGTATTCCAGAGCAGCTGGAAATCATCCTCAATGCAATCTAAGTCAATATGGATGTGTGCCTTGTGGGGAATTTGAGATCCAAATCCAAATCATCTTTATTATCTCATAACAGAGAAATTGCAGCCTACGATCAAGCAGGCTAATATTTTGGGGTTAAAAAGTTATCTTAATAACAGTTACTGAGGGACGTTTTTCTATTTTTTTCAGGTGACCTGAGCTTGCTGGAAGATGCCCTTCAAAAGGTGGAATAGACTACATTAGGCCTAACTACATTAGGCTTATCATGCCTGAAGTACAGATATCCTAAGAAGCAGATATTGTTTCGGTCCTGGCAGACTGAAGTATGCATTGAAAACTTTCAGAATATGTTTGTGTTTGTCAAATACAACATTATAATGCATACTACCCAACTAAACTTATGGACCAATTTCTTTTACGCGTTAAATGATGATAAATTGACCAATTCATTTTATATCTAAAAGATCTGTCTCCATTTAAGCCTACGTGCATTCATTTCATGTATGCATACTTTTGAAGCAACGGCTCAGCAGACAACTCCACTTGTGAAGTGATGATTTTTTGTTGGCATTTGTTAGGCGTCGTATACAACTGTTGTTCTGTAACGATGAACTGAAAAGGGATGAATGTTTGTTGTTGTTTCTTTTCTTTTTGTTTTTTAACTTAACCTTCCAATGTTAGTAAGCTCCCATCTTTCAACCTAAAATTATTCGTCTGGATACTCTTAAACTAAGATATGTCCACAATAAATTTAAAAAAATTATGTTTTTAAAAAAATGATTTTAACTAAAACATGATTCTTTGGAATCCTATGTATATGAAATTGCAATAAATGGCAAAACTCTTGAGTTCCGGAAAAACAAAGGTAGAATGGAAAAAGAAGAGATTCTGGACATGGGAGGGAGCCGACAAGCTGTGCTAGTTTTGTTTAGAACATATTCTGTTCTTATAGAAATGGTTAAACAAAGAAGAGTAGGCCTTAAAAAACACCATTTGCGTGTTTCAGGCCATGGGTTAGATGTATATACGTAACTATGAGTCTACTTTTCAGTTAAATCGATTTCAGGAGTTTGCAAATCTCTCTTTAACTTTTCGTAGTTCAACCTATTTCAAATAGAAAATGTATTGTTTTTATTTTTTTTGTTGAAGAAAATTAATGCACAAACATTTGTGAATTAATACAACGGGTATGTGTATATTATTAAGTATTGTAATGAGACATTTTTCTTCTGCAAGTGTTGTGAAGTGCGTAACTACTCGTGAAATTCATAGTGCATATTTGCTACTTGTTTTTAACTATTAGTTTACCATTCTCGCCCGTTTTAACTATACACAAATCAATGGAACTAAATTAATGTTTAAGAAAGGAACATTACTGCGGAAATCGCCCCAGTATATTATGCATTATTATACAGATACAACGTGCTTCAAGTTCTTGAGAGAAGAAAAAATGAAATGCAATTTTTGACAATATGTAAAATGCTGTTTTGTTCAAGAATTGTGTAGGAAAAAGATAACGTTTTTATAGACTAAAGAAAATTTGATGAGTAAGAGATATGTTTTTTCTCAAACTTGAAGACGTATCCGCTTTGTACGTAAATCTGGTTATATTGTTTTGTTTAAATTTGTTTTAATAAATCACATTTTTTGTTTCCATATTAATTATTTGCTCAAGTTTGGTGTGGCATGTTGTTGGAACATTGCCGTAATGACGTGTACATCATTTATCATGTCAACTTTTGTATCAATGTGAAGAAAATATGTAACCAATTCCAATCACAAAATGATAGATGTAAGCGTTGTCGCGTGCAAATTTGCAGCGCGTGCAAATTTGCAGCTCGCTACTATGAGAGTGTGTATCAAAACACTATCTGAGCGATCTTAGACGGAAAAAGTGCTGTCTTTATAGGGGATTGGAAGAATTAAAATATCATTTTTTCCTTTAAAAAATTAACTAATATTTTCTGTCCCGGATAGTACACTTGACACTTGGAGCGCAAGTGAAGTTATAGTGCGCGTGCACTACAACTGCACTTGTACAGCTGCAAATTTGCACGAGCTGCAAATTTGCAGGCGACAAGCCTATCATTACCTAACAGACAATCTTAAGACTTCTGTACGTCTTGTAGAGTCAAAGAATGTCTTGAAATACCAGTGTGTCAATGGGTGTGATGTACTATAACAATGTATTGCTCAGAATAGTTTGCTGATGCACCAGTAAGTTGGGAGGAGAAGAGGAGGTTCGAATTTGTTAATATATCTCAAATGAAGAAAATATCTGAATGCACAATGTATTACCTTAAACGGATGAAATGCCTGTATCCAAGATGAAGAATGGGTGGTGGGTTGCACTTTCTTTTGTTTCGTTTTTTTCCTCATATTTTATTTTTGATTTTACATGGCTTAAACGTTGATGTAAGTAGTTTCCATAATACTGTATACGAACTGCATAACACTCTCCCAAACTTAATTAGTATGATTAGGTACTTTATAGTCACAGAGGCGTCTCTGTGAAATTCGGGTTGCTCCCACGTGGAGAGCGCGTCGCAGCCAGAGGCGCGCCACCCAATTGTCTTGAGGTGTTTTTTTGCATGCGATTTTTGTGTGACTGATGAGGAAGGAAAGGGGGGGGGGGGGGAATTTTGACCAGATGACAACTTTTTCATGGCCACTGGGTTTAACGTGTGCTAAGTGCATGGGCACACGGGACCTCGGTTTATCGTCTTATCCGAAAGACTCCACGTTCAGACCGTAAGGCCTAGTGCAAAGTGAGATGAAAAATCCCCTGTACCCAGGTTCGAACTCGGGTTTACTTGACACGAGACGAACGCGCTACCACTGTGCCACTCTACACTCAACTTATGGAAGCAAATTCAGCACAAATGACGGCACACTTGATGATTTGTTGATGCACCATGGACCATTGCAAGTTACACTTATTGTATAATCAAAATTAGTTGTCTCATTTTGGAAGTGAAATCCACATTCTCTCCTTCTTGTTACCTGCTTTTGTTTTAACCTTGTAAATAATGATTATCATCGGCTACTTCACATTCCATTGCATGCTATAAAATTTTCTGTAAATATTCTTTTCATCAATTCAAAAATATATTTTCATATCTGGTGGGGTTGCTCTGTCACTTTGTTTGCTGTGGGTTTTTAAACATGTGTCTGCATGCAAAACTTCTTGAATGTGAGACCAAATTGTTACGATTCATTGTCAAACGAAAAGAAATGAAAACGCCTGAATTGTCCAGCTAGTGGTGATCTCAGCAGTCTCTGGTCCTCCTGTCAATAGACGATTGTCGGAAGAAAAACTAGGGGAGAGCACTTCGTAAAAATTAGAGTTGTTTACCTCCATTACTCGGTCAAATACCATAGCAACAATGCAACAATGGCGTCGAAGCTTGAAACCGCAAGATGCGAGTCAGCGACTTGCAAAAAAATGTTGATAGAAAAATTAGGGGTGGCCACAAACTGATAAAACTTAATAATTAAAAAAACTGATAAAACTTGCAAAATGTGATGTAAAAATATAAATAACATACATTTTAGAATGACGCACAGTCTTCTAAGTGCTGTGATGTCTGCTCAAACACACGAGGCGAGAGCTGGGGATCTACCTGATGGTGGAGTAACTTCCCCTGTTTGACCGATTGAATTAGGCAAGATCACTCCCACACACCATGAAATTACTCCTCTTAATTATTTCCGAACAATTCCTATTTGTAATATTGAGGCACAGATTTAGCTACTCTGGGGGAATAATCAGTTTCAATGCTTTCCAGTTCTCTGATCCCCTGCTCTATCAGAAAAGACAAGGGCATGAAGTGTCGTCAACTGTTACGGGAAAATGTATAGATTGTGAAGAACGCATTCACATCGGGATGTTAGACCAGTATAGGCGTATAAAAAGAGTTCAGAAATATTTTATGTAAGCGTGACTATATAATTTCAACCATACCAATATGTTATAAAAGAAAAGAGTTTGCATCGAGTATATAAATTTCACGATGTAATTGGATTTATTACAAAAACTAATAACTTGTATCAAACAATGACTGCAGAAATATAAAAAGGTAGTTTTGCTTTTTATATTTCAGCAGTCTTTTTTTTTATACAAGTTATTCGTTTTCGTAATAACTTCAATAATATGTCAATGGATGTACATTTTCTGAAATTGATGTTGGAAGATATATCATTTTATTATTGGAATGCAAAGAAGAATGTTTTTTTAGACTCACCATTTGCATAACCAAGAGTAATGAAATAGTTTTCGGGATAGCTTGTACAGTACATAGTTGGTTGTTGTGTTTATTTCTGCAACATAGCTATCAATAAAATATTCTGGAAACAATTGACATTAGTTACGTGTTTACTTGAACGAAACTGTCTGTGGTGTAGTGTGTTTATGAGCATGTGTGTCAAATAAACCCAATCTTCCTCTCTATGACTGCATTAGGTCCTTACACCAACACTGATGAACTTGGTATTGACAATCGCGTGAACTATGGTACCAGTAATAGGCACATGTGCTGTCTGTGCAGGTCATATTCGTCCTTCTTCTTCCATTAAGCATAGTATCCACAATCATTGTTTGATTTTTTTAAATTCTGTTATGGTTGAGGTCCGAAGGTCGTACAAAAACAAAAACAAATGCAAAATAACCCCCCACACAAACAATGAATGCTAACAACGTGAACCTGTCAAATTCAAATCTATGAAATTTTTGTTGTTGTGCTCTCTCTCTCTCTCTCTCTCTCTCTCTCTTCTCTCTCTCCCCCACTCCCCCCCCCCCCCCCCCCCCCCCCCCCCCCCCCCCCCCCCCCCAGAACACACAATGAACCAGACTTTGTTTTTTAATACAAGAACTTTGAAACACGCTAAAGCTTTATTTCAAACAAGCATCAATAACAGTCATAATCTTGTGACCCATTGAAGCAATCTCGAAGCAGACTTTGAGATTGAGGGTCGTAAACATGATGGGGGGGGGGGGGGGCTATAGTACAACTTCACCCAGATAGCAACAGTGACGAACACAGCAGATTTAGTTCGCCATGAAGTTCATGATGAACACAGCAAGGGAAGGAAGTTAGGCAAGCACCTTTGAACTGGGCACACAATGGGATGGAAGAGATGTGTTGTACTTGGCTTTTCCCTTGAATATCTATAGAGTCGTTGTTCTTTACGTTTCATCATTGTTCCTTGGGTTTTCCTTCAAACTATTAAAAGCAATTAGATCTTCCACAGTTACTGTTGTTGGTTTTTGTTTTGTTTCTCCTCTCAACAGAGTAATTGTTCTTTGCGTTGCCGTATTAGACTGAGAATATTTAGGGAGACGCAAAAGGAATGTAACAATAGGCGCGTGACGGAATGTCGTCACATCCCATAGAATGAGAAAACACTGCTGTGTAGTCCGCTTGTCTCAGTCGTACATCCTTAGAAACCACAGCACCCTGTAAAGAAAATATATAAAGGTTAGCTTACTACTGTTTGGCCGTGAAATGATTGTGAGTGGTTATGGGCTCAATCAAACCACACAGTCGAGTTCCAATTGCTTAACGGATGAGATTCCGAGTGTTGCACTAATTTCAAGACAAACATTGCAGGTGTCTGTAGTTATCGGGCCTGGTTAACGCTGAGATATCATTATGAAAGGAAGCGTAGAATACAGCCCTGTCATGTAGGCTTAGTCTCAGACCGATACGGAACTCCATAGCAATCATCATCATCATCATCATCAGTTATCCGCCTCATTTTCATCAATCATTAAAAAGAAAAAAATGTCTCAAATTCTGTGGTTTGCATGCCCTGCTCTCATGGTGACCTCTGTTTCGGTTTCCAATCCAGTCTGTGCCTTGGTGCGTTCGGGTCAAAGTCATGGGGATCAGTGTGTTCTGGGGAGCTGTCGGTGGACGGTCGTGGTGGCGCCCTCGGAGGAGGACCTCACTCACGCTGGCTCCGCGACTAAGAGAATAGTGTCGTCAGTAGGGGGCTTAGTGGGTGGGGTCCTCAACAGGCTCTACTATACTGAACTCCACCGAAGTGACTCGGCAGCAATGCAGTGTCTCCTCGAATGGTTGCCTCCTGACGGCCTAACATAGATTCGCTCCCCTTGGACTGCTGGTCTCGGATTCTGCGACCTGAACAAGCCGGGGTGTGGCTGCGTGTTGGGACTCGGAATGATCGGCGTGGGAGCAACGCCACTGTACGGCCCAGAAGATGGGACAGCAAAAACAAAACAAAATGATTGTAAATTGATGACGCACTTACCTCCCGATAAAACCAGGAGCTCAATGCGTTTACAATGACAAATAGTTAAACGTAGCCATAAACAAGAGGCAACGCCTTCAAGGCTCACTCGAACAGGCACATGTTGGACAACAACAAATAAAGATTGAGGGGGGTGTCTAAAGTACAAGATTGCCAATAAAATTTAAAAGTACAAATGAAACTATCGTTAATGGATACAAATACAAATTTTTTTTTTTTTTAAAAAGGTGCCCGTGCCGAGAATCGGACCCGGAACCATTGGCATGACAGACAGACACTCTACCAATGAGCTATCGATGCTTTCATTGTTGATGAGTTTCTTAACTCATGTTGCCTGTTGAATAATCTCTAACCCACTAATTTAAAATGTTATCTATTATCTGTTTACAGTGTTGTTTTAAGTATATAATTATTCAAATCATTATTGTTTGAAAGCTTGCATAGACATCTATATGTGTGCAAAGTTTGAACAATGTATGCCTTCTATTTCCCGAGAAAATGCCAACGTTAAAGTTTGGAGATTAGACCACGGATGCAACACACACACACACACACACACACACACACACACACACACACACGCACACGCGACCGAACACGAACACGCACACACACATACATACACACACACACACACACAACCGAACAACTATCATACTATAGAGTGACATAGACATCTATATGTGTGCAAAGTTTAAACAATGTAGGGTACGCCTTCTATTTCCCGAGAAAATGCCAACGTTACATTTTGGAGATTAGACCACGGACGCAACACACGCACGCACACGCACACGCACACGCACACACACACACACGTACACAGACACACAAACGATTTATTTATTTATTTCCATTATAGTCCCGTCAACAGCTATATGGTCAACTCAGGACTGTCACCGCGTAAAGTTCGACCACTTATTACAAAACACTCATCAATGTATCTTACCAATGTTACACACAACCGAACAACTATCATACTATAGAGTGAACCAAAAAGGGTTAATCAAAAACGTCATAGCATATGTTTACACTTTACTTACCCTCCAATACCCGCGCCGACGACGAAGCCTATGGCGAAGCTGAGGCATATGATGGCGATCGATGAGAGCTTCTCCTCGTCCTCCTTATCGGCGGTCGACAGCTCGACTTCCTGATCGGCCTGTCTTTTCACGACTGGGAACACACACACGCACGCAGGCACGCACGCACACACACACGCGCGCGCACACGCACACACACACACACCACACACGTGCATGCACACTCACACCACTCACACATGCACGCATGCTCTCGCGCGCGTACGTTCACACGCACGCACATACTCGCAGACACATGTGTGCACACACACACGCGCGCGCGCACACAACCAGTACGCAAGAAAGAATAGAGCTGTTAGACATAAAAAGATGAGGAACTATGAATGTGAAAGAAATAGGAGTGGGAGTGTAGTCTGATTTAAGTTGAACAATGTAATATTCATAAAGAGGCACAGACAGACACAGACAGACAGACAGAGCCCTTCATAAGTTCATAGGAATACAAAATATGCCTCTGGATTCATTTCATAATGATATACACAAACATGTGTACAAAAACATATAGGGAACAACAACAAAACAGATCTAAACACATATGTCATACTGATCAGAATACTAGAGGTGGGGGGGAAAACCGGTTTGAACCGAAAAACCGGTGCTAAACTTTCGCGGTTCGAAAAACCGGTTCGAGTTGCTGTGAACCGGTTTTTTAACTGCAAACTGAAAGTAAGTTTTTCTTAGAATAACGCATTCTTTTCGAAAAACAACACTGATTCTCAGCGCAGATTGGGTGTTTGTAAGCCAAGAGTACCTGTTTCTAGTTTGTGGTGGTGTATGGCTTTGACTTTGACTGAGTGTTGAGTTGAGTGTGTGTGTGTGTCATAAGTCATAAGTTTCTTTATTGCCAGTGTGTGTGTGTGTGTGTGTGTGTGTGTGTGTGTGTGTGTGTGTGTGTGTGTGTGTGTGTGTGTGTGTGTGTGTGTGTGAATGTGTGTGCGCGTGCGTGCGTGTGTGTGAATATTCTGACAAATAAATATGTGTTTGCATAGGTGAAACTAGTGATGCGAGTACTGGTTAAAAAAAACCTGTTCGGTAAAACCGGTTCGAAGAGGGAAAAAACGGTTCGGTTTTTGAACCGGTTCTCAACTCTACAGAATAACAAGAACATAAAAAGTATAATTCTATTAATATTTCGGTATAAATCAAGATGTGCCCCCCCCCCCCCCCCTACATTTCTCGGTTAATTCCATTTTTCCGTTTTTGCCTTTCTTACCAAACATGAAGCTGTATTTCATGAACATTTTCAGCTAATTATCTTTGTTCAATAATTAATTGCAGTCATGATAAAGGCCATTATCTAATAGGACCCCCCCCCCCCCCCCCCCCCCCCCCCCCCCCCCCCCCCCCCCCTATGTACTGCAGTACACCGCGGCATTTGTCACAGTCGTGGTTCATTGCGTTTTCCCGTCTTATAGGGGGGGGGGGGGGGGGGGGGGGGGGGGGGGGTAGGGTTAGGCTTAGGGTTAGGGTTAGTATTCCAAAAAGATAATTAGCTGAAAAGGTTAATAAAATACAGCTTTATGTTTGGTAAGAAAGGCAAAAACGAAAAAATGGAATTAACCGAGAAATGCAGGGGGGGGGGGGGCACATCTTTACCTTTAATATTTCAAATAATAAGCTTAGATAGACAAAGAAACATCGGTAAAGTACCCCCCTCCCCTCATGTTTTACGACACCCCCTCATGTTTTACGACACCCCCTCATGTTTTACGACACCCCCTCATGTTTTACGACACCCCCTCATGTTTTACGACACCCCCTCATGTTTTACGACACCCCCTCATGTTTTACGACACCCCCTCATGTTTTACGACACCCCCTCATGTTTTACGACACCCCCTCATGTTTTACGACACCCCCTCATGTTTTACGACACCCCCTCATGTTTTACGACACCCCCTCATGTTTTACGACACCCCCTCATGTTTTACGACACCATGCGAAAATGTGATACCGGGTGTCTAAAGTAGGCCAACCAACAACTTAGCCCAAACACCTACTTCCCTTTCCAGCATGTCTGCGCGTCTCTGAGAAGATGAGCATCCCAGGATCTGGCAGCCAATTTTCTGAGTTCGCGCTCGCTGTGCCTGGGTCCTGGTTTCCTTCCAGAGGTCTGGAACTGGTGGCCACCTCGTCGCCGTCCTCATCCAAGTCGTCGTCGTCATCATCAGAGAAACTTCTGTTCCGGAAGCATCCTTTGCTGGGAATGGCCTTGGCCTTCTGGCTTGGTTCTTGGTTTTTGCAGCCTGCAATCGGAACCCACACACTGTCTCAAGCACTAGTATTAGTACTGTGGAACGTTCCTATTAAAGCCTTCAAAAAATCTGCACCCAAAAAGATCATGACAGGGAGGGGTCTTAATGAGAGACTTAGTGCGATTTTGTTCACGCCAGAGGGCATGACGCTCGTGTGGGAAAATGAGAGAGAGAGAGTGAGTAGTCCTACCATCTCTCTCTCTCTTACTACGCCCAAGTAAGAAAATCGCGTGATAAGCCCCTAGTGCATTGACTGCCCTCTGGCGTGACAAATATCGCCATAGGTAGACCATTATTGGCTACTGCAAAGGACACCTTTTGCAAGAGTGAATGCCCTTGGTGGGTGGGGGAAGACGGTTGAGTACTGACCAAACAAGGGTGTAACTATCGCCAATAACCCTATTTGATGCCACGTAATGGCTGCCTTTTGCAAGAGTGAATGCCCTTTCGGATACTGATCAACAAGGGCTTAACCATTGCCGTCCAGGGCGTGAATAACCCTAGTTGCAGTGGCCAATCGGGAGGTGGACACTCGGTAGTCCGGACATGAAAGGGGGAAATTGTGAACATTGTTGGGGGTCACATCTTTGAGGGAGTCTTAATAGGGAAGGTCTCTATAGGGAGGTTCCACTGTATTAATCACAACATCTAACAGTATGGAATCTAGCGTCATGTCGTCACACGCCTATTGTCACATCTTTTTTTTTCCGTCTCCCCTAAGAGTAAGAACAATAATAAAGAACAAAAGCTGGGGTGGGGGGAGCTAGGGATACGCAAAGAACAGTAACTGTGGGTGTGGCGTTTCATTCTATAGCTCCTGTTGTGTATTTGAATGTGATTTGTTGTCATTGAACAACCAAAGATACCTGCTTCATTCTGACTATGTTGTCCCCTGAGGAAAGCTGTGATTAAAATCAGCTGAAATATTGGGAAAATTGAAGGTGTTTTGTTTTTCTTTCTTTGATTTCTGTGCTCATATTGTGTAGACTGAGTTCCAAAACTGTCATGCATCCTATATTCCCGGGTTTGCGGAGCATCTCATTACTGATTAGACATTCAAGTTTCATTCAAATTCGTTACCATATTTTATTTATCAGAAAATGCGGTTTTTATTTTCCTGTAGCAAACCTTTCTTAGTTGTTTCGTTGTTGTTGTGTTTTTTAATGCCACCCATCAGACTTCCAGCAACTGTTGACATAATGTTACCGACTTACATAATGTCAATGAAGTGACTATGTGCATGCGTGGCTGTGCATGTTTGTGTGCGAATGTTTTGAACTGTGTGTACATGAAGCGTTTGTGGTTTTTGTGGTTTGTGGTTTTTCAGAGGACCCGTGTGCGCGCGCGTGTGTGTGTGTGCGTGCGTGTGTGTGTGCGTGCGTTAGTGTGTGTGCGTGTGTATGTGTGTGTGTGCGCGCGCAACATTTGCACCCCACCCCAACCTACCCCCCACCCCCACCCCTATATGTGGCTGTAATGCCATGTATATGAACAATAACATATTTCTCTATTGTACACACACACTTACACGCGCGCACGCACTCTTGCATTTACACACACACACACACACACACACACACTTACACACACACACACACACACACACACACACACACACACATACACACATATTTACACTCACACACACTTACACACATACACACACACACACCACTCCTACCCCCATCCACCACCCACACATCACACATACACACATCACATCACATACCCTGAAGAAACAAAGGAGCAGACACAGCCGTCTCTTCCACCCATTGTGGGGAGCAGGACCCATCGGTGCCAAGAACACAGTGGACAGCGGTGCAGAACACAGAGCGGGGATTGAACCCACGGGGCCAACTCCCAGAGGCCTTCTTCCACAGCACCACAAGGCCCACACCACCACTCCCTGCAAACTGCTTGAAACATAGCAATAGCGACGTGTATAACTCTACAGTGGATAGCAGTGCAGTGCACATGACGGGAATTTAACCTACGGGGCCAACTCTCATAGGCCTTCTTCCACAGCACCACAAGGCCCAAACCACCACTCCCTGCAAACTGCTTGAAACATAGCAAATAGCGACGTGCATAATTCTACAGTGGATAGCAGTGCAGTGCACATGACGGGAATTGAACCTATCGGAACAACTCCCAGAGGCTTTGTTCTTCCACCGCACCACAAGGCCCACGCCACTCCTCCCTGCTAACTGCTTGAAACATAACAATGGCGACGTGTATACATCTACAGTGGATAGCGGTGCAGTGCACATGAGCGGGAATTGAACCTATCGGAACAACTCCCAGAGGCTTTCTTCTTCCACCGCACATCCACACTACTCCTCCCTGCTAACTGCTTGAAACATAACAATGGCGACGGGTATACATCTACAGTGGATAGCAGTGTAGTGCACAGAGCGGGAATAGGGCATTTGCCGCGTGTCGGCGACCGTGAATTTAACTGAGGTGAATTTAGTGAGTTGAACTAGAAAGGCCAGCGCAACTCGGGCAGAACGAGCTCGGGCAATTTAGTAGTCTAGTAGGGGAGACCGGGGCTAGTCGGTCCCCTTTTGCACTCAAAGCAGGGTGGAGAATGTTTTAACAGAAATAGAGGAACCATTTATGGTTTAAGATGAGGGTCAATATTGTGCTGAAGTTTGTGATATCAATTAATGGCAAACAGTTTGGCCCCGAGCTGACCTAGTGACACAGGGGCCCACCTGCCCCATGTCGGGGTAAGTTGGCCCTGGGTATGAGGCAGGTTGGCCCCTCATTTCCAGTATGCCAAAAAAGGATTCACAAGAACACTTAGCAGTGCAGTGTTTGCACATTGTAATGTCAGAAAACAAAACAAAAAACCTTACAGTTGCAATGATAGAGCCAAACTCTTAGCACAGGATATAGTAATGTTTGGCATTCCTTCAGAAGGCACAGTAAAAACTGAAGCATTGGGGTTACAGTTAGGGTTAGTAGGTCCAGGAACGCGTAGGATTCGTGGCACGTAGGACAGTCGGAGTGTACCCATAACAACTTAACTAGACAAACAACAGATAATTCCAACTCACTTGAGTTTTGACTGTGAGGTTGTCGTTTTTCAAGCCAGGCGAAGTAGCGATGAACAGACCATCCGAAATGTTGAATTGGTCACGGCTGTGGTTTTCACTGGACTTCAACAATCGGGCAATGGGGATCTTCACAATGTCCTTGCTGAAGGGATACCCAGTCTTATTTCCTCCGTTGTCAGATAGAGCGTTGTCCAAATGTTTCCACGGGCTATCATCATCATCATTCCGGACTTCCTTAGACCCGTTCCTACTCCCTGAAGAATCGGCACGGTTTCTGGAACCATTAATTGGTCTGAAGGTTCCATCCTCGCTGCTGTCTTTCCTTCCAGCTTCTGCTGGTTGCCAGGGGGTCAGGAAGCCGACGGTCAACGAGACGAGTCTGCAGGAAGAAGATGCGGAGGAGGAGGAGGAGGAGGACACCTGCAGTGTACTTTCACATGTCACTTGGAGAGGTTCGTTGGGTTCGATGCCTTTGGCTGTGATGGCTTCTACGGGGAGAATGTCCAGGCTGGTACTGCAGCCTGAGTCAACAATATATAAAAATATTAAAAAAATTGAGAGAGAGAGAGAGAGAGAGAGAGAGAGAGAGAGAGAGAGAGAGAGAGAGAGAGAGAGAGAGAGAGAAAGAGAGACAAAGAGAGACAGACAGAGAAAGAGAGAGACAGACAGAGAGAGAGAGAGAGACAGATAGACACAGAGAGACAGACAGACAGACGCACAAAGAAGATGGAGGGAGGGGGGAGAAACTAGGTATATATATATATATATATATATATATATATATATATATATATATATATATATATATAGAGAGAGAGAGAGAGAGAGAGAGAGAGAGAGAGAGAGAGAGAGAGAGAGAGAGAGAGAGAGAGAGAGAGAGAGAGAGAGAGAGAGAGAGAGAGAGAGAGAGAGATAGAGAGAGGGGGAGATAGATACAGAGAGACAGACAGACAGACGCACAAAGAAGGTGGAGGGAGGGGGGAGAAACTAGGTATATATATATATGTTACAGTAAATTCATCAAATCAGTAAATTTATAAATTTCCTAGAATTTTCAGTACATAAATGAAGTTACTGTTTAACTCAGGGAATTTACAAATTTCCTAAAAAAATTTAGGAAATCTATAAATTTCCTGAATTTTGCATGCTTATTTTTGATGAATTTACTAAGAAGTTAAAGTACTTTCAGTAAATTTGTCAAACTGAATATTCAGCCCATAGCATAAGGGATTCAGTGACTGTGTGATCTTGGGATGTGAACTCACTTCACCAAAAATCATTCAATAGGGTTTGATAAGGGAATCAGTGACTGTGTGTTCTCTTAGGATGTGAACACACTTCATCAAGGCATTCAACAGGACACTGGCATGAGTTGGGTTTTTTCCTAGTCAAGGAAGTTTGCTCTGACATGCAATGAGGTGTTTGCTGAGCAACGAGATGGCCACTGAAATTGAAAAAAAGTATACAGAGGAGTTATTCAAACAATACAACAGCAAAAATTACAATCTCCTCCCAAAATCGGAATACAGCAAGACTCTGAATGAAGTGAAGTGTGCAACTGGCAACAATTCAACAAGAAGTCAAAAGGACTACTATCTGCTCGGAAAGTAAGCATAATCCTTTTCTCTTATGTGAGCATGGAGGGGGGTGGGGCGGGGGGGGGGGGATGCGTTGTAAGTGTTTGTGTGTTGTGGATGTGTGTCTGGGGGATTGATTGTGTGTTGTATGAACGAGTGTATGGGTGGGGGGTGTTTGTGTGTTTACGGTCATGCATGTGTGGGGGTGTATGAACGAGTGTATGGGGGGTGTTTACTGTGTGTGTGGTGTGTGTGTGTGTGTGTGTGTGTGTGTGTGTGTGTGTGTGTGTGTGTGTGTGTGTGTTTACTGTTATGCATGTGTGGGGGTGTGACAAGACCTTTCCAACGGTACCAAAATTGTTGATATGTTCTTAAAGTCGGTATGTGTGCACAGGTAATTCACACACACTTTAATGTTCATTTTATTTTATCATATGTTGTTTCGTTAATAAAACATTATGTGGTCTTACTTAAAGTGTGCTGTCTCTGGCTTGCAAGGCTTTAGTAAATTTATACATTTCCTGCCCACAAAATTCAGGACATTTATAAATTTCCTAAAAAAAATAGGAAATTTGTAAATTCCCCGAGTGAAACAGTAACTTCATAAATGTACTGAAAATTCTAGGAAATTTATAAATTTACTGATTTGATGAATTTACTGTAACATATATATATATATAGAGAGAGAGAGGGGGGGGGGGGGCGGCGAGAGAGAGAGAGAGAGAGAGAGAGAGAGAGAGAGAGAGAGAGAGAGAGAGAGAGAGAGAGAGAGAGAGAGAGAGAGAGAGAGAGAACAAAAGATAATAACAGCCGCACAGCCAGGCTTCCCACTCCACACATATTTCCCGAGCTTTCGCTTTATTCCAGCTTCATCAAGGTAAAACCTGCAATATATTTACTTTGATACCTTGCATCATCATGCATGCGCATATCTGTTTGCCTCATCGTTTTGTATTAGTCTTGTTTTCGTCCCAAGGACAGATGGGAAGAATAGGCTTGGCCTAAAATCTTAATTCTTGTGTAATTAAGTTTTTCAGTCTTCAGTCTTCTCTCTAGCTCTGCGCCGCTAACTCTCTCAACTTAAGAACTTTGTAGCAACACCTGCTTTAGCCAACAACAAGATTTAAGATTCAAGATTTTTTAAAGTATCCTTTCACCCCTAGGCTATTGGAGCATGGAGGATTTCATTAAACTTCAACTTTAAACAAACATAACTTATTCAAACATAACATGAACATGGCATGCTTTAATGAATTTGCTTAATTTTAGTAAAATCTCTTTCTTAGCAGAAAATAAATTAGTCTACAAAAAGAAAACAGATCTGGGATCAAGTAATCTATTATGCAGAATTTGCTTTCGTAAATACTAAAATAGGAAAAAAATAGGAAAACTCCATGATTATGATACTCATCACTAAAAGTATTTCTATTGCATTTTCAAAATGATTTTGATTTTCTACAGGTTCTTTCTGATCTTCTATCATCTTGGGATACCATTTCTATGGCCTGTTTCAAAAGGGAGAGAATGATTATTACATTTAAATTTTAACATAGTATAACGTGTGTCTCGCATCGGCCAACACACTCTAGAGTCTCAGTAGACTGTCGTGCCAATTCTTCGGAATTCCCGCTATATCTAATCTAGGTAACTGGTAAGGGTCTTACCTTTTCTTGTTGATGATGACGGAGTTGCACTCACGAACAGAACGGTGAAAAAAAAGAAAATACATGAAATCAAATGCACAAGCGATGTCATTAGAAAGACATTTATTGAAATTCATCTGCAATCAATAATCGCTAATTCTTTTTATGCATTGAAGCTTTGAAACAGGCGGAGTCAGCCTTCAGAAGTTACCTAAATTATGACGCATATACCGTACTGTGTGACGTCAGCTTGAGGTTATAATTTTCTTTTACGTAGGGTTGATCGCGAAAATTTCGGACAATATTGCGTACGGGAAAGTTCGGACAAACATCCATAAACCAATCACTGAATCAGTCATTTTTTTCACATTTGTAAATAGACAGTTCCAAAGTAGCAATCTACCTTCATTGACAACAGCGTCACAAATAACCATATAAATAAATATTATGGTAACAACGATAGACATGGCCAGATTTCACTCACAACCATAGACATGGCCTGATGAAAAGTGAGAAATTCACTTGAACATTTGCCACAAAATATGATGGGCGTTTGTGTTTTGTGTTTAGTCTTGTAAATAACCATACAAACGGATACAACCGCTTGATCAAAAGAATGCGATTTGTGTTTCCTTTTCTTTTAGTGCTGTTGTATTTTTCTCGTTATCGACTAGGCCTCTATTACTTGAAGCATATTATTTAAAATGGGGTTGTGTTCTTAACTTCAAGTGAAAGGCATGGACACGAAGGATAATTAGGCTTATAAGACGAAGACGTATCCACATTGTCCATAATTCCTCAACAAATAGCAACACCCAAAAACGCATAAGTCCATAAGAAGCAAATAACATAAGCTGTCAAGAGCTCAGAAGAGACTGCATGACTGCCAAGTTGTTGTCGTCGTATCCTGGCTTAAAGACTCCAGGGATCATCCCAACAGCCGAAGCACTTGAACACTATGGTACAAATGCACCAGCTAGGGATGAGACCATTACGTGTGTGACCGTTTTTGATTACCCCACCACTTGGGCAGCCACATTCCGACTTTGGATGATTTTTGGACTGATGATGTTATGCTAGGAGCTTGCCATGGCTAAAGACAATCCCCGCACAACTATGCAGAACATAACAACATTTTGATGTAGCCTTGGTGTTCCAGCTTATGTCAAGCCAAGGCGAAGCTGCGAAGTAAAATAGTAATTGTTTAATGGATAAAGGTCTGTGTACACGTTAACATTATTCACGATATATTTCTATTTCCCCATGCCAACACAGTGATAGCCCACTCTAATTAGTGTGACTGACAGCCCACTGTGTTGCCATGGGGAAATACAAATATCTTGTGAATAGTGTTAACGTGTACACAGACCTTAAGCCAATGCATGTGAGGTCCTCCTTCACGGGTGCTACCATGTCTAATATTTATAAAACGTGATCAATCTAATATGGGTTTACGTAAATGCAACAGAAAGGTAAATGTTTTGTATATGTTGCTTCATTTTAAACACTTTCAATGACTGTATCAAGTTTGGGCTAATATGCAGATTAAAACACACACACACACGCACACGCGCACACACACACACACACACACACACACAGACACACACACTCACGCACTCAATGTCTTGGTTCATTACGTTTTTTTCAATCTTGCCTTTATATTCTACTATTAACGAATGCAGATGGATGAAAAATAACGTTAAATATAGAAATGATAGAGGTTTAAGTGCTCAATTTGCAGTAAGAAAAGCAAGAGTGGAGAAAAAAACACACGGAAAGAACCGTGAAATTGAGGAGAGGGTGTTGATCTGCATCTTTGGCCAATTTGTTTTTATACCATCACACCAGTAAAATTTCAACAAGGATTTGTTTTTCTTCTCACAGAAATAGCCCAGCAACTTTAAAAAAAGAAAGAAAAAACCAAGCAAGAAATCACACCCAAAGGCACCAGAATGAAGAAGCTTTAGTTTAATTGTGCTTTGAAAAATGACTGACACGCACATATATTATTTTGTTCATGCTTCAGTTATGTTCTATTGAGTACAGGCATTTTGCAGAAAAATATGATAATTTTCTCCAAGTCATCACAATAAGCAATCGGGTGATCATGATCACTGGAACATTATTTCATGAGTGCTTCTTAGACAATTAACATGGGTAATAACATATAAATTAGCATAAACAGTCAAGCTAATTTATATGTTACTACTTTTAGCCAATATGCTAATTTAAGAGTTACAACCTGTGTTAACTGCTTAAGATGCACTAGTGATTACCATACCAGGAGTTTGGGGGTTTTCTTTTGGTTTGTGAGTTAACATATTTACTCACTAGATATGAACATAATAATTATTTCCAAACAATCTTAATGATATTCAAGAAACACTCTTATTGGCCACTGCAAGTAGGGTTATTAACGCCCTTGACAATGACAGCAAGAGTTAAGCCCTTGTTGATCAGTATCCAAAAGGGCATTCACTCTGGCAAAAGGCAGCCATTAAGCAGCCTCAAATAGGGTTATTGGCGAGAGTCATGCCCTTGTTTGGTCAGTACTCAACCATCTTCCCACCCACCAAGGGCATTCACTCTTGCAACAGGTGTTCTTTGCAGTGGCCAATAGACAGCGACCGATCCACTAAACTTGGGAATAAATTTGAAATGCAATTTAGGTACCGACATTGATTTTGTATGCATGATATCTTTAGCAATTGTTGACTTTTGCTGACTTTACAAAGGCACAGAAAATTCTGTACAACTTTAGTGCAATTTTAAAGAAAAGAAATGGATAGGGTAAGATAACATAACGATAAGAAGACATGTACTGTAAGACTGACCATGATCATGCTCATATGCAAACTTGTGAAATACCTTATACAGTAGATGTACATAAAACACAAGCATGCCTACTAATTGCAGCCACACACTTGGACAAACTCTCTCTCTCTCTCGCGTGCGCTCACACACACACACACACACACACACACACACACACACTAACTATCTTGCTAAAACGTTGTTTATATATAGAGCTGAATTACTTGCTATACTTAAGTCTTTGGATTTCAGTTTCAGTTTTCCTATAAATAACAGCCAAATCTTGCTGATTCTAAAGCAGCAATGTATGCTATTGAGTCTCCCAATTCATGTATACGACTCGACGTGATAATTGAAATTAACCAAGCCTTCTCATTGTGGAATATCAGGAAATAAACGGGTAGACCAAGCTGCAAAAAAGGCAGCTCAAAATATTAATGACGCTGTATCAATTAATACTCCTTTAGATCCGACAGAATGTTTCTCAATTATAAACAAAACATCTCATGAAAATGTCAAAACTGAATTGATGAACTCAGACGTTCAATATTATAATAACTATTAAATCTAATGATAGAGACAATGAGAAAATATCACACAAATGTGTTACTTTCTTGTCCAGGGAGATTGAAATCTAAATTCTAATCCATAAACTTTGAATTTATTTAAAACAAAATATTGTATTGTTAAATGTATGTGTGGTGAATCCTTGAGTGTCAGTTATTTAATGATTCATTGTCCAAAAGAGAACTTTTCCAGAATTCGGGTATTGATGGTTTTAATGATGGATCGATACCATTGTCTCTACCCTGTATTACAAACAATTATTCTGTTCTTGATTCAGTTTGTAAATGTTTATCAAGTACTTCACTTAGTATTTATCTCTAACATTGTTCCTTGTTCAGTTGTAGTCTTTGTACAATTTTAGTTCAATTGTAGTCTTTAAATGTAAATTTATATTTTTTAAGGGGGGGGGGGGGGGGGGGGGTTAGTTATGATTAGGTCTGCATCACTATCCAATTACTTGCTTTAATGCTTACACACACTCACAGACACACGCACTCACACTCACCATACCAACATCACATTACAATAAAACATTTTTTTATAATATTGTCTGAATCACTTTTAGTGGAAGGACGTTAAACTGAAGAACAACACACACACACACACACACACACACACATTTTTTGTCAAATACACACACAAAAGACTATAATATGGTTAAAACACTAATAACATATCAATCAATTACAACAAACATAAAAGTAATAGCTCTTAATCTTGCATTCTGTAGCTAAAACAATTTGACACAGCTAAAAAGATACCCCCCACCCCTACCCACATTGGAAACATACATCGAGAGGAATGTAACTGTGGCCTAAGTCCTAGTCAGCCTCTTCGTTTGTGCCTAGTAATTCCTTGTGCTCAATGGATAACCCTTGTTGCTGATGTAACTTGACCAAGAGTTCAGATCAAAACAAAACAGTAATCGTCGCTGTCCGGCGCTAACTGTGTATCTGCAAAATCAGTGATTTTACAGAAGAATTTTTAAAAAATGTCATCTGCTACAATGTCATTCCCCATTAGATACGCTTGACTCTTCTTCTTTACCGATGAGCAAACATGGGACACAATAAGTAAACACCTAAAGTTTTCATGATAATTCAGTTACACGCTTCGCGCCAGAGTTGTCAAACAATGGGAAATCGACAGCTGCAATCTCTGTACCGGCAGCTACACGGTTAGCGTGTCAAGACTGTAGGATTTCCAGTGAATGCGCGTAGATCATGTGACAAATTTGAACATTTCCATTGGTCGCAAACACAAGATATTTATAGAAGACCTGTGTGAGGTCCTTAGAAGTGGCTTCAGTGGGAAATCTATTTTTGTCAAATTTTGCAGATACACGGTTAGCGCCGGACAGCGACGTAATGCATGATTGAGCAAATAAACTGTACAAGCTTCAACACCTAGCTAACTTCTGGCAGATGCCGTACAGGCTGCATATTACATGCATGCATAATTACATGAAATAAAAGATTCAGATGGAATTCCATATGCACTATTTTCGCTGGCTAAAAAAAATCACAGCGACTTTTGATGGCGATGAAAAACGTTGCCATGC
This sequence comes from Phymorhynchus buccinoides, assembly GCA_017654935.2. Taxonomy (NCBI): domain Eukaryota; kingdom Metazoa; phylum Mollusca; class Gastropoda; order Neogastropoda; family Raphitomidae; genus Phymorhynchus; species Phymorhynchus buccinoides. Next base: position 41,067,286 of record CM065690.1, read on the forward strand.
TTTCTGAATCTCCAATTTTCAAAATATATAAAACACAAAACATATATAAAAAGCACTACTTCTGACAAAGCCTCTTTGAAAAAATAGATGTTTGTGATCTTTGACCACTTGTTTTACAGACAGACTTCAGAAGTGCAGAACAATACATTGGCACGTAGGTCAAGAATTGAGATCAAAGAGAACATCTTTGTATAGATACTGTAATTTACATGAAAAATTGTATAGATAAGATCATTTACATGAACATTTCATCAATAAAGTTATCATCGACCAATTACAGCATTTTTATATCAAGCTACTCTGGACAGGCACATTGATCTATTAACATAATCACACATTCCCATAGTATCATTGTATTGATAATGTTGTTCATATTCGCATATCACGCATGTCCTTCACTACGCCAGTGATACCACAAGTTCTGTACAACAACATTCGGTATAACACAATGCTGCAATTTCAGCCTTTCGCAGAATTCCTACCAATGCGTTGTTTCGTAGACATCAGTGTTCAGATCAACAATCATGCAATTCCTTTATTACACCAATCAATACCATATAGAATAATGTTCTTTGCATTAACCTAGGGCATAATTTATATACATTTCACTATTGTCCACATCAGCCTTTCACAGACAACAGTTCACATCAACGTTCACGAATAGCATAGTTCACATCAAGTTTCACAGACTGCATTTTTCACATCAACCTTTCACAGGCAACATTCAATCAATTTTTCGCAGACAACATCGATCAATCAACTATTTACAGATGATATTGTTCACATCAACTTTCACACACACATTGTTCACATTAGCCTTTCACCAAAAAATATTGTTCACATCAACCTTTCACAGACATCTACTTTTTACAGACAATATTGTTCACACATCAACTTTTCAGATAACATTGTTCACATATCGACCTTTCACAGACAGCATTGTTCACATGAACATTCACAACAACAAAAATTGTTCACACATCATCCTTTCAAAGTATCCACATCAACCTTCTACAGACAACATTGTTCACACATTAACCTATCATAGACAACAACAAACGCATTAACCTTTTACGGACATTGTTGTTCATGCGAACTTTCACAAGAAAATATTTCTTGCATCATCCTTTCATTAACAAATTTGTTTTCATCAACTAATCTTCTGTTTACACCATTCACTATAATGTATCACAGTTCACATCAACATGGGTGCTCCTGGGAAATTAAAATAAAATCCTGCAAGGCAGGGGTCCAGAGGCCAACCAAGCCCCAGCAGAGTGTAGGGACACGCCCCTCCTGGGGGTTCAGGGGGGCAATGCCCCCTGGATGCTGAAGAGAAACAACAGTTTCCAATGTAATTGACAGGCTCTTGTTGCACTTTCACTTCTGGTTAAACTTCATGACCTCTATAACCAGCAAAATGCATCTTCTCAAATTCTCATAATCCGGCGATGCTGGCTCCAGGCAATACAAAAAATCCTGAACTTGCAGGACATCCTGAAAGCAGGAGCATCCATGCATCAACTTATGTTACAATTTCTTTTTTAACACCACTGCACACAGAGAATGGTCAAAATCAAACGGTCACACAATTCCTGTATTCAGCATTCCATTGGTAACATTGCTCACGTCAATTAACCTATCACACATTTCCTGCATTAAAATTCCCACAGTTCGCGTTAAGTTTCAAACACAATTCCTCATGATATCATTCAATAGATCGCACTGTTCACATAACTCTTTGAAATAATTCCTAGTTTACATTATTATGCCATAATTGTGCTGCGTGGAATTCTTTATTAGATCTCAAATTCGAACTAAACTGTTAGTACTTGATGTGCCTTGTGTGTGAGGTTTGTGAGTGCTCTATAACTCAATCACATTGCAGCCATTACACTAGGCAGCAAACCCAGGAATCGCATGATTTGGGATGAATTTTAAAAGCTTACAAAAATCAGCCCAACCATACAGACAAACAAAATAACCATCAGAATAAAAAATAAATAAAAGAAATGATAAAACATCATCAGTTTCTTTACTGCAGCTGTTAACGTGAACGACAGCTCAGTCAAAAAGATATCTAAACGAGGTCAGATAAAAACTTTCTCCTCGGCTTTGGCTTCTGCACACAACGAACCTTGCCTACTCACCTCCATTCTAATTTTTGCTTCTTCTTCTTCGCCTTAGGCAGCCAACTTCATCACGTTGAAGATTCTGCTGCACTTTAGGGGGTAGTACGAAAAAGAAAGAAAATAAGTTCAGCAAAGATACTGTAGAAAGTGAACTGATGAGATATTATGGGTGTCATTAACATGCACAAAGTGTTTGTTAATGACCATTGATTGTTATTCATTTAAGAAATGTTTCTACAGCTTCTATTGTTTTGATAGAGCCTTGATCTTGCATCAATTCAGCGTGCTTCATGCAAAAAATGCTTAGGTTCAATGCGGAAACCACCATTTTTCCGATCTTGTTGAAACTAAACATAGCTTTGGGTCTTTCCTTTCAGAACTCGATAATTTCTGAACTGTAGGCTCATGACATGGTGTAAGGGAGAGAATCTACTCTAAAAAGACCAAATCATACTTGCCAGTCAAGATTCACTTCCATGGATTTGATTCAGTGATGCAAATTGATGTCAGAATACTCCAGTGCTCCGGCTTTATTTATCTGGTCAGTCTTTAATGATAACGTCACATATCGCATTTAGTTAGCCGGAAAAAACCCTTGATTCAGTTGATTCAGTGATGCAAATTGATGTCAGAATACTCCAGTGCTCCGGCTTTATTTATCTGGTCTGTCTTTAATAATAACGTCACATATCGCATTTAGTTAGCCGGAAAAAACCCTTGATTCAGTTGATTCAGTGATGCAAATTGATGTCAGAATACTCCAGTGCTCCGGCTTTATTTATCTGGTCTGTCTTTAATGATAACGTCACATATCGCATTTAGTTAGCCGGAAAAAACCCTTGATTCAGTTGATTCAGTGATGCAAATTGATGTCAGAATACTCCAGTGCTCCGGCTTTATTTATCTGGTCTGTCTTTAATGATAACGTCACATATCGCATTTAGTTAGCCGGAAAAAACCCTTGATTCAGTTGATTCAGTGATGCAAATTGATGTCAGAATACTCCAGTGCTCCGGCTTTATTTATCTGGTCTGTCTTTAATGATAACGTCACATATCGCATTTAGTTAGCCGGAAAAAACCCTTGATTCAGTTGATTCAGTGATGCAAATTGATGTCAGAATACTCCAGTGCTCCGGCTTTATTTATCTGGTCTGTCTTTAATGATTACGTCACATATCGCATTTAGTTAGCCTGAAAAAAACCTTGATTCAGTTGACAAGGAGTAAATCTGTCGTTGTTTGCCAGACAGATCTGAGGGGGGAAGAAGCAAAACAAAAAGATCAGCATTTGTCAGTGTGTTTTATGCAAAAAATGCTTAGGTTCAGTGTGGAAAACGCCATTTTTCGTTGTTTGCCAGTGAGTTCTTATATATGTGCAAAATAACAAATTGCCTATTCACTCATCATGCCAAACATTCTACATGACTCAAAAGATACTTTTCTTCCCATAAGCATTCCATAGACAATACCATTCATACAAACATATCACACAATGTCCTTATTATTACATGAATCAACAGATAACATTCCTCAGATCATCATTTCAATGATCACAATGTCAAAATCGGCTAGTGACAACAATTAATATGAGCTTAAATATTTAGGACCAAAAAAATCAAATCAAAGCACAATTATAATCCTATGTACAATAATTGCCGGGCCTATCATTAGGACCATAATATTTGCATTCGGTCATTGTATCTAACAAACAGATAACATTCCTCAGATCAACATTTCATTGATCACAATGTCAAACTCGGCTAGTGACGACAACAATTAATATGAGCTTAAATATTTAGGACAAAAAAATCAAATCAAAGCACAATTATAATCCTATGTACAATAATTGCAGGGCCTATCATTAGGACCATAATATTTGCATTCAGTCATTGTGTCTAATAAACAATTCTTTTTTGTTAAAGTTACACAGACCAGGGACAAAGACTGATATGGAATTGGACAATGCAGAACGAGGAGTAATCATGTAGGATTCCAATGTAGAATGGATTGATTATTATTAGTACTATCAGACAAAGAAAGAGAGCAAGTTTTATTCCAGGCAGATGCACACAATCAGCATGTCCAACACATGCTGTACAGAGCTACATACAGTGGGGAACATAGACTTTCATTGTTGCAGTTACGGTGTGATGAATGAGACTGTATCAACAACAGAAAGAATTGGTTGGTTGATACAGTGGAACCTCCCTTATAAGACCTCCCATTATAAGACTCCCTCCCACATAAGACCTCCTTCTCTGAGACATTGCCCTTCTTTGTAAGTATTAAAATTACCTCCCCTATAAGACCCCTCCTTTATAAGACCTCATTTTGTGATGATTTTTGAAGGTCTCATAAGGGAGGTTCCACTGTACTAGAAGAAAGAACACTATAACTTTATTCCATTTCCAGGCAGACGCATACAACCAACATTTCCTACAAACACCATACATATAAGAATTACGTAAAGATGGGGTGGTGGGGGTGGGCGCAGGAAGGGGGAGGAGGAGGAAAGAGGGGGAAAACGGGGGGAGATGGGGGGGGGGAGGCAGAGGGGGATCAATAGTTGATAAGGAATTCTGCGTTCCACAAAAATATGATTCCTGAGTTATAGATCTAAAAGCAGTAAAACAAAACATTTATTGATGCTAGGCAAACGTTGAAGCTTTAGAACACAGAAGCATCCAACCAACAAGTCTACAGACACCACACTAATATAATATAACGTTGTGTACAAACAAAGACTGGGGATATAGATTGACAGGGAATTCAGTGTTGCAGAAACAAGTGAATTTTGAAACTGGATTTCAACACGGAAATAGTCGGTTGCTCTTGTACAGGTCCTGAAACAGCAAACAACAGCCGACCAAACAGGTGAAAGTTGAAGTGTATCCAATGACTGCTACCCCATCCCATATCCCTATGCTACTATCAAACAGGCCCTAAAACAGCAAACAACAGCCGACCAAACAGGTGAAAGCTGAAGTGTATCCCATGGTTGCTACACCATCCCATATCCCTATCCTACTCTTATCCTGCTATCAGACAGGCCCTAAAGTAGGGAACAATGGCCGACCAAATAGTTGAAAGTTGAAATGTATCCAATGACTGCTACCCCATCCCATATCCCTATGCTAACCCTATCCTGCTATCAGACAGGCCCTAAAGTAGGGAACAATGGCCGACCAAATAGTTGAAATGTATCCCATGACAGCTACACCATCCCATATCCCTATGCTAACCCTATCCTGCTATCAGATAGGCCCTAAAATAGGGAACAATGGCCGACCAAATAGTTGAAAGTTGAAATGTATCCAATGACTGCTACCCCATCCCATATCCCTATCCTACTCTTAGGCCGGGTTCACATTAGACGCGTAAGTTCCGTACGGAAAACCCTAAATAAGTGGAAGAAAGAAGGATACAAGTTTACGCATATACGGGAAATTCGGACACGTGCGCAAATCTTTTCCCTTCTTTGTTTCACTTATTTACGGATTGCGCACAGGTTTCCGCATGGAATATCCGCTTATGTGTGTACACGGCCTTATCCTGCTATCAGATAGGCCCTAAAATAGGGAACAATGGTCGACCAAATAGTTGAAAGTTGAAGTGTACCCCATGACAGCTACACCATCCCATATCCCCATATCGGCCTTATCCTGCTATCAGATAGGCCCTAAAATAGGGAACAATGGCCGACCAAATAGTTGAAAGTTGAAGTGTACCCCATGACAGCTACACCATCCCATATCCCTGACTTCCGCAGCGAAGAGCGGTCATCAGCCGATCCTCCAGCACCGCAGCACTCGGGTAGTCGGGCAGTCGCAACAGGTTAATGCTGAAAAATAAAACAAAAGAAAGACACGTCAAACATTTTCTATTGTAAGATACACAGATACACTGTGCCGCAGTGATGTAGAATTACAACTTATGTGGCATAAAGGGATTAAAAAGATTGTGTAAGGGTAGAGGTGGGGATTGGTGTGTGGGAGGGGGTGCGTATTGAGAACACACTTACGTCAAAACTTCACTTGCTTTGGAGCAAAGTTATAACATTGCTTTTTAAACTTGCAACACTCTGCTTCTATGACACAATTGACGTTTTGCATAAATCACTCACCCTGGAATAGTTTTCCACCACACTATACTCCAAAAACTGACAGCCACATTCTGAAGCACTCCAAAAAACAGAAGCCACATTCTGAAGCACTCCAAAAAACAGAAGCCACATTCTGAAGCACTCAAAAAAACAGAAGCCACATTCTGAAGCACTCAAAAAAACAGAAGCCACATTCTGAGGCACTCCAGAAACTGGAAGCAACATTCTAAGGCACTCCAAAAACAAGAAGCCACATTTTGTGGCACTCCCAAAACTGGAATCCAGATTTTGAGGCACTCCAAAAACCAGAAGGCACATTTTGAGCACTCCAAAAAACAGAAGCCACATTTTGAGGCACTCCTAAAAACCAGAAGCCACATTTTGGGGCACTCCAAAAAAACAGAAGCCACATTTTGAGGCACTCCCCAAAAAATGGAATCCCCATTTGGGGCCCACTCCACAAACCAGAAATGAGGTGTACAGCGGAAACCACCCCTATACCTACCTACCTATCTACTAACAAGATAGTACAGAGAGCTTGCTGCGGACTGACCATGTGCTGGCGGTGGGCAGTGGAATGGACTGTTGCTGCGGGCAGGGCTGGCGGCTGATGGTGAACAGCTGGATGGAACCCGCACTGGACAACTGGCAGAACCCTCCATACGGAACCCGGGAACTGCACACAGAAAAGAACAGGTGAGGAAATGAACCCCAAAAAAGAAGAGAAAAATATTTTACTTGAGTGCTGGGTGGGTTTTTTTTGGACCCTTTTACCAAAATACAAGTAAACATTGATCAACCATTTATTTTATTTTTTTCATAAATAAAAGTTCAACACAATGACAACAGAGAAAAAGTTAATGATAAAACATCCCGAGGAAAACAAGAAGATTGTGACAAAGAACCAAAAAAAAGAGAGAAAGGAGAAGTGGTAAGAAGACGAAAGAGGAGAAGGAGGAGAAAGAAAATAATAATTAGAAGAAGGGGTGCATGGGAGAGGAGGAGGGAGAGAAGAGGAACAACAAGTTTGTCGCGTCTATCGTCAGAAGTGGCGTCTGTGACGCATACCTCCAGATCCAGAACAAGAAGAAAAAGAAGTGGAAAAAAACCCAGGATTGATTGAACTTTTTAATGGGTAAAGACTTAGGCGCTAGGCACATTTAAGGCCCTTTTTGCAAATCTGCCCATAAGAACAAAGGAAAGAAAATGTAACAAGGATAACAAATAATAAAAGGGGGGGGGGGGGGAAATCATGCAAAAACAAGGAACTCTCTTCTCTCTCTCTCTCTTTCTCTCTCAAGATACACACATACACACAGACATGCACACAAACACACAACAGTTCCAAGAAGAAGAAGAAGAAGAAGAAGAAAAGGAAAAGAAGGAGAAATTGAAGACAATTGTATATGGGCAACAACCTATGCATTAGGTAGGTGGATTGCAATGGTCTACACAGGTTTTCACGATTTGCTGTACCAAATGAGAATGGACATCCTAGACTAAATCTTTAAGTTGTGATTGTCTTCTTTCTTTGTTTGTCGCTTTCCTCCAGGACGGGACGGTCAATGCCCCGTTACTGACGTTATTCTTTCAGCCTTTCGCTCCCAGGAGCTGGTCTGTCTGCACTTCAAGGGGGGCCATCACACAGTCAATAGTCTGCCTGGCAAGAATGAGTTACTTCCCTTAGTTTAATTGTTGCTAAGAATGTTCGCCATAGTAGACTCCCACTACTCTTCTGGCAAGTTCAGCTTTATTGACCACAACATGGCCTATCATTGGTCAATCATGTCAGGGCTAGAACAAGTGATTCGTAAGGGGGGGTTTCCACCGGGGGGTCCAAGGAGCTGCACTAGGTCTCCGGTTAAGGGGCAATGCCTTTTTGGGGCCCAGGTGGCAACATTTTGCAAATTTGTGATTATTAAGGCCAAAATTGAGCCATTTTCTTACTTTTCACCCTTGCATAAGGTACATGCTTATGGCTGAGGGGGGGGGGGGGGGGGTCCGGAAACCAGACCCTCCCCCACCCCTATATCCGGCCCTGCATGTTATGGCCAGCTATGTATAATCATGTTATGGCCAGTGATGTCTAATCATGTTATGGCCAGTGATGTCTAATCATGTTATGGCCAGTGATGTCCAATCATGTTATGGCCAGCTATGTCTAATCATGTTATGGCCAGTGATGTCTAATCATGTTATGGCCAGTGATGTCTAATCATGTTATGGCCAGTGATGTCCAATCATGTTATGGCCAGTGATGTCTAATCATGTTATGGCCAGTGATGTCCAATCATGTTATGGCCAGCTATGTCTAATCATGTTATGGCCAGTGATGTCCAATCATGTTATGGCCAGTGATGTCTAATCATGTTATGGCCAGTGATGTCCAATCATGTTATGGCCAGTGATGTCCAATCATGTTATGGCCAGTGATGTCTAATCATGTTATGGCCAGTGATGTCAATCATGCTATAACCAGCTATGTCTAATCATGTTATGGCCAGTGATGTCCAATCATGTTATGGCCAGTGATGTCTAATCATGTTATGGCCAGTGATGTCTAATCATGTTATGGCCAGTGATGTCCAATCATGTTATGGCCAGCTATGTCTAATCATGTTATGGCCAGTGATGTCTAATCATGTTATGGCCAGTGATGTCTAATCATGTTATGGCCAGTGATGTCTAATCATGTTATGGCCAGTGATGTCTAATCATGTTATGGCCAGTGATGTCTAATCATGTTATGGCCAGTATAATCATGTTATGGCCAGTGATGTCTAATCATGTTATGGCCAGTGATGTCTAATCATGTTATGGCCAGTGATGTCTAATCATGTTATCATGTAATATATGGCCAGTGATGTCCAGCCAGTGATGTCTAATCATGTTATGGCCAGTGATGTCTAATCATGTTATGGCCAGTGATGTCTAATCATGTTATGGCCATGTCCAATCATGTTATGGCAATCATGTTATGGCCAGTGATGTCTAATCATGTTATGGCCAGTGATGTCTAATCATGTTATGGCCAGTGATGTCTAATCATGTTATGGCCAGTGATGTCTAATCATGTTATGGCCAGTGATGTCTAATCATGTTATGGCCAGTGATGTCTAATCATGTTATGGCCAGTGATGTCTAATCATGTTATGGCCAGTGATGTCCAATCATGCTATGGCCAGTGATGTCCAATCATGTTATGGCCAGTGATGTCCAATCATGTTATGGCCAGTGATGTCTAATCATGTTATGGCCAGTGATGTCTAATCATGATGTCTAATCATGTTATGGCCAGTGATGTCCAATCATGTTATGGCCAGTGATGTCTAATCATGTTATGGCCAGTGATGTCCAATCATGTTATGGCCAGTGATGTCTAATCATGTTATGGCCAGTGATGTCTAATCATGCCAGTGATGTCCAATCCTATGGCCAGTGATGTCCAATCATGTTATGGCCAGTGATGTCCAATCATGTTATGGCCAGTGATGTCTAATCATGCTATGGCCAGTGATGTCTAATCATGCTATAACCAGCTATGTCTAATCATGTTATGGCCAGTGATGTCCAATCATGTTATGGCCAGTGATGTCTAATCATGCTATGGCCAGTGATGTCTAATCATGTTATGGCCAGTGATGTCTAATCATGCTATGGCCAGTGATGTCCAATCATGCTATGGCCAGTGATGTCTAATCATGTTATGGCCAGTGATGTCCAATCATGCTATGGCCAGCTATGTCCAGTTTCCTGCCAAATACGAACAAGCCTGCTGCACACTCACCTGCCTGTGACAAACTGCAAGAGCTGTACTCTTTGCTGTTCACTCATTCGCTCCACGTAATCCCAGAACCACTGAAAATCAACACAGAAATACAGTCAAAATCGATATCAATGACACGCAGATTCCATGCCATTACAACAAAGTTAGTTTCAAGGCACCCAAAGCTATGTGAATAAGGATAGACAGAGGCACGGAAATAACTTTTAAAACAAGCATCCTAAGAGCAAGGAAGATTAACAACATTGTTTTTATTAACCCTTTTCGCCGCTGATGTCACATTTCTGCACCACACCAATTTAACACCCATTGAGAAGGCACGAAATGAGGATCTGATCATCTGTTGTCCAATGACCTTATGTTATTAATTTATGGAGATAAAGAAAGGCCTTATTTGATACAAGTCATAGGGGATTCACATTATTTCAGACGCCAACTTTTCTTACCCAGGTAATTTTCACATACATTTTTTGGCTGAAAAATGGCTGGCAGCGAAAGGGTTAAAACTTTTTAAAACAATGAAGAAAAATTATGGTGACTACAGTCTGACGCAGGGCTACGCCCAAAACTGGTGGCTATATTTCCTCCTCATCAAGGATCCACTTCACCCCCACCATCAAGGTTAGTTCCCCTTTTATGAACATACGATAAAGGAAGACCCCAAACAGAAAATAACACTTGAGATTGGAGAGGAGTAAGCAGTAAGAAAAACAAAGCAACAAAGACAAAGCCTTATCACCTGTATCACTGGAGTGTCGGCAGAATAGCCCGTGTAGTTGGTGTTGTCTCTCCAGTCACTCAAGTCAATTTCAGGTATGCCAGACAGCAACAGTTCCTTGAGAAAAAAAAAGTCGGCACAAAGCTACATATCAGTACTGTCAAAGGGCGTACATGCAATCAGAAATTTTCCAAATGCACTTTTTTTTAAACAGTGTCATACAGGTTGCTGTATATTTTATTCTGAAGTGATTCTTCAAATACAACATGCTCAAATCCTGTTCATGACTTTGGGATTCTGCTGTCAGCTTCAAAACCAAGATACTGTAGATGGCTTGAAAAGCAGAGATGTCTTTTCTTACTGATTCATATTCGCTGAAAACAGACAGCTTGAAAAGCAGAGATGCCTTTTTTTACTGATTCATATTCGCTGAAAACAGACAGCTTGAAAAGCAGAGATGCCTTTTTTTACTGATTCATATTCGCTGAAAACAGACAGCTTGAAAAGCAGAGATGCCTTTTTTTACTGATTCATATTCGCTGAAAAAGGAAAGCTTGAAAAGCAGAGATGCCTTTTTTTACTGATTCATATTCGCTGAAAAAGGAAAGCTTGAAAAGCAGAGATGCCTTTTTTTACTGATTCATATTCGCTGAAAACAGACAGCTTGAAAAGCAGAGATGCCTTTTTTTACTGATTCATATTCGCTGAAAACAGACAGCTTGAAAAGCAGAGATGCCTTTTTTTACTGATTCATATTCGCTGAAAACAGACAGCTTGAAAAGCAGAGATGCCTTTTTTTACTGATTCATATTCGCTGAAAAAGGAAAGCTTGAAAAGCAGAGATGCCTTTTTTTACTGATTCATATTCGCTGAAAAAGGAAAGCTTGAAAAGCAGAGATGCCTTTTTTTACTGATTCATATTCGCTGAAAACAGACAGCTTGAAAAGCAGAGATGCCTTTTTTTACTGATTCATATTCGCTGAAAAAGGAAAGCTTGAAAAGCAGAGATGCCTTTTTTTACTGATTCATATTCGCTGAAAAAGGAAAGCTTGAAAAGCAGAGATGCCTTTTCTTACTGATTCATATTCGCTGAAAACAGAAAGCTTGAAAAGCAGAGATGCCTTTTCTTACTGATTCATATTCGCTGAAAACAGAAAGCTTGAAAAGCAGAGATGCCTTTTCTTACTGATTCATATTCGCTGAAAACAGACAGCTTGAAAAGCAGAGATGCCTTTTCTTACTGATTCATATTCGCTGAAAACAGACAGCTTGAAAAGCAGAGATGCCTTTTCTTACTGATTCATATTCGCTGAAAACAGACAGCTTGAAAAGCAGAGATGCCTTTTCTTACTGATTCATATTCGCTGAAAACAGACAGCTTGAAAAGCAGAGAAAACAGAAAGCTTGATGCCTTTTCTTACTGATTCATATTCGCAGAGATGCCTTTTTTTACTGAAAACAGACAGCTTGAAAAGCAGAGGTGTCTTTTCTTACTGATTCATATTCGCTGAAAAGCAGATTCGCTGAAAAAGGAAAGCTTGAAAAGCAGAGATGCCTTTTTTTACTGATTCATATTCGCTTGAAAAGCAGAATGATGCCTTTTTTTACTGATTCATATTCGCTGAAAACAGACAGCTTGAAAAGCAGAGGTGTCTTTTCTTACTGATTCATATTCGCTGAAAACAGATTCATAGCAAGCAGCTTGAAGATGCCTTTTCTTACTGATTCATAGCTGAAAAAGGAAAGCTTGAAAAGCAGAAGCAGAAAGCTTGAAAAGCTTTTCTGAAAACAGAAAGCTTGAAAAGCAGAGATGCCTTTTCTTACTGATTCATATTTCTTACCAGCCTCAATTCATATTCGCTGAAAACAGAGTTGGAACATTCCTACCAGTCTTACAGATTCATATTCGTTGAAAACTGATTCAAATGGCTTTAAGCGCAGAAAAGCTTTCTCTAACTAGTTCATAGTCATTTCTTACCAGCTCAAATTATTCGATGAAGAGTTGGAACATCCTACCAGTCTTACCAGTTCATATTCGTTGAAGAGCTGCACCAGGCTGACAGGAATGTAGTCATGGAATCCTGAAAGGAAGCTGTCGATCTGAGGTTTGATGGCACGGGTCATCCGTAGTTCTGTCACCAGCTGTACGTACTTTGCCTGCACAATGTAAAAACAACAAATTGTCTTTTGTGAGTATTACAGTGGTAATTCCCTATTAGGACCTTCCCTATCCTTTCTTCCTGAAAGACGTGACCCAAAAACATTCACCAATTGTTTTCTTATTCATATCCAGACTACGGAGTGTCCACCTCCCTATTAAAACCTTTTTTTCATTATTCAAGGTCTAAATAAGGACGTTCCACTGTACTACTATCTACAGCACACACACCATTATAGTCTATCAACATTCAAAGACCAGTTTAGTCTTTTAGAACCCATATTCCACCATGACTGATTATGGCAGGCTTGTTCTGTACATGCTCTGTACATTAGAGCACTAATCCAAACATACCTTTAGTCTTTGTAGCAAAGTGTCTCTGAATAAAGCAGAACAGTTGTACACTTGAGATTTTTTTTCCAGAGTGGTTGTCAGGTGAGGTACATTATAGTCACAGAGGCGTCTCTGTGAAATTCGGGTTGCTCCCACCTGGAGAGAGCGTTGCAGCCAGAGGCGCACCACCCATTTTAAAATTTAAAAAATGTGCATGCGATTTCTGTGCGACTGATGAGGAAGGAAGGGGGGGGGGTAAATTTTGACCAAATGACAACTGTTTCGTTGCCACTGGGTTTAACATGTGCTAAGCGCATGGGCACATGGGACCTCGGTTTATCGTCTCATCCGAAAGATTCCACGTTCAAACCACGTTAAGGACTAGTGCAAAATGAGAAGAAAAATCCCCTGTACCCAGGTTCGAACTCAGGTTTACTTGACACGAAGCGAACGCGCTACCACTGTGCCACTCTACACTGAACAAAGAAAGCCCAATAGTCTCATGCTCTGAGTCTTTCCACGATGTTGGCAAACACAGCCCACCAGCATTACCTTGTTGCGCTCAGTGACTGGGGTGGTGGACCCCCCTGGGATCAGATCCACCTCCTGCATGGACCCAAACACGTCTGTTTCGATGCTGAAGGTCAGGTCAAGGCCAAGGTCTGTGATGTCATGGTCCAGGAGCCACTGAAAATCAAAATAGGTTGTGTTACTAAGATACGGTCAACGAATAGCCACAGAAAAAACCCAGTGCCATTAAGTGAAAATAGAAGTCAGTTACATCCTAACATTTTTGTTGTTGTATATCTTTCATACAAAAGTCTTTCGTTACTAAGGATAATTGAAATCTTTCATATCCCAATGTTGATGTTTTTAACCATTATTCGAAAAATTAATCTCTTCCTTCCGTGACATATGACTTACTGTATTTTTCGGACTATAAGGCGATACTTTTTCCCCAGACTCAGACCCCTGCGGCTTATAATGTGGCTGATAAAATAGTAAGAAAATATAGTAACAAAATCTGAAATTTGAGTAAACCTTATACAAAGGTGCGCCTTATAGTCCGAAAAATATGGTATATTTAAGGGGTAAATTAAAATGTTGTGTCTGCTTTAACCCTTTAACCCTGTGTGCCCCAGCTATTTGACGTGCAGACTGCACTCCCAGCCTGCAGACTCCAAGAGAGATACAGTGGAATCTCCCATTATAAGACCTCCCATTATAAGACACCCTCCCATATATGACCTACTTCTCTGAAATATTGCCCTTCTTTGTAAGTATTAAAATGACCTCCCTTATAAGACCCCTCCACTTTAAGACCTCATTTTAGATTATTTTTGAAGGTCTTATAAGGGAGGTTCCACTGTATTAACTTTATTGAAAAAAAACCCACTAACCAAACCTACCCACTAACCAAACCTACCCACTAACCAAACCAATATTGCGAATGCTTCAATATCGCACCACTAGTTCAGCAAGTCAATCCGAAGGAAACTGTGGCAGAATAAGGTTTCTTGACTTATTAATGTTTCAGAGATCGATAGGAAAAGTGGAGGTCTGTGTCTGACAATGTGGTAGGTGCAGAAGCGTAGGAAGGAATGAGTTAAACAACAAAATCCATAGTATTAAAGACATAAATTGTCTACAAAATGGTTTCTTGACTTATTAATGTTTCAGAGATCGATAGGAAAAGTGGAGGTCTGTGTCTGACAATGTGGTAGGTGCAGAAGCGTAGGGAGGAAGGAGTTAAACAACAAAATCCATAGTATTAAAGACATAAATTGTCTACAAAATGGTTTCTTGACTTATTAATGTTTCAGAGATCGATAGGAAAAGTGGAGGTCTGTGTCTGACAATGTGGTAGGTGCAGAAGCGTAGGGAGGAAGGAGTTAAACAACAAAATCCATAGTATTAAAGACATAAATTGTCTACAAAATGGTTTCTTGACTTATTAATGTTTCAGAGATCGATAGGAAAAGTGGAGGTCTGTGTCTGACAATGTGGTAGGTGCAGAAGCGTAGGGAGGAAGGAGTTAAACAACAAAATCTATAGTATTAAAGACATAAATTGTCTACAAAATGGTCTAGCTGATAAGACAAGTTACAGACCCTTACTTTATAATATAAGATACAATTTAACTCATTCGCATCGCAACGGTTTTGAATTAGTAAAAAACTCACAAATCACTCCAGTCATACATACAAACAAAACATACATAAACAAATGGAGAAATGAAAGAAGATTACAGGTTTTTACTTCAGGCTTAGACATAGGGAAGTGGTATATCAGACTTTTTTTTATAAATAGACTTTATATAGAAAAAATATCTACACTGATTGGTTTCCCCACAACAAACCACTACAAAAGCAAAGTCAGAGGCAAAATTGTGGTCTAAGTGAGTGAAGCGAGTTTAGAAGTGACCTAGGTATGGTGCACAGATTTACTTCACTTGAAGCAAACGCATCAAATTGACAGCTATCTATTACTTCCGGACATATATGGCCAGAACGACTTGAAAGAGCAAATAAACACAATCTGTCAATTGTCTTACCTGCAGACTTTTTGCATACTCAGGGTCTATGGAAGCTACATCTTGGTAGTTGACAGGAACACCTTTACACAAAAAAGAAAACAAAGCCTGTTTAACATGAACAAACATCCTAACACTTGAGCGTTCTTCTTTTTCTTCTTCTTCAGTCGCCCAGACAGTTTCCTGTCAAGTCATATGAGCGCAGATGAGTCATGCTGCCATTATGCGCCTAACTAAAAAATAATTAGGCCCAGCATGTCCGCCTTCGGTTGGAGAAAATCTTTGTGTTTCTAGAAAACAAAGGCAGGAGAATGCACCAGTAATGCCAAAAAAAAAATTTTTTTTTTTTAGAAAATGACAGGTAAGAAAAGGAAAAGACAGAGTCAAAGAGAGTGAAAGATAAGAGGAAGATACAAGCACAGAACTTCCAGAAGGTAGAGGAACTATTTGTACAAAAGACTCCCCATATTCCCACGGGGGGGTTGATTGTTCAAAAAATGGTTAATTGAAAAACCTTTTAATTAAAGTGCATGGACTAATACTGAGAAATGAACATGAGGTGCAATAACAGAAACATGACACTAAAAACATAAAAAATGTTAAAATGCGTCACTAAAAAATATAATACTGACATTAACTCAGATCAAGATTCACGAATATGTTTAGCGATATGTTTAAACATTAAGATTGGACTTGCACGGCAGAAAACTTGAGATCAATGTAAAAAAATAATTTTCTTTTTTTTCTTTTTTTTTTACCCAGGATATGTTTGTAGAAAGATCTGGTGAAGTAGGTGGACAGTAAGTGCCTGTGGAACAAGGCCAGACCCAGCAGTCTGCCGGCAAAGCGGAAGTAGCTCAGGTGGTCTGGGTTGATGGCAGAGTTACTGCTGGGCTGGAACGTACAGCCTGAAACCATGAGATACATATACAATAATACAAGAGTAATATTATAACAATATTAATAAGTAGCTCAGGTGGTCTGGGTTGATGGCAGAGTTACTGCTGGGCTGGAATGTACAGCCTGAAACCAGGCGATACATATACAATAATACAAGAGTAATATTATAGCAATATTAATAAGTAGCTCAGGTGGTCTGGGTTGATGGCCGAGTTACTGCTGGGCTGGAACGTACAGCCTGAAACCAGGCGATACATATACAATAATACAAGAGTAATATTATAGCAATATTAATAAGTAGCTCCGGTTCCCACCCATTTAGTTTTCCAACTTAACCCCTTGTGATTTTTTATTTTTATTTTATGTGAAGCACAGGTAAAGGGGAGAGCAAATCTACAAAGTTGAAGATGCTTGAGAGTTCGCAGAGGGCACTATTTTTGACATACCCCAGTCGACCTGGACTGATGCCGTAACTGTTAGATTTGAAAGTGCGTATCTTCTAGTTAGGGATACGTCTAAAAGTTGGACTTGCCAGAAGGAGCGTACACTCTGCCATTTCTCCACATTGCAAAATATAATGAGGCCCTCGTAAACAGATGACTCGAGTAGAATACTTGCTGCCCAGGGTGTGTAATCATGAGTGCATCTTAGACAGTCAACACATGTAGTAGTATGTAAATTAGAATAAACTCACAAAACGATAAAACATTTTTTTTTTTTTTTTTTGTAAATAAGTAGCTCCGGTGATCTGGGTTGATGGCTGAATTACTGCTGGGCTGGAACGTACAGCCTGAAACCATTTGACGCATGCATACAAGCATTAGTCCATACATGTGTATGCACACACGCATACACATGCATGGTACAAGCACGCATATACAGTATTTTACAGACATATGGCGCTACTTTTTTCCCAGAGTGAGACCACTGCGCCTGATAATATGACGCAGTAAGAAAATATAATAACACAATCTGAATTATGTGAAAATTTTTGTTTGTGCAATTGAACTAAAAAACATCAAAACACAAACACATGAAGATGAAAAAGTAATAAACGAGGTGAAGGAAACCAAATTTTCGTCTTTAAAAAGACTTTGTCGATGTGAATGAAGACAACATACTAAACTTAACAATGACCGAAGTAACAATGGCCGCAGTGAATGGATGACGCATGCATGCTAGTGTGTTCGTGTAAACGTTTGGGGGTGCGCCTTATAAAGTGTGCTGTATAGTCTGAACAATACGGTATTCATGGACGCACACACACACAACACACATGCACACTAAAACATGCATGCACACAAAAACACACAAATAATGATGTAATCAACAGTACTAAAAACATACTCCCACCTACCAATCCACCATCACAAGTTCAACATCATCGTTACAACATACATATCAACACTGAATAATGTTGGGCTCAAAGCATAAGAGTCTATTTCACGTTGTTAATGTTTTGAGAAAACTGATTGAATCTTCCATGGCTTTGCACATACAAAAACATACAAAAATCTTAGAAAATTTTGTAAGCAACGATTTTAGATCACAACTTTTGTCCAAGCTTTTTACAGAAGGTGGAAGACCTATTTGGGGGTTCCGTTGCAACAGTAATTGTAAACATTGCCTGGCTTAGGCAATTATGTTATTTGCACAGGCATGCTAGTGAGAGGAGGTTAAAAAATCTGAAACTACAATTTTTGCAAACCAAAAACCTTAAACGAACGATTTGAAACCAAAACCCTGGAACTTTCCTACAAAAAATTGTTAAAACGTTCAACCCGGAATTTTCACAACCATCGAAACTTTTTAGCGGTGGGGGTGGGGTGTTGAAATCCTGCTTGTTCCGGAAAATTAGCACCCTTGTTTGCAAGTTGATAATTATTACCAATGACCATACAAAGATGACAATAAAACATGACTTACCGTCGGCTGACATGGTGAACAGGGCGTAATCTGGGTTGAGGATTTCTTTGGACAGCAAGTCAAACCACTCTCTGACCAAGCCCTGGCCCTGTTGGTCATGAAAAAAAGATTAAAAATATTTAACAAGTGAGCGAGTTCTCATGATGTACACACACATCTAGATTCAAAGAAAAAAATCAATATGCACAATTTTCTACATCGCTGTAATCTCACTCGTAAAACAAGAGTTTGAAAAAACCAAGCTCCTAGCATAACATCATCAGTCTTAAATCCTCCAAAGTCGGAGTGTGGCTGCCCACGTGGCAGGGTAATCAAAACTGGTCACACACGTAATGTTCTCATCCATTGCAGTCCTTACAATGTTTCAAATCAGCTCTCAAGACCCACCTATTCAAGCTACATCTCAACCTTTAGGCCACATTACTTCTGGACTCTATTCTCACACACACCCTCCCCTCCCCCCCATATTAGTTTCACTGTGTGTTGACTGCAATGTCTACGTCAGCTTTGTTGCGAGAGAGAGAGAGAGAGAGAGAGAGAGAGAGAGAGAGAGAGAGAGAGAGAGAGAGAGAGAGAGAGAGAGAGAGAGAGTGTGTGTGTGTGTGTGTTGATGCTTTATTCAACTGATTGTATTTGTATTGTGTTTTTGGGTGGGGTGAGTGGTGGTGATGGTAACAGTGTGTGTGTGTGCGCGCGCACGCGCGTGTGTATGTGTGTGTGTGTGTGCGTACGTGCGTGTCTGTGTGGGTGGGATGTGGGTGGTGTATGTGTATGCCTATTTGCATGTGCGTGAGCGATTATTTGGTTTTGTTGTTGAATTTCTTGCTTTTAATTTTTTTTTTGTTAAGCGCATAGAGCTCCACATTTGGTGGAGGAATGCGCTATATAAATGATTCACTATTATTATTATTATTATTATTTGTACCACAGTGTTCGGGTGCTTCAGTTGTTGGGATGATCCCTGGAGTCTTTGAGCCAAGGTAATACAACAACAACAACAACAAGACAAGAACAAACAAGGAGGGTAATACAGGGAAAGCATGGACCAAGGCATGCAGAACACTTGGCATGCGAGGTCCACTTTATTTAACCCTTTCATCGCCACTGTCGCCTCTTGGCACTTGACACCCATGTCACTAAAGGGCATCAAATGAGGGTCTGGTATCCAGTGACCTTAATATGCTCTTCATTTTAGGAGGTAAGGATAGGCCCCATTTTATGCATGTCAAAGAGGAATCCCCAATATTGCAGACAAAATCTTTTCTCTGCCCAGGTAAGTTTACTGGTAAATTTAGGCTGATGAATGGTTAGCGTTGAAAGGGTTAAGCCATATTCGTTCAAAACCACTATTCATACCAGCTCTGTTTCTGAACAATTATATATTAACACAAGGCTCTCATCCATCGTGATAACCGGCTATATGCCGGTCTTTCCTGGTAGTGCAGTAACTCAGGATCAATCCGCTATCTGTACAAAGATAAATGTCCTATATGTAACTCTACCATGTCGGTGGATGTTATTAACCCTTTCACTGCCAATGTCGCATTTTAGCACCACAATGATTTAACACCCATGTCACGAAAAGGCCTCAAACCAAGGTCTGTTATCCAAAGAGCCTGTTTTCTTAATTTTGGGAGGTAAGGACAGGCCTTACTTTATATATGTTATGGAAGAATCCCCACTATTGCAGACATTTTTTTTCTCTAACCAGGTAAGTTTATTGGAATTTTTTTGCTGAAAAATGGCTGGCAGCGAAAGGGTTAAACACATTTTCTTCTCTCTTTCATGCACCTTTTTTTTTACCCCAATCTTCTCTTCTTTTTTATACCAGAATCATTATCTACTCTCTTTCTCTTTGCATCATCTGTTGACCGCTAGTGACTGACCAGTCCTTCCTCCCCGCTGAACTGGACACTCAGGGTGGACTTGAGCTGGTCAGGGGGCCGGTGCAGGATCTCCTCACAGCTGGTGCTGAACAGCTGCTCTGTGGACCAACACCACCCACAGTAACAAAGTTCAATATATCAACACACAACCATCTCTGACAAACTTGTAAAAAATAAAACCACAACTTTTTTGTCCTAGGCTTTGTTAAGGTAGGTAGGTAGATATGGACAGGCTTCAGCCTTCAAGCCTCGCGGCTTATAAAACATCCCATCCATTTGAAATTTATTTTACATGTTTGCATATTGCATGCGGTAAAAAGTATTATTTTTTATTATTTATTATACAAAGCATTAGTTAGACTACAGCTTTGAATCCGGTAATAATATTTGGTACCCTTACTCGAAAAAACACTCAATTCAATTAGAGAAGTCCAAAAGAAGATCAACAACATTTGTAAAAGTTTGTAAAGATTGTCATACGAAGAAAGGCTTAAATACTTAGGATTGCCATCACTAAAAGGGAGAAGACTAAGGGGAGATTTAATCCAAGGTGATAAATTATTTAATAAAATTGATGATGCAGACATGAGTAGTTTATTAGTTTTTAGTTCTTTTGACAGAACAAGAAATAGCGAAGCCAAGCTTTATACCAGACACTGAAGTGTAATTCAAATATTCGACAATTTTATTTTACTAACCGTATTGTTTTTCCTTGGAATGACTTACCTACTAACATTAAATTAGCACCAAATCTAAACATGTTAAAAACAACTACTGAAAAAATTATGTAAACATTTTTTTAACTTCGATATGTAAGTCCATCTTTTTCATTAAATATACATGTACTCCAAGTTATATTAGATAGGAAAATTCTAGGCAGACCACCAAAATTAATGAGGTCTCTGGCACCCCTAATTAGTCTATTTTAATTGTTGCTATGTCATGCTGATTTTTTTAATTATGTGAGAACATGCTTAAATAAGACCAGCTTACAACAAACTTTACCCAACATCTCATTACTCGCGACTAATGTTCATTCCATTCATAAATGAAAACAACATTTTTCCCTGAACCTTTTTCAATTTGTGCTGAAATTAGCGAACTCAGTGAAACTAGGGAGCCCTGAGGGGGTGACTAACCTCTGTTGATCTTCACCGTGTTCTGGTTGTCCTCCTCTCTGGGGGTGTTCCACTGGGAAGAGTTGGGCAGGTTGTCATAGAACCACTGCCGCCGGCTTTCAAACGGCTGCAGAGAAAAAGAAAGCACACAAATTCTCCACATTCTGACTGTTTGTAGGTTTCGTCCAGAATGCTATTTTAAACCTTGGATCATGCACTTGCATGGGTGAAAATAAAACATTCTCTCAATCCTGAAATGTGTTTTGATGTTCTCTGAATCTTCCCAATCCTGAAGGGGTGACCACATTCAAAATAATGTCCAATGTGTGTGTGTCTGTGCATACAGGGTGGGTGGGGATAGTGTTTGAATTGCATGTGTCATCTTGCTTTAATCTGTCACCCTCCCTGTGAGGATACCGGGGGGGGGGAGTGTCTTTCGTAAAAATAGTTCCCCCACCATCTTGAAGTTCTGTGCTTGTAACTTCCTCCAATCCGCCACTATCTTTGACTCTGCCTTTTCCCTTTGCTTTCTATCATCTCCTATCTTTCTGACTTGTTGGCCCATTCTCTTGCCTTTTTCCCAAAAAAATCTTCCAAATCATTTTTCTCCTTTGAGCTCCTCCAAAACCGGAATGTGTCGGCTGTATGCAGTGGGGAGACCAGTGAATACTGAAAAACGGACACATACGTACCTTACCATTATGGCAATATGGCCTGGGAACGCAGAATAAGAATAAGAATAAGAATCTGTCATCAATTTTGGCAGAATTGTTTTATTTTATAACACTGTGGTTCCGGATGACAAGATGGCCAATCCTGAAGACTCTTTCAATCAGCTTTTTCAATCCTGATTTCAGGAGCATGCCTGAACTACTTTCACCCATGTATTTGTTTAACGTTCTTCCGTTGCACACTGGCAAGCACTTTTCTCATTGATTGCTTCTAGGGTTAGATAGAGAAAGACCTCACAAGTGCTGTACTACAGCAAAAGATGGCATCAAAACTTTGTCTTTGGGTTAGGCTGGTAATGAGTACGTAACCCTTTCAACGCCAGCCATTTTTCAGCTAAACGTTTCCGTCAAACTTGCCTGGGAATAGAAAAGATGGCGATTGCAACATTGGTGATTCCTTTACAGCACGTATAACATTAGACCTATTCTTATCTCCAAAAATTAAGAACAAAAAACGTTGGGATAACAGACCCTTATTAAATACCATGGTGGTAAAAGGGTGTGGTAGTGAGTGGGCATTGCGCAGTGAAAGGGTTTTAAAGACCCACTACGTCAATGTGTATTTTCCCTCTCTAGCTCAGAAGATTTCAATTTCTTACCAGCGAGAGAGGGAAAACACGGGAAAATGCTGATTTTTACACATCGACGTGGTGGGTCTTTAAAGTAGGCACAAACTAAAAGGAGTTTGAATAGAGTGCTGTAAGAAACAATCTTATGATTTGTCCATGTCATCAATCCAATTTACGGCTTATAATCACTCATTGTGACCAATTCAAGCAAATAAGATTATCCAATGATAAATCAGAAAAGCAATAAGAACAAAGAATGTCTGACCCTATGTGTAAGCTCTCTTCCTGAATAAGCTAAATTTGCTTCACTTGTATATTTTGAATTTGCTTCAGTTCTATATTTTTATGTAGATTTTGTGCATCTGTGAATTTGCGCTCGTTTTCACATACACCGAGGATGTTATTATTTCTATTTTGAGTTTTCTTTTCTGTGTGGCGCGTGTTTTTCCTTCACTTTCGTTTGTGTGTGTGTCTATTTTGTCCTGTCAGTTACAGTGTTTTTGTTTCTTTATGTTTTCTTTAGTCTCCTTTCATTACTAAAACAAAACAAAACTCAATGCATGCATTGTTTCTTCTCAGGCCTTGAGGACTTTTTCAGCAAAAGTGGCATAGAACCTCCTGGGTTCCGTGGCAAAATAACCAAAGTGTTGACTGTGGCCACGCACGACGAAGTAGAAAGGCAAGGTATAACTGACCAGAAGATGGACTGTAACTTAAGTCAACGGAAACCAGGAATGAATCTGTTGATGTATGATAAAGTCAACAAAGCCAACAAACACACAAGGAGTGACCTGACAACTCAAGATAAATCCACACCAAAAATAATGAAGACAAAGAATGGCTGACCTGACAGTGGATGATGCTGAGGAAGTCACCGATGTATTCAGGGCAGGATAACAAGAAGTGGAAGTGATTGAAAATCAGCTGCGGGTCCCTGAAAGAATGCAACAAAATATTGATAGATGTGCAGGAACATTTTTCCAGTTTCCTCGCTTTGCTAAATCTTAAAATAAATTATTAATGAAATAAGACTCCATAACAGTTTGCAATTGATATAATTTTATCAGGAAAAGATTCAAGAGCCACAAAATAAAGTTGAGACATTTGCTGATAAAACATTTTTTTTTCTTTTTTTTTTCTAGATTTTAAAAAGCAACAACAAGGGGAAAAAACTGAATTGGCTGTTATAAACACTTCCAGCAAAATGCTGGTCAAGGATTCAGAAATATTTAAATACGATTTAACCATGGACACATGCGCCTCCTTGTGCCTACAACGCATAATTATATTAGCTCACAGACAAAAACGTGAGAAGGCTTGCATAGCATCTCTTGCTTACACATGATTCCAAATAGGAAAATCCAACCGGATTTGAAAAAAGAAAGACAAAACGGGGTAGGCTCACCTTTCAACAAATGTTTTCAATGTAATGATATGTTTCTGAAGGAAGGACAAGAACTTTGAAGAAGATCTGGAACTGAAACAAACAAACAAAAGTTTGAAATAGAATCAATGAATGCTAGTCTTCAATTAAATACAAGCTTTAAAACAGAATGAAAGAAGTAGTGAACTAAACCAAATTCTGAATAAGTCAAAGGCAGTTTCATTCTTTCACCCCGTACTAATTCCCTGTAGCTTTTCACCACAGACATACGAAAATCGACAATCTTCAACTCTACTTTTGTTTACTTTCTTTGCATATCAAGTGTGACTGTTTGGTGTTGTTGGACAGGGCAAGTCTCTGGATATAAGTTTCTTTGACTATTTTTCTCTGTTTTCACGCCAGAAATGCAGTATTTACAAACATACTCATCTTGTTCCTGTGGTATTTTTGCCTCTTTGCCACTATTGGCAGCGCTTTCAGTTAGTCTTTGCGAAAGCTGCTTGTGACTAATTTAGCTCAGTTTTGCTCAAGGGAAAGCACTCAGAATATTATACAAATAAATGATTGCTGAATATTATTAAACGAGGTTTTCTCCCTTAAACCATAACTAGCAGTGCCCTGTTCAGAGTCTAAGTCACCACACATGCCTGCAGCGTGGTGAATAGAGGAAGCTTCTATCATGTATACGTGACCCAGCTCCACAAAAGGGACCTTAACTCTTCTACTACCAAGTATTACTTAGACTGTTTACCATTGCGCACCAAGTAATTGTTGCCGCTGCACTGATTTTCGCACACACTCACATTAAAAAAATAATTAAAAAAATACTCGCTCGAATCATCACTAAATTTACCTGCTGCAAACCCAAGATCGTTTCAACACTTTCAATGCTCTTTTTGATTCGCCTAAGTTCAGATTCTGCCACTTTTTCCACAGTAAATGCTTCGTCTGCACTATCGCCATCTTGTAGAGGTTCATGCCAAAAGTTGTCAGTTTCCATCGTCGAAAACACGACGAAAATCGATTGAAAATTACAAAATTTAGCCTACAAATGAAGATGGCGGAAGGTTGTGCTTTCCCTGAGCAAACTGCGCATGTCACGGAAGTAAAGGATGTGATGTCACTTGATATAAATAGCGCAAAGGGGGACACCGGGGTTTCCCTAGTATCTGGCGGTCAAACCCGCCCGTGGCTAGCAACGGAATATGGTAAACCGGCGGGTCAACCCGCCGACGGTAGTAGAAGAATTAAGTGTCAAAATGACCATTCTGAGAAAACGGTACAATTAGAAACTTCAGACAAGTCTCTTTCAAATCATATAAGAACCATTCTTGTAACATGTTTCGTTTTAGAGTTGTAAGCATTTAAAGTTGGAAGGGTGACTATCGGCCATTTTGAGAAATCACAGTCTAAAGCTTAGCCTACCTGTAGAAAATGCATCAACCTACTCATTTTAATTTAAAGCACTCTTTTGAGTATTAAGAGGCCATAACAAAGATTGTCCTTTATAAATAGGAAAGATGAGATGTTAGAGAGCACGAAAATACACATAACTCAAAATTAATAAAAAATGAGATTTTTGACTTGGCGAGCTTGTTGTGAAAAACTAGCCCAGCGACTTAATATCCCTTTCATGGTGCTGGGTCACATATGTGCATGCTACGTAGTGACACAGTTAACAATTGATGAAGACAAAATGCTGAAGCCCATATCCATTAACTGTAGCATGGCCGCATGAACGCAGTATTTTCTATTCACATCTTTATGTGCGTTTGTGTACACATATGCAACTGATCTACCTCACAACATTTACATATAACTCTGCACCAACACTCTCACATAACATTGCTATCCCATATTCATCGCTCTTATTTCATCTTTTCAAATTTGAAGGTTCAAAATACACGTTGTTGGTTTTCACTCTTTCCCCATGGCAACACAGTGATAGGCAAGTCATATCATGACTAGAGTATTACTGTGTTGCCATGGCAAAAGAGTAAAAACTAACAAGAGGTATTTCAACCTTTACTAGTAAAAACAGACACACACACAAAAACAACACCATACAATGCAAACTGAAAACCTAAAGCTTCCTTCGTTTCCAAAACAAACGGCACCGAACTCACTTGGTTTCGATGGAAGTCTGCGTACACAAGTAGAAGGCTTGGATCAAGGCACAGATCTGGGACACAGCCGGAGACTGCGGGCGTGAGCCGCTGCCACCGCCACTACCTACTCTTAACTCGGAAGGAATCACCACCGGTTCTTTACCACAGTTCGCTTCCGACGTCCGCAAAACATCGTCTTTAGCGGGACCCCTTTCTTTTTCCACAGACGAGTCTAGAGAGTGGTCCTTTTGAGCTTCTTTGGTACGGCTCGCTTCGGGGTTTGAAGCTTCGGCTTCAACAACGGCTAGAGCTGAGCCATTACAATGAGAGGACACGCGAGGGTGGTCAATGTCACTGCCGCGGTTTTGTGTGGCCGCTGCGGAAGTTTGTTTCTCCGCAGCCTCTGCAGTGGCTTGTGTGGCCGCTGCAGTAGTTTGGGGTGGTGGGGTGGTGGAGTTGTTGTTGTGGTGGTGGTGGTCGCTTTCCAGGAGGGTCAGCCAGTGGTCCAGCAACTGCCACAGGGTCAGCAGACACTGAAAAGCAGAGACCGTAGAATAACAGCTGTGCGTACCAGCGCTTTGAGTTTAACTTCAAACTGACTGCTGTACACACAGCAATGAATTTAGCTTTAACTTGCAATTGTCGAAAGGAGAATAAAACACATACACATACACACACACACACACACTCACTCTCTCTCTCTCTCTCTCTCTCTCTCTCTCTCTCTCTCTCTCTCTCTCTCTCTCTCTCTCTCTCTCTCTCTCTATCTATCTATCTTCTGTAATGGTTTCTTGTTTCTGCAATATTTTTGTGTTGCCTTCTTACAAGTAGAAAATGGAAAAACTCTTCTAGCTCATAATTATTGATTGCTACCAATGTCTTATCCTCCACGGCCAAAGATGCCCCATTGAGTTTATGCATCAATGTGAATTTTACACTAAAGCGATAAAACAGAGAGAGAGGGAAAAAAAGGGGGGGTGGGGGGAGGGTGAAGAGAGATGACTGCTACTCATTATCTGTTTACGAAAAAAAAAGTCAAATGTTGAACATTTAAAAGCTAAATAGATAGTAGAAACTAAAGATGAGTAGCTTACACAAAACTGACAATGCTTAACAGCTAAATGCTACATAAACTTGTAAAAGAAAAAGAAGGGAAAAAATGTGTGTGTGTGTGTCTGTGTGTGTGTGTGTGTGTGTGTGTGTGTGTGTGTGTGTGTGTGTGTGTGTGTGTGTGTGTGTGTGTGTGTGTGTGTGTGTGTGTGTGTGTGTGTGTGTGTAATATCAGAGATAAGACGCGTAGCTTACACACAAAACCGACAATGCCAATCACTTTTTTTTTCTTCTAAATCAAGACACCGGCTCTGATCTTGGAAATAAACACTTACAGGTCTTTGAGAGACGGAAGTGTGAGATCTGGAATCCACGCATTTGTCCAAAGTATCTTGGCACTCGGAATGACGAGAAGGGCGCTGAAACTTCTCCACACTCAGCAACACCCGAACCGCTCGTATCACAGACTCCGTGGCCTCCTTGCCCTGACTTGTAGCAGCACTGCACGACAACAGACTTTACAGAGTTAATTTTGACGCGCAAATATCTGTCTATGACGCTTTTAAACCAGTGCCCAGTTTTAAACCAGTGCATCACTAAAACAGCAAATCTTCCCCCGAAGACATTTTTCCCTTTAAATCTTAAAACAAATATATATAAACAGTGACCCCTTAAAATATCCAGGAGCAGGTGACCCCTAAACATCTAAGACATATTTGGTGCACCAATTCTGACACACACACACACACACACACACACACACACACACACACACACACACACACACACACATACACACAGTCACACACGCATATACACACACACACACACACACACACACACACACACACACTCATTTCAAAGACATAATTAACAGTTCTCTATATTAAGGAATGTGCTGGGTTGTTTTTCTTCAAGAAATTGATAAGTGAATTGTATTAAACAAATGCAAAATTATTTTTCAACAAGAGCGTTATGACGCTAGATCACCAGCCGCGCGGCAGCATTTTCGGCTGCAGTGCTTCACCTCACAGCTGGTAACTTTAGAAGGACTTTTAAGACACCATGATGATAAGTCTCATACTAATTCAATGTGAATACAGGCCCAGGCGCTCAGCATTTCCGGCTCCAGTGACCTTGACCTTTGACCTATGGCTTTCAATTTCGAACTTGGCCTAGATATATTTAGTACCTATCCACATAGCAAAATGTGAGCCTCCTAGGTACTTCCATTCAAACGTTATCGTGTTAACATAGTCAGCCGGTCAGATAGTCAGGAACAGAATTCTCTGAAAAAATTACCAGCTTCGCTCAGCGGCTGTTAACTAGAAAGCATGGACACAGTGCTAACCTCCACTAAGAGATACTACAGTTTCAATTTGTCTAAAGCTTAAAAGCTTAAAACTAGCTGACTACACAGGCTCCAGAAAAACTTGAATTACATATTTCTGAAGTTGGTGGCTGGAGGGAAGAATCCCTCCTCCCCTCTCCCATACTAGAATGCTCAACACAACAGAAGTCATGCATTATTCATTCATTTGCTATTCTCTAAACTGACCAACAAAACATGTCTTTTTTTTCTTTGTTGATCTCTCAGACGTTTCTTGTCATAATGAGCGCAGATGCGTCATGCTGCAGTTACGCGTCTAACTGAAAAGTAAGTAGGCCCAGCATGTCCGTCTTCAGCTGTGGAGAAAATCTTTGTAAGAGTTTCGAGAACAAAGGCAGGAGAATGGAAAGGTAAGGCAGAAAGATAGTAGATGACAGTAAGCAAGCGGAAAAGGTTGAGTCAAAGAGAGTGACAGACTGGAGGAAGCTACAAGCACAGAACTTCCAGAAGGTGGGGGAACTATTTGTAGAAAAGGCCCCCCGGTATCCCCACATGGGGAGAATGAGATATGTCTGAAATGGGTTTTTATATATATATGTTAAAAAAGCAAGATTAACCCCTTCACTGCCTGCCCCTTGTCTACTACAGGCTGTGTGATGTCATTGATGATTGTGATGTCATAGTCCTAGAATGCTGGATTTGGGTGTAGACCAAGTCAGGAAAGATACATCGCTCGACCAATTTATCAGACTGAGTCTTCTTTTTCTTCTTCTTCTTCAATCACTCAGACAGTTTCCTGTCAGTTATGAGCGCAGATGAGTCATGCTGCCGTTATGTGCCTAAGATAGAAATAATTAAGCCCAGCATGGCCGACTTCAGCTGGAGGAAATCTTTTTGAAAGTGTTTCTTGAAAAAAGGCAGGAGAATGGACCGGAAAGGCAGAGAGATAGTAGATGACAGCAAGCAAAGGGAAAAGGCAGAGTCAAAAAGAGTGACAGATTAGAGGAAGTTACAAGCACAGAACTTCCAGTAGGAGGGGGAATTATTTATACAAAAGGCCCCCCGGTATCCCCACGGGGGGAGAATGAGATATGTCTGAAATGGGATGATTTTGATGTCATTGTCCTAGAATGATGGATTTTGGTTTAGACGAGTCATTAAAGATGTATCTCTCAACCATTTTCTCAGACTGAGTCTATAAGATGTCTTTTAAGTTTTATCATAAGAAAATTGATAATTTCTCAGTTTTCCCTTCTGGCAGTGAAGGGGTTAAAGGTCTCAGCACCCACCTGAGGAGATGGTGCCCAATGACGGAAACGTGCTCTGCCAGCCGGTCCATCAGCTTCTCCTTCACCCTGAAGTCGAGGTGACACAAGTGCTTCAGCACCTTCAGCACCTGAACACAACACAATCACCATTAAATCCAATACAGCTTTAGCACCTTGTAAGCACGCTTGAAGAAAACATTGTGATGGAAGGTATGTATGTACTGAAAGTGGGCTTAGTAGGTGGTGTCCTGCGTTATGTTAGCTCAGAACAGGCTCCACTAAACTCCACCGAAGTGACTCTGCAGCAGTGCAGGGTCTCCTCTGGGGGTTGCCTTTTGACCTCCTAGCATAGATTTGCTCCCCTTGGGCTGCTGGTTTCCCACTCTGCAGCCTGACAAATCAAGGTGTGGCTAGAGAGTTGGGACTTGGATCCAGAATGAGCGGCATGAGAACAACACCACTGTACGGCCCAGAAGATGGGACAGCACACACACACAAAAAGAAGTACCAAAAACTGAAGCTGGTGCCCATTCTAACTTGCTCTGCGGACAGGAAAATCAGACAATGAAGCATGAATAAACTCATTTTACCTCTCTGTTCTGCCAACTCCCTTTCTTCATTTAAGTCTTCTTTCAAAACTACTCTTTTCAAATCATAGCCTGCTATATTTCTTTTCAAAGTACTGTGCCCCTTCCATCCGTGTGTTTGTGTGCATGTGTGTTGTTTGTGTGTGTGTGTGTGTGTGTGTGTGTGTGTGTTGTGTGTGTGTGTGTGTGTTTGTGTGTGTGTGTGTGTGTGTGTGTGTGTGTGTGTGTGTGTGTGTGTGTGTGTGTGTGTGTGTGTGTGTGTGTGTGTGTGTGTGTGTGTGTGTGTGTGTGTGTGTATAGTGCGTGCGTGTGTATGTGTTTTTAGTGTGTGCGTGTGTGCGTGCGAGCGTGTGTGTGTATAATATATTTTTGTCGTTTATTTATTCATATTGCTTGCTGGTTTATTAATTTGTTATTCCCCCTCCCTCCCCCCCCCCCCCCAAGTGACCCGTGAGCTGATCTCCCCCAGGAGGAAGAACCCACTGACGGTTGTTGACGCGAGGTTGCCTTGCGTATCCCTCCCTCAGTGGGCCCGCCCTCACTTGGCGTGCTGAGAAAAAATGATCACTCTTTCCCCCCCCCCTTTTTTCTCTTTTGATCAACAGTAAAATCCCAATGCCCCACATGGCCGAAAAGCCGAACAGGGCGTAAAACCCTATTTTGTTAAGATTATGCGCTATAAATGCTAATCATTATTATTATTATATGATTAGGTTCCATAGATGCCTGATATATGAACCCACAAGAAAACGATGTGTGGCCAGCAGAAGATGCTCTGACATCAATCTCTGCAGCAGCCACCAGGAGCTGTGAAAAAATGGTGCTATTTGTTTTTATTTTATATTTTTGGGTAACCAGAAATGATAAGGTTGCTTAGCAGCCAGCATACAAGAAGAAGAAGAAAGGACAGCAAGAATAGAATAGGTTTTTGCACATCAACAGAGAAAGGCCCAAACATTGTGTGAATCTTTCATTTTCTTCATCCAAACTCCCATTGCACAACATTAAATCGCTGTGCGCAAAACAACGAGACGTAAGTGGAAAGACGTCCATAAGGAAGACTTTCATATAAGGAAAGAAAAAGAATCAATAGTTCTGTCATTTCAAGTCAAATTACGTCATTATTTATTTGTTTAGCGTCACCAGCGGTGTTTTGTCTTGCAAATTGTTGTTTTACAGCTTTGTTAGATGATGCAGCTTGTCTTGATCAACAGGCCAACTCATCGAAGTCGACCAATTTTGACTTACGTCTTTATGTCAAATACACAGTGAAATATTCATTCATTAAATTTCCCCTTTACTTAAAATTGAATAGGCTTTTGCACATCAAAAGAAAAGATTCATAGCATTCTGTCAGTTCTTTCATACACAGCTGCCAGAAAAATAAACATCAAATCGATGATGCGCTCATGATTCTCGCAACGTCATTGACCAAAGCCAAGCCATGAATAGGATAGACATATGGGGCAGTGGGGAGAGGCCTCGTGCCTCCATACAGGCATCTGGATGATCTGCCCCCTCCATAAGTCTCTCCCTTTGGGGATACTGGGGGGGGGGGGTCTTTCAGCAAAGTAGTTCAGACCTGTTTACCCTCAAATCGCATACCTGTAATATCTCAGACAAAATTCTGTATTTCACCAAAAAGTCTGTAATTTTTATACTCGCAATACTCGGCAACTTTTCAGTCACAGGCTTGCTAATCATGCACACCACAACGACATGGAGCTACTTAACACAATAATTAATAACAACTGATATTTTATTACACTTTTTCTTACCTGCTGCCTGAACCAGAAGACACCATTCTGTTGCTTGCTATTCAGCTTCTAGGCACTCAGTTTAAAGTCTTTTTTCATGCTTGATTGTTGGATTTTGGATCACTTTAACATCTGGCAGTGGGAATTGTTTGGGAAAAAAGTTATATTTACACACATAAATCATCCTACATTGCACACAGTTATTGTGAGTACGTCAGCCACAGTCAATGGAACGTTCATTTTCACTAGAGTTTCCGTCATCATTGCTTCAGCTCTAACCACGGCCAAGTCATCAACCTCCTTCTCAGTGTTCTTCTTCTCAGCTTTAAAAAACGACGTCATCTTGTGCGAAGTTGCTGCGTCTTTCTTTGAAGCAACGTACATCTGGTGCTTTTTCGATGCGCAGTGGCCAGTGCGATTCAATGTCATACTGAGGAATGCGCGATGGAAAAGTCCCTGCTACAGTACACGCAACAGGCGTACTCGTCACTGAGTACTGAACGCTGGATTCCAGGTACTTTCAAGTAACGCATCGCGAAACTTTTGCACAAGTTTTCCAACTTTTTGAGCTTTGGAAGAGCCGGTATTGCCTTATCGGCGCGAGTCTCTTTGCTGGAGCCGCCATATTGACTTTAACAAAGTGAAAGACGCATGCTCGCGGATTCCGAAAATGTCTTCTTATCGCATTCGACAAAAACCACAGCATACGAAACTTAGCGACTCGGGATTTTCATGTTTAGAATTTCGTGCCTCCGTAATGTATCTTTTTGATCCTGAATTTCCGTAATTTCAAGTCTCTCCCCGTAATAATTACGGCAAAATCGTAAGGGTAAACAGGTCTGGTAGTTCCTCCACCTTCTGGAAGTTCTGTGCTTACAACTTCCTCTTATCTATCACTCTCTTTGACTCTGCCTTTTCATTTTCTTACTATCATCTACTATATGTCTGACTATTAGCCCTTTCTCCTGCCTTTTTCCCAAAAAATCTTCCAAACAATTTTCTGCTTTGAGCTCCTCCGAAATCGGATAGTGTCAGCTGCATGCAGAGGGGAGACCATTGAAAACTGAAAACCGGACACATACATACCCTACCCATTATGGCCATATGGCCTGGGAACACAGAAGAAGAAGATAGACATACCAACAATATAACAGACATGACCAACTCACATTGTCCTCAGAAATGGTGACCTGACAAGCGTTTTGGACGAGGCAGTCGAATAGTTTAGGCCACTGCTTCAGGAGTACCTCACAGGTTTCCCCATAGCCTTCCTGTAGAAACAGCAATCAATTACATCAAAGCTAACCTTTCCTAGAACGATAAAATGTATTGTGTGTGTGTGTGTGTGTGTGTGTATGTGTGTGTGTGTGTGTGTGTGTGTGTGTGTGTGTGTGTGTGTGTGTGTGTGTGTGTGTGTGTGTGTGTGTGTGTGTGTGTGTGTGTGTGTGTGTGTATGTATGTGTGTGTGTCTGTCAGTCTCTGTGTGTGTGTGTGTGTGTGTGTGTGTGTGTGTGTGTGTGTGTGTGTGTGTGTGTGTGTGTGCGTGTGCGTGTGCATGTGCATGCGTGTGTGTGATTCTCTTTCTATAAAAGCATCACTTGGTATTTGGTGTTTCATAGCCACAGAGGCGTCTCTGTGAAATTAGGGTTGCTCCTACCTGGAGAGCGCATCGCAGCCAGAAGTGTGCTACCCTTTTTTCTTTAAAAAAAAATAATTTGCAAGTTAAACTGAACAAATTGTTAAGAAAGAAACACACACACACACACACACACACACACACACACACACACCTGCTGATGGGCAGTCAACAAAGCACAAAGGGCAGACCATCTCACCTCAAGACAAAGAGCTAGGGGGGTCCTTCCGCCAGCCTCAGTGCGCAGTTCAGCCCCTTGTTTCAGCAGAATCTCCACCGCCTCGTGCTGCCCATGCCTGCCAGCAACACAACTCTATGCAGCAAATAGTGTTACACCTAGCGCCACAAACAGTACTGTATGCTTACCCTTATATCTCTAACCTCTCTCATCTCAAAATTAGTTTTTTTTCTTTCTTTCTTTTCTTTTCTTTTTTCCCCCTGATTTGTGTTCATAAATGCATGCCTTGCTCTGTGGTTTCAACTTGGTTGAATCACTTACGCATTGGACTGTAGAGGGGAAGTATTGTTTTTTGATCGTGTTGATTTTTTGCTCCTTTTATTGCCTGCTTTTTGCTCCTTTTGCTATATTTGCTGTTTCCTTGTTTGTCTATGTTGATAAAGGCGCATTCGCCGAAATATCCAGTTTTGTTTTGTCTCTTGTGAATAAAATAACGTCACTTTACACTTGTCGTGTAGTTGTTTGTTTGTTGTATGTTCCAGTGACTCAGTTTCTTATACTCCAGTCATAGATCTGTCAAGAGAAATAACTCAACTCAACTCAACTCAAACAACTTTATTCCCTCTTAGAGAGAAATTAAGAGTGGTGATGTCTGCGATTGACACAGTTAAAACAAGACACATTATAATACACATTAAAAACAAGATGTGCTTCAAAAACATAAATGACAATACCATTAAATCAAAACACATAATATGTGTTTTGATTTAATGGATGTCATATGAATTATCACTTGAGAACAAAACAGCAGTGCTTAACCCCTTGACTGCCAGAGAAAATTAAAGAAAAAATAATTGGGCAAATCATGACATGAAAAAGACAACTAATAGAGACAATCTGGAAAAAATTGTCTGAGGATATAGATCTCTTCTGTGCAAGAGCAAAAGCCAGCATATCAGGGTCATCAGGTACTCAAAAACACAAGTACAGAAATTATCACCATTTAAGATAAATCACTTTAATTATATAATTTTAAATGCACAACACACACAAGGGACTTATTTACAACAAAACATGCATAACAATGTCATGTCATAGATATACATTATGTTTAGACAAAGTCATACATTATCATATTTACAAGTTAACATATCCACAGAATTCATATAAAATATTGATACGTGTGCACCTACTCAAGCATATGCACACACAAACCAGCATAAATTATAGCAAATCCACAAAGAACAAACAAACACATGCACCCATGCCTACTGAAAGACACACACACCCTCGCGCGTGCATGGACCCGCGCATACACACGCACACCCACACCCACATACACACACATACTGGTACACGTGTGCACGCACGGGAGCTAAGAGATTGTTGCTTGTTAAAATGTGTACCAAGCTTTAAAACGTATAGAAGCCTAATTAAGACAGATATTGCACTCATTTATTTAACAAAGAATGGACACGGGAAAAACACTGTTTCTACTTCTAAGAGAAGTCTTGAATTTCGGAGTTCGGAAGCGCTTGCCAGGAAGGCAAGAGCTCATAAAATTTGCTGAGTCCGTGGCTGCAGTCACTCGATATCATTCGTCCTTTGTCTTTCACTCGTCGTTCATACAACGCATTCATACTGCTCTGCTTCACTCCCACAATCTTACCGCAAACGTTCACTATTTTATTCAATACATTCTTATTCTTGACACTCAAACTACCGAACCAACACACACAGGAAAATGTTAAAATGGACTCGATGAAGCACCTGTAAAAACCCTGTTTCTGTGTGTATGTGTGTGTGTGTGTGTGTGTGTGTGTGTGTGTGCACGCGCAGGGCAGTGGAGTGGAGTTTATACCACATTTTCATCTTGAACCTTTTAAAATTGAAACTGGAGGTGAAAACACCCCTTAACCCTTTCACCGCCAGCCATCTTTGAGCCACAAAATTCCATTAAACTTACTTGGCTACAGAAAAGATTTCATCTGCAATATTGTGGGATTTCTTTGTGACACATTTACAATACGGTCAATTCTTACTGCTCAAATTTAGGAACACAATATCATTGAATAATAGACCCTGATTTCAAGGGTTTTAATGACATGGGCGTTAAATCATTGTGGTGCAAAAATGCGACATTGGCGATGAAGGGGTTAAAACTGTAAACATGGGGTGTGCATACCCTTTATTTAAGAGAGGAAAAAACCATGAAACCTGACAATGGCCAACTTACTTGCAGGCAAAGTGCAGAGGAGTCCACCCACTGTTGTTAGGCTTGTTGACGTTGGCTCCGTTTTGCACCAGACACAGCAACGTCTGAAACAACAGCGGACACTTTTTTTTCCAGTGAACCCAATAATATTGCAACAGCATCCACTGTTTTCAGCAAAACCTTCAACTCCTTTTGCTCAGGTCAAGTGATAATTTTCTATCACTTTGGCAGAGGTATACATATTGGGATGCAAAATATAAGATATTGGGATGCAAAATATCAGACAAAATTATTCTTTAGCCAGTACTTTTTTCCTTATGGCTCTATAATACATATCTATAATGCAAAAATTTATGATCAGTAAAACATCTAATAGAAAGATAGTGATTCACAGAATACATTATCACATTTTAAAAATTTATATTCCTAAAAATAAACAGACACCTTGAGTTTTAAGAAAGACATATAGAGCGGTTTCTAGAGGCAACAAACTAGTTTTCATTGAGGCAAAGTTATTTTTGTTTTTGTGTTTAAAACAAGTTATGATGAAAAAAGGGTCTTAAAACACTCACTTGCAGATGTCCATTCTGGCATGCCACGTGCAGAGGGGTCTGCCCTTGTGCATCCTGCCAATACCCCCAAAACATATTCTGTATTATGTTCTTAATGATATCGCTGCCTGGAAATCAAACTATCATATGTCACAATTGGTCAACTTCGATAAATTATGTTGGACTTATCAGTTGATCAAGGCAAGACGCATTATCTAACAAAGCTGTAAAGAAAACAGTTTGCAAAGATAACTCACTGATGGTGATGACGTAAATGATGAACAAAAATGACGTAATTTGACCTGAAATAACCGAAATATTGAGGTTTTCATTCTCATGTGAAGTGACGTCTTTCGACGTACGTCTCTATGTTTCGCGCATGACAATATTGTCCATTAGTTTTGCTGTCTATCAATCAATCTGAAAATAAGCTTTATGACCAAACAATCCGTGATAGCGCTCTCGCTCTCTCTCTCTCTCTCCGCCTCCCTCTCTCTCCCTCCCTCCATCCCTCTCTCTCTCTCCCTCCCTCATAAGACCTATGTTGTAATGACAATAAATATC
This sequence comes from Phymorhynchus buccinoides, assembly GCA_017654935.2. Classification (NCBI taxonomy): domain Eukaryota; kingdom Metazoa; phylum Mollusca; class Gastropoda; order Neogastropoda; family Raphitomidae; genus Phymorhynchus; species Phymorhynchus buccinoides. The sequence goes on from CM065690.1 coordinate 41,104,805, forward strand.
AAATTGTCTCTCCCTCCCTCCATCTCACTGTCTCTCTTTCCCTCCATCTCACTCTCTCTCTCTCTCTTTCCCTCCATCTCTCTCTCTCTCTCTCCATCTCACTCTCTTTCCCTCCATCTCACTCTCTCTCTCTCCATCTCTTTTAAAACTTTCTGTAAGCCTTAGCACACTGAGCACTGACCTCAATGTCCACATCTTTGATGCGCGACAACATGTCCTGCAGAAGCTCTGTGCGTCCGTTGACTGCCAACCAGTGCACCTGAACAATCATAACAAAACATTCATCTGCCATAAAAAATAACTGGCAATGGCGGGTATTCACACGCATATATATGTGCACACTCAGATCAGACCTGGTATTGCAGTACCGCCAGGATCTGCTCCGAGCTTTGATGAAAGTGGTGGTTGGCTGATGGTTTCATCTGATATGTGCTGATTGCTGCCAAGCAGACGTTAAACCCCATTTTCATTGTATTCAAAATCGAAACAAATGTAACATTTTGACCCCCCCGCGGGGATACCGGGGGTCTTTTGTATAAATAGTTCTCCGACCTTCTGGAAGTTCTGTGCTTGTAACTTCCTCTAATCTGTCACTCTCTTTGACTCAGCCTTTTCCCTTTGCCTACTGTCATGTACTATCTTTCTGCCTTACCGGTCCATTCTCCTGCCTTTTTTCACGAAAAACACTTTGAAAAAGTCCGAAGTTTGCTGGGCCTAACTACTTCTTAGTTAGCCGCATAACAGCAGCATGACGCATCTGCGCTCATAATTGACAGCAAACTGTCTGAGCGATCGAAGAAGAACAAGTAACATTTTTAGAGCTGGTCCCCAGATATGCAGCGTGTGGCATGGACCTAAAGCATCCTTCTCCATCAACTGGTAAGTTTTTTTTTTTAGTTTGTGAACAACTCCTAATATCATAACCCAGGACTATCGGACTTTTTTTTAAAAACTATCATAGGATTGCATGACAGTTTATAATAAACCAGTAGATAGTTAATTAGTTTGTTGGTTAGTCGTCTATAATCCTGTCAACAGCTATGGTCATCTCAGCACTGTCACCACTTTCAAATAGAAAGCTTTGCTGAATCAAGATATCACTCTTGTTCTCTCATACATTCTGTATGGGTAATTCTTGCAGATCAAAAGTTAACTATAAATAAGAGCATTGTAGGGTGTGGGGTTTTTTATCATTATTATTATTTTCTAGTTTTCAAAGACACCTATATCACATCATAAAAAATATTCATCCATCTTAAGTTGTTTAAACTCTCCCTTTACTGAACCAAAGATTTTACTTTTGACATAAGCCATTTATTGAAAATATGATTACAAAAGCAAAGAAAACATATTTCAAACAAGCTCTGAATACGTCAGGAAACTTACTGCTGTAAGGCCTTCATTGTTCCTTATGTTGATATCACATTCATGCTCCAGTAACTTGTTTAAGCACTTCCTCTGACTGAAACAAAAAAAACAAAAAAGGTAACCATGCACATGCAGAACATCACACAAGTCACTATCGTATATTGGTCCCCATAAGGATATGCATTTTGAAGTGGCATGTAAAATGCAAATAAAACTAAGCACGATTCAAGTACTAAAACATCCGCTCAAAACTCACGCTCTCACAGTCGGCATGCACTCATTAAAATTTAAAAATCTGGACAGCAGGCACACACCCTTCAACTGGCACACGCACACACACGCACACGCACACACACACACACACACACACACACACACACACACACCAATCCATGCATGCACATAACGATGAAGACAAAACATTTTACAATAATAGTGTACGAGAAAGCAACAGGATTTATGCTTACATCTCAGGTTGGCTGTTTCCACAATGCAGGCATTTCTTGATGTGATTGCCACTGATTAAATGTATTCTAAAGATGTCATAACAAGCACTGAGTACCGATATGCATAATAAACAATGATATCTATTCTAAAGATGACATAAAAAGAAAAGCTAAGCAATGCTGTGTTTAACCTTTTCACTGCTAGCTGTTTTCCAGCCAAACAAATTCTGTCAAACTTACTGGGGTACAGAAAACTTGTTGTTTGCAATGCTGTGAATCCCCCTTTGACTTGTATCAAATAAGGCATTTCCTTATCTTCCAATGTTAACAACATAAAGTCAATGCATAACAAATCCTATTTCATGCCTTTTAACCCTTTCACCGCCAGCCATTTTTCAGCAAAAAATGTCCATTAAACTTACCTGGGTAGAGAAAAAAATCGGTCTGTAATATTGGGGATTCCTCTGTAACATATTGAAAGTAAGGCCTATCCTTACCTCCCAAAATTAAGAGAATAGGGTCTTCAGATAACAGACCCTAATTTGATGCCTTTTAGTAACATGGGTGTTAAATCATTGTGGTGCTAAAATGCGACGTTGGCGGTGAAAGGGTTAATGTTGAATGTTGTGTATGCCTTTTAATGATATAGGTGTTAAATCAGTATGGTGCAGAAATGTGACATTCACGGCAAAAAAGATTAAGAGACCAAAACTGCGCATCCTTAAGACATGATGGCATAAACACATGACGATAAAAACTAAGTGTTGATGTTGAATGACCGACAATCATCGAAGACTGATTAGTCTTCAAAAAAACGTCACAGCTGTGCCAACTGCATACATAAACAAGCGCGAAATCGCAATAGTTTGTGGCACGCGGTCTATTTTTACCACTCCAATCATGAGTTACCTCCCCTGGCTTTTCAATAATTTTAATCTGTAAACCAGGGTCGGTATTCATGTTTAGATAGCATGAGACTTAGCATCATGCTAACTTAGAAGCTCTTCCAAAAGTCCTATTAAATCCTATAGGACATTGGAAGAGCTTCTAAGTTAGCATCATGCTAAGTCTCATGCTATCTCAACATGAATACCGACCCTGAATGTTATCTCTGCACCATTTCGTAACTTTTTATATCTTTTGGAAAACATTTAAAACTATGTATCCTACTTATACTCATCAAAAGAAGCACCGCATACTCGTCATGTCTGTTGTAGTGTCTGTATTACATATGTTTATTATTTTGTACGCTTTTAAAATACATCATTTTAAAGAGCGGCCAGAAGTGTAGCCTCGATTTGAAGTGCGACAATTTTGGACCGACAGACCGACAGACCGACCGACCGACAAAGTGAGTTATAGGTTTGTGGCTTGAGCCACAAACAAAAAGAAGAAGAAACAAGCACGAGAAAGGACACTTGAAAGGCAGCGAGGCGTAGTTGTCCTACCTAACCTGACCAATAGTTATTGGTCAGTGACAGCATAATCAATAATAATATACTCTCAAGGTATCATAGCAAACTGTTAAACAGGTAAAATGATCCACATGCTGACATGCTACCTGACAAAGTCATTTGAGTTACACAGTGATCGCGTTTACTGGTCATTATCAGTAAAATATTGATTGCAAAACCAAAATACTGAAACGAATTTGACCTGTCAGTCCCAGGGACTGATCAACTTTTGCTAGGACTGATAAATTGTTTTAACAGAGGCTTTGGTATTGTGGTTTTCACTGGTTTTTGTTTCCCTGGGACTGGTTTTGACACCGGTTGTTGGGGGGGCATTGTCGCTGATGGGACTGGTTTTGACACCTGTTGTTGGGGGGCATTGTCGCTGATGGGACTGGTTTTGACACCTGTTGTTGGGGGGGCATTGTCGCTGATGGGACTGGTTTTGACACCTGTTGTTGGGGGGCATTGTCGCTGATGGGACTGGTTTTGACACCGGTTGTTGGGGGGCATTGTCGCTGATGGGACTGGTTTTGACACCTGTTGTTGGGGGGGCATTGTCGCTGATGGGACTGGTTTTGACACCTGTTGTTGGGGGGGCATTGTCGCTGATGGGACTGGTTTTGACACCTGTTGTTGGGGGGGCATTGTCGCTGATGGGACTGGTTTTGACACCTGTTGTTGGGGGGCATTGTCGCTGATGGGACTGGTTTTGACACCTGTTGTTGGGGGGCATTGTCGCTGATGGGACTGGTTTTGACACCTGTTGTTGGGGGGCATTGTTGCTGATGGGACTGGTTTTGACACCTGTTGTTGGGGGGCATTGTCGCTGATGGGACTGGTTTTGACACCTGTTGTTGGGGGGGCATTGTCACTGATGGGACTGGTTTTGACACCTGTTGTTGGGGGGCATTGTCGCTGATGGGACTGGTTTTGACACCTGTTGTTGGGGGGCATTGTCGCTGATGGGACTGGTTTTGACACCTGTTGTTGGGGGGGCATTGTCGCTGATGGGACTGGTTTTCAAAATTCCTAGCGCAATCACTGGTTACAATCTCGATATAAAATGCCTGGATTTTTCCCCATACAAAAACAGTGCCTTACCCATTTTTTGCTGCCAAATGAAGAGGGGTGCAGCCAGACCTGTCCTGAAGATTGATCTCGGACCCTTTCCTCAGCAGCAGACACAGGCAGTCATAGTTGCCACAACTACAACAACAAAACAAGTCAACTCAGTTAGCTTTCTAGGTCTTCAAGAGAATAAAATATATAGAACATATTACCGCAGAAGCTCTAGTCTCAGAGAAATGAAAAGATTATTTCAGTTTATTAAAACAGCCAACAAAATTGTTATACAGTGGAACCTCCCTATTAAGATCTTGAAAAATCAGCCCAAAAAGTCATAATAGGGAGGGGTCTTAACAGGGAGGTGGACACTCTAGTAGTCTGGATATGAAGAGAAAACACACACACACATAACAACAACAGTGACGCACACACAGTGACACACACACACATACACAGTGACACACACACACACATACACACACACACACACACACACACACACATACACAGTGACACACACACACACACACACACACACACACACACACACACACACACACACACACAGTAGCACACACACACACACACACAGTGACACATGCACACACACACACACACACACACACACACACAGATACACACACACACACACACACAGTACACACACACACACACACACACACACAGACACGCACACACACACTGACTAACACACACCTAACATCTACTTCCAGCAGAAAAAACACAACACTAAAATTCTGATTCTAACTTGGCAGCAATGTGCAGGAGACTTCTTGCGGCTCGCCCACATTGGAAAGACACTGGGAACTTGGAACTGGATAGAAGATCAGCCACGGATCTGAAACGAGATGTCAAAACCATAACAGTATTTATAAACCTCACTCCCAGTTCAACATGCCACACATTCTCACACGCACACAGACATATGAACAGAAAAAGAGAAACGCACAGGCCTCCTTCCCATTCCAGTGTACCCCCAATCTTTTAGAACTGGGAGTACAAAAAAACAGAACTATACTGAGAACCTTGCTCTGCCTGGATTATTGGAAAGGATATATGTGTGGCCCAGCACCACGAAAGGGACATTAAATGTCAAACTGAGCATTCTGAGAAAATTGTACATTTGAAAACTTCACATAATTCTCTTTCTAATGATACAAAAACCATTCTTGTATCTTTTCCCGTTCCAGAGTTATGAGCATTTAAAGTTAGTAGGCTGAGTGTCGGTCATTTTGAGAAAACACAGTCTAAAATCTAGCCTAGCTGAAGAAAATACATTGATCTACTTATTTAATAAAACACTTATAAGACCATTTAGAGACCATATTACAGATTCTCCTTGATAAATATTAAAGATAAGATGTTAGAGAACTCAAAAATACTCATAACTCAAAATTGACAAAAAATAAGATTTTTGACTTTGCAAGCTTGTTGTGAGAAACTAGCCCAGCAACTTAATGTCCCTTTCGTGGTGCTGGGTCACATATATTCGAGCAAATTATGAGAAGTAAAAATAACAATGACTGATTGATTTAGGTTTGATTGTTCTTCTTCTCTATGAAAAATATGAATCATATTGAAACTTTGCATAGGGTAAAATTTTAAAACAGACCTGATTAGTTTAAAGTGACTCAGCAAAACAGTATAAAACATGCTATATATCAGGGCTCCCAATCGTCCCGCAAAACAAGGGGTCCCAGGGACTCCTTCACGTACAGAATAGAGGGTCCTAGAGGCAGGATAGAGGGTCCCAGTGGCACTGAGAATGCTAAAGAGAATTTTTCAAGTGCATCCCTGGGACCCCCTGCACATTCTTTCAGAGGGTCCTCTAAATGGGGGTCCCTGGGAGCCCTGTATAGAAAAATATAATGCTGCTAAGGTCATTTACACAGTGCTCAATTGCACTGCTTGCTATGCATTTCAGGTTTACCCAACATTAGTGTAAATGCTTGTGTTCTTGTTTGTCTTGGAATTTCAGAGAATCTGGCACATTTATCACAGTCAGCGTTCACTTCAGTATCTACAGGTAGAACAAAAAATAAATGAAGAAAGTTCTCAAGTACCACCGTACCAACACCGTAACATCTAATAATTCTAGTTGCTGAGTTACATAATACTATACTTAAAGATATTGGGGGGGAAAACCCCCAAAAAACAAGTTTAATACTTGCCTGTGTTGATTCCCAATCACCATTGGCATCAGAATATAAAATGCCTCCTTGTCATCTGAAAACATAGTCACAGCATCATAAGAACAACAAAAATCAGTGTTTAATTCTTAAGCACAGGTGTACAGTAGTAGGATAGGGACTAATCAAGCCGTCAAGCTTTTTAGCAGTCCCATCGATTTCCAATTTGATATTTCATATTTTTAGCGGTCAAGGTTTTATCAATGCTTCTAAATACATTTACCAATTTTGGAGAATTATCAAGACGATTTTTGAATATATTAATATTAGGTGCACATTTTAAATCAAAAGTTAAATCATTCCAAAAATTAGCAACTCTGTTAGTAAAACAATTTTTTCTAGTGTTACTGTTAGTTTTACATTGCTTAATAAAAACTTTTCCGTACGAATTTCTTGTTGTACTGCGTTGAGGTGATTTAAATAGGTTGTTCCAAGACAGATCAACAAGACGCCTGGCTACTCGCAGACCGTCAACATTAACGCAATCTGCTTATTAAGAAGCCACATTCTGCCTTGCTCGGGAAAGGGATAGGGTAAGGATTTGGTTATGGTTATTTTCATGAAACGGAAGAAACGATTCGTTAACATTGGAAGGCGAGAACATGAGGCGGAGCGCTAAAAATTGTCTAAAATAGCCGATAGTCAGTCAAAATCAAGGGAAGTAAATCAACTAATGTTGTAGACCATAATCCAGAAACTGATGTCGATATATATCAGTTTTGACAGAATAAAAAAAATTCACACCGCCAAAACGTATGCAAAAAAGATAGGATTAATCCCTTAGTTTAAACCCCACGGGTGTATGCCTATTTATCCTACACAGTGAATCATGTTCATGTTGATGGTCTGCGAGTAGCCATGCGTATCAACAAGGCCATGTGTTTCAATAAGGTCTCCCCTTACCCTTCTTCCTTTAAGTGATAGTGATGCATTGGATTTCTGGCCAGTGCATCACAAAAGTAGCAAATGTTTACATGACGCACAGTTTCTCAACAAAATGTTACAAGCATTTAAAGAAAGAACGACCCCTTAAAATATTTCAAGTGAGTCTAAAAATCTAGAGCACATTTAGTGCACTGATTCTGACCCTCTTTCCCTCTCTCAAACAGTGAATACACAATCTCCCTCTCTTCTTCTTCTTCTTCCGATTGGGGATGTTCATCCTGCCCCATGTCCAAAGTCTTCGTTTAGATTGCTATTGGTGCACAGGATGCATGCTTTGTGAGTTTGTGTCATACATTCCACCAGCACACACGGCCTACTCGTACCGAATAGTGGAATGGGCTTTAACGTGCGCGCAAGATCTTGTGCGTGCATTCACACACTGTGACACATGACCTCGCTTTTAGTTCTCATCCAAAGGACCAGGAAATAGGAGTAAAGTATCTTTCCCAAGGATACAACACTGTGACCAGCCGGGTTCGAACCCACCACACCCGCAAACCCGTTGGATTACAAGCGACGACTCTCTCTAAGCAACCGGCCTCTGCCTCTCTCTCTACTAGAATAGTGTGTGTGTGTGTGTGTATGTGTGTGTGTGTGTGTGTGTGCGTGTGCGTGTGTTCACTGTTTGAGAGAGACATTGGACACTGGACACTGGAAAACTTTATTTAAGAGAGAGAGAGAGAGAGAGAGAGAGAGAGAGAGAGAGAGAGAGAGAGAGAGAGCAAGAGAGAGAGAGAGAGAGAGAGAGAGAGAGAGAGAGAGAGAGAGAGAGAGAGAGAGAGAGAGAGAGAGAGAGAGAGAGAGAGAGAGATGTTCAGCCATTGAATTCAAACACTAAACAGTGAAACACTCTTAGTCGTACACTCACAGTCACAGTCACACTGCAGTGAGAAAAATAGGTGGATCCACAAAATTAAAAATATGCTAAAGTACCAGCTCAAGCAATACCTTTTGGAAGCTCAGCCGCCCTGCCTCGTTTCAAGGAGGCCGCCAGCTTTTGAAGAAAAGCCATCATTCTACCATTTCAGTTTCTCCTCTAGACTACTTCCTAATTACTATGGCTGTGCTGTTTTCCTTCGTTTCACTTCCGGCAACAAGGTCAAGCCATCTTTCAAGGGAATTAATTCTTACGTACTAGTCTATTTTTAGACTTCATTGAGGTGTGTCATCTAAAAATAGTAATTTTAAAATACTAGGCGTTGACCAGAGAGCACCGACGTACTATACTATTTTTAGACTTCTTATTATTATTATTCTTGGTCGGGCATGGTCACAATCTTCTTCTCTTTGGGACCCACGATCATTCAGTTGATCATTCTGGCACCAAATCAATACGCTGATTATTTTGCCATGTAACCGGGGAGGTTCAACCACGTATGTCGAAGAAAAGGGCATAAGTTTCTTTACTGTACAAACTCACATGGAAAATTGTTTTCCGCCGTGTAAAATAAGATAAAATACATCGAAATTAAAATATTAATCAAAAACAAAAAACTGAAAATGTACAGTTTAATAAATATATGTAACTGTCTGAACCACACCCACTCCGATTCTCCGCTATCTAAGGGTGCTACCTTACCACCACTATTGTTCACCGCCTTCCATTTTCGTGTGAAATTTTGCAGATGACTCATCCCTTCCTAGTGATACGAATGCCCTAGTAAGCAAACCAAAATGATGCCCCACAATTAAATCCCATCCTTTTGTGCATGTACGACTAACTAAGATGGACATTTCTAAGAGCGATTCACTAAGTCAGTTTTGTTCTTTGATGATCTGTCTTGGACAAAATGTCTGGGTTTCTGTGTGACCTAGTGTTTGGTGTACTGACACATTCATATCTTGTGAAGCGTGTGTGAGTGTGTGTACGCGCGCGTGCGTATGTGTGTACGTGTGTGTGCGAGTGGTGACCGTGCGCATTAAAACAGTTATCAGTGGAAAATCACTACAACACCAACAACAGTAATGATGATGATGATGATGATGATGATGATGATGATGATGACAAACAATGATGATGATGATTCAAGACAGACTTTGACTATGATGATGATGATGATGATGATGATGATGATGATGATGATGACAGGGCTCCCAATCGTCCCGCAAAACAAGGGGTCCCAGGCATTCCTTCACTCGACCAAATAATAACAGAATAGAGGGTCCTAGAGGCGGGATAGAGGGTCCCAGTGGCATTGCAAATGCTAAAAAGATTACTTCTAGTGCATCCCTGGGACCCCCTGCACATTCTTTTAGAGGGTCCTTTAGAATGGAAAGTGCTTCATATTTTGACCCCCAAATGGGGGTCCATGGGACCCCTGTGATGATGATATAACAGCATATCAGTAAAACCACCAATAAAGACAATAGACCTACTTCTGGTAATAATAACATCAATCATAATAGCAGAAATGATAACAATGACTTATACAGTTGGATATATTGTTGCACAAGATAACACAGAAACACACGCACGCACGCACGCACGCACGCACGCGCGCACACACACACACACACACACACACACACACATGCACTTACACACGCGCACGCACACACACACGCACGCACACACACACACGCGCACGCACACACACACACACACGCACGCACGCGCACGCGCACGCACACACACACACACACACACACACACACACACACACACACACACACACACACACCTTTGAGATAAGAAGTATGCAGTATAGAGTAAATCATATTATTAACACGATAATGCTTGCTGTAAACGAATGGGATGATTGAGTGAATGAAGGAATGAAGGAATGACATCCCTGAATAACAATTTGAAGTGAAGGCTCACAGATAAATATGAAAAATATGAACTGCCCCCTCCCCCGAATTACCCATAGAAGCACAAGGGTGTTATAGGTCAGGATGCCCTCCACCATGGCAAGTGGTAAGACATCATGAGGATAGCGGGCTTGACGTTGAATGACCTCAACTTCCGAATGAAGTAGAGGCGCTGGTGCCCCTTCTTCAGGATGGCAGAGGAGTTCCTGGACCCGAGTCCAGCTTGGAGTCGAGAAGTCACCTTGTACATATTAGGCCTACACTTTATGCTTCTCTCTGAATGAACGTGTAGTCATGTTGTTAGACAAATGATACATTCATCGAGATGTGTGGGGTGGAGATCAAGAGAATGGGCTGTGTGTACGGGAGAAAGACAGACACGACAGAAGAACAGAGAGCAAGCGATAATATGAAATCGTTTAACCCTTTCACCGCCAGCCATTTCTCATCCAAAAATGTCCATTAAATTTACCTGGGTAGAGATCAAAATCCATCTGCAGTATTGGGGATTCTCCTCTGACATATATAAAATAAGGTCTATCCTTACTTCCCAAAACTAAGACAATAGATGCCTTTTAGTCTTTAGGGGAAGACGGGGTAATAGACCCCAATGTGATGCCTTTTAGTGACATGGGTGTTAAATCACTGTGGTGCTAAAATGCGACTTTGGCGGTGAAAGGGTTAAGCAGGGTTTCTAAGCCAAACCCACCCACTGGGCTTTCTGGGAGAGCTGCATTGTGTATTGATCACGAAATGGTAAGTCACCAGCAAACCTAGCCGGTATATAGGCCTACTAGTACAAAATACCAGTATAAAATACCGGAAATCCGTACCGGTACCCAGTTCTTCTCATCCCAGCTCGTTACCAAGGCCATCTGTCCAAGCCGGACAAAGAAGTGACCGAACGGATCCTACCCCCCACTCCCATCCCCTTCTCTATTCACCACTCACCCACGCCATCCTACCCCACCCCACCCCCACCCCCACCCCCGGGGGAAGGGGAGGGTGCGAAGAGTTGGAAAGGCGATGAAGTGGGGGGAATAAATTGACTATTGAGATTGGTAAAGGGGGCTACTGTGGAAATGACCGTGGTACCAAAAGCACCGCATGCTGAGAGCGTTCGTGACTGCAAAGGGTCAGGCACGTGCGTGTGTGCGTGCGTGCGTGTATGTGTGTGTGTGTGTGTGTGTGTGTGTGTGTGTGTGTGTGTGTGTGTGTGTGTGTGTGTGTGTGTGTGTGTGTGTGTGTGTGTGTGTGTGTCCGTCCGTCCGCTACCAAACTCAGGTTAGGAGTAGGCTTACTGCCCTGGTCAACTGAGGGTGTGAGTCAGGGTGTGATCAGCGTGAACACACTGGTAGTAACATCCACACGCATGTAGGCACATACATCAAACACATACACACACGCACGCATGCACGTGTGTGTGTGCGCGCGCGCGCACACACGCACACATATACACACACACTCGCACACACTGATAGACAGAAAGGCAGTTCATCAATGTCGTTTGATTATCAGATTAGAATCCGAGAGAGAGAGAGAGAGAGAGAGAGAGAGAGAGAGAGAGAGAGAGAGAGAGAGAGAGAGAGAGAGAGAGAGAGAGAGAGAGAGAGAGAGAGAGAGAGAGAGAGAGAGAGAGAGAGAGAGAGAGAGAGAGAGAGAGAGAGAGAGAGAGAGAGAGAGAGAGAGAGAGAGAGAGAGAGAGAGAGAGACAGACAGACAGACAGACAGACAGACAGACAGACAGAGAGAGAGAGAGAGAGAGAGAGAGAGAGAGAGAGAGAGAGAGAGAGAGAGAGAGAGAGAGAGAGAGACAGACAGACAGAGAGAGAGAGAGAGAGAGAGAGAGAGAGAGAGACAGAGAGACAGACAGAGAGACAGACAGACAGAGAGAGGGAGAGAGAGAGAGAGACAGACAGACAGACACAGACAGACAGACCGTAGCCTATAGAATGGTCAAGCAAGGCACAAAAAGCCCGACAGTCCCCACCATTCTGTTTGACTCTGAGACAGTGGACCACACAGATGGTCCAGACCCTGGGGGGCTCTTGTACAGTAGCCCCTCTGCTCCTGACAACAAGGGTCATTTACACCATAGCTTCCCTCCCCACTCCGTTGGACAAGACAGTCGCACGCGCTTAGCGTGTGTGCTCTTGCCCGTCGAAACATATAGTCTAGTTCGTCAGGGAATGAATCTCCCTCTGTTTATGTGTCTTGTGTCTGTCTTTCTGTTTGTCTGTCTGTCTGTATCTGTCCATCCGTTCGTCTCTCTCTCTCTCTCTCTCTCTCTCTCTCTCTCTCTCTCTCTCTCTCTCTCTCTCTCTCTCTCTCTCTCTCTCTCTCTCTCTCTCTCTCTCTCTCTCTCTCTCTCTCTCTCTCTCTCTATTACAGGGGGATATCTTTATTGAATATGAGTAGCACATTGTATAGTTTTATTTTGAACAGACGAATAACAGACTGGTTAGACAGTAATGATATCATTGGGGAAGAACAAGCTGGTTTTAGAAAATATCACAGCACATATGACCATATTTTCACTCTGTTAGCAACAATTCAAAAGCAATTATTAAGACATAGAAAGTTATATGTGGCCTTTATTGATTTTCGCAAGGCATTCGATTCTGTTCACAGAGATAAGCTATGGAAAATATTATGCAACAATGGCTTCAATGGTAAAATTGTTAATGCACTTAAAAGTATGTATGAGACTGTTAAAGCAAAAGTTCGAACAGGAGGCAACTTAACTGACGCATTCTTTTGTCCACGTGGATTAAAGCAGGGAGAGGTGTGCTCACCAACTTTATTTTCAATTTTTATAAATGAATTAACTAAGAACATTATTAGTCAGGGCAAACATGGCATTCAATTGTCACCAGAATTTATTGAATTACTCATTTTACTTTTTGCAGATGATGTGGTTCTTTTTTCTGATAGCATTGTAGGTTTACAAAATCAGTTGAATATATTATATAGGACAACTAACAGACTTGATCTTTGTGTTAATTTAGATAAATCCAATGTAGTTGTTTTTAGAAATGGTGGCTATCTATCTCATTCTGAAAAGTGGTTGTACGGAGATCAAAAACTAGAAGTTGTTAAGCTGTATAAATATTTGGGTATTTATCTTTCAACAAAGCTTACTTTTTCATACACTTTTAAAGATCTTGGTGATAGAGCTAGAAAAGGCATTGCAGCAATAATAAAAGTACTCTGGACAGTAGGTGAACATTCCCCAGGTGTCTTTTTAAAAATGTTTGACAGCCAAATACAACCCATATTAACTTATGGATCTGAAATCTGGGGTTTAACAGCCAATCAAGAGCTTATAGAAAGAGTCCATCTTTCAGCCCTTAAACGCTTTTTAGGTGCGAGCCCAAAATCTCCAAGACATCTTATTTATGGCGAGACTGGTAGGTACCCTCTTTTTGTTAATACATACACTAGGTGCGTCAAATTTTGGCTGCGGCTCGTTACTATGGATAATTATAGGTTTCCAAGGAAAGCATACAATATGTTATTACATCTGCAAAGACAAAACTATGTCACATGGGCTTGCCGTGTTCGGAATGTATTGTATCAGTATGGGTTCGGGGTGGTATGGGAAGCACAAGGGGTGGGGAATAGGCAATTGTTTCTTAAAGAATTCCAGCAAAGGCTTGTGGACTGTTTTAAGCAGGATTGGTCATCTGCATTGCAAAGTCATGATTTCCTTCAAGGGTATTGTATACTTAATCCAACAATTTCAATGAAGCCGTATTTACACACTTTAAAAAAATTCTTTGTTCGTAAAGATATTGCTAGATTTCGAATGGAAATGTCTGCAATTAACTGTAATTTCTTACAATATAAGGCACGTTTAGACAAAAGTAAAGATCATTGTCCTTTTTGTTGTACAACTCTTGAGACTGAAATTCACTTTCTATTTATATGTCCTAAATATAATGATTTAAGAAGAGAACTAATTCCAGCAAAATATTATAAACATCCTTCATCTTTCAGACTCACATTGATTTTATGTAATCAAAACCCTAGCATTATTATTAAGACGTCATTATTTATTCATAGAGCTCTCGCCTTGCGAAAAGAATATATACATGCATGATGAATGTTTGTATCTATGTTTTGTTTGCATATAATACGTGTTTTTGGTGTGTCTTTATTCTTTTTTTTCGTTGTTGCTCATATATATATATGCAATACTTTTTTGTGAACTCCATTGTTATGGGCCAGAGGCCTAACAATTAAAATATTTTTGACTTTGACTTTGACTTTTGACTCTCTCTCTCTCTCTCTCTCTCTCTCTCTCTCTCTCTCTCTCTCTCTCTCTCTCTCTCTCTCTCTCTCTCTTTAAATAAAAATAAATATGTTCGAGCCTAACCAGCCAAACACTATTGAACCAATCCTAATGGGAAATTGGTATAATTGTTCCCGACATCCCAGCATTGATATCCTTTGAGTTTTAAGTCAGTTTATATTGGTAAAGTAAAGTGCTGGAGTGACTCTTGATCATCCTTCAGAGAAATTACAAGCTTGACTCTTTCGAGCACCGACCTTCTTCTTTTTGTTTAGGGTAGCCACGTGACTGCGACTAGCCTACTAACTTGATTTCACTTTAGCTTAACATAGTCCATTAAGAACCATCCATGTCTCTCTAACTAGGGGGCGTTTGCACTGGCTCTAGTGCTGCAGCCAATGGGATTGGTTGGCCTTTGGGGACCTTCCCCAACGCGAACTCTCGTTCTCAAATCCCTTTGGTCGAGAGTGGGGATGCACCCTGCCCATTGGAATAGCAGCTGCCCCCTCTGCTATCTGGCAGTCATTGTCGGAAACGACAGACAGACAACAGCAAACAAACATGTATAAACTGATGTGGTACGAAAATGGCACATTATTATGTGATGCATAACCAAGAGTGATCTGCTTTTAATCACCTAGGGGAAGACGGGGTAAAAAGCGCATGGGCGGGTAAGAAGCCCACCCCAATTATCTCATGAAATAAACAAAATTTCAGTCAAATTTGCCCATGAGACGAATGCTAGACATTAACGCTCGTCTCATGGGCAAAATGACACTGAAATTTGCTTCATTTCATGAGATAATTGGGGTGGGTTTCTTACCCGCCCATGCGCTTTTTACCCCGTCTTCCCCTATACATTTTCTGCAATAAAAGAAAGGTAAATATGTGCCACCCCCCATGCATTTCTCGGTTAATTGTATTTTTCCGTTTTTGCCTTTCTTACCATACATAAAGCTGTATTTTAGGAACATTTTTAGCTAATTACCTTTTTGGAATACTAACCCTAACCCTAACCCTACCCCTAAACCTAACCCTACCCCCCACTATGTACTGCAGTACACAGCGATTTGTCACAGTTGTGGTTCGTTGCGTTTTTCCGTCTTATGCGGTGGGGGGTAGGGTTAGGGTTAGGGCTAGGGTTAGGGTTAGGGTTAGTATTCCAAAAAGGTTATTAGCTAAAAATGTTCCTAAAATACAGCTTTATGTATGGTAAGAAAGGCAATAACGGAAAAATACAATTAACCGAGATAGGTAGGGGGGGTGGCACATCTTGACCTTTACCAAAAGAAATGTGGGTTAACCATAGGAACGAAAGGGGTGACATAAAACCCCTTGACTGCCACCAACGTATCCTGATGACATCACTGATGATGTCATCAGATGAAGAGGGATAACTCTGATATGCTGGCTTTTGTTCTAACACAGTCAAGAGAGTAATATCCCCAGACCATTGTGCCAGATTGGCTCTATCAGTTGTATTTTTTCATGGCATGATTTGTCCAATGATTTTCTTTGATTTTATCTGGCAGTCAAGGACTTAAAAGTAGGCTACCTTGACAAATGTAAAGGTTAAGTTGACAGCAGCCAGAAAAGGGGGGTGTAGGGGGGGGGCCTGTATTAAAAAAGGTAGGAGACAGGACTAGCAGGGAGACCATAAAAAATAAAGGTTGATGACTGGGAAGAATGAATGGGACAGGGCTGGAAGAAGGGGTTGTTTGGGGGTATAGAAGGAGGTCGGGGGTGAAGTTAATGGTAAGGTTACAGGGCAGAAGCTTTTCGTGGGCAGATGTGAAGTGATTCTGCTGCAGACAGGGAGGAACTAGGGGGAAGAAGGCATAGCACAAACTAGATTGGAGGAAGATTGGATCAGTTTGATGCTTAAATCTTATAAGGAGATAAACGATAAACGTGTGTGTGTGTGTGTGTGTGTGTGTGTGTGTGTGTGTGTGCGCGCTGTGTGTGTGTGTGTGTGTGTGTGCGGACGAAAGAGCATGTTGCGTGCAATCATCGTGTTTATTTTACTTTCTAATGATTCATTATTTGTTTGCCTTTAATGGATGGTGTTCTTGTTAACGTCGCGTATCGGCTTTCGCCATGTACGAGCGGGCTGAACAAACCTCAGGGTGTAAACAAAAAAGAGCTGAATCACTGTATAGCCAAAAGGCCGAGAATTATTATCAGAATCTATATTGTTTTTTTATTCTTGTTATCTATGTTGCTCATGTTGCCATATAAATTATTATTATTATTATTATTGTTATTATTATTATTATTATTATTATTATTGTTGTTGTTGTTGTTGTTATTTATTATTATTTTTATTATTATTATTATTATTATTATTATTAAACAAACTAAGTGCGACGGCATGGGAGAAAGGTGTAAAACAATTATGCCTACTGAACAAAAATAGAAACGTACCATCGATTTCTTGATGGTTACCATTTCCTCAGTTGGTACAGTACTTTGATTGTGGGACGACAGTGACCAAGTCACACAATGTCATTGTGGACAATTGAGGAAATGAAAAATGTCGCATTCAGTGTTAAGATACAGCACGTACTAAAGTGCAGAACGACCTTTTTTGTTGTCCGGGTTTGTTTGTCTTTTTGTTTTAACCCCTTGACTGCGACCAACGTATCACGTACTGACTTGCCGACATCACTGATGACGTCATCAGATGAAGAGGAATAACTCTGATATGCTGGCTTTCGCTCTAAAACAGCCAAGAGAGTAATATCCCCAGACCGTTTTGCCACATTGGCTCTACCAGTAGTCTTTTTCATGGCATGATCTGCCCAATCATTTTGTCTTTAACTTTCTCTGGCAGTCTGGCAGTTAATGCTATGGCCTAATGGAGGTCATTATCATTATCAGTGTCCTTGTTGGATGTGTACAAAACATAATTTCAAACAACTTCATGTCACTAGGCCCTACCATGGACACATTATTTTCTAAACATAGCATCCGTGGCCCTACGCATTCCTCTATATGCCTTTTTTGCATTAGAAAGCGAGTTATACGGTGGGTGGGCGGGAGGGGGGGGGGGGGGGGGGGGGGGGGGGGGGTCACAAGACAATGTATGTAGATATTTTGTCGGACACAGACTACTCTTTTCTGCTCTTGATTTGTTTGCATTAATAATTCATCTATCAAAACAACAATTGCGCCTTCAAAGAGCTAATTTTCGAATTTTAGTATCAATCCTTGAAGTGGTAATAACAGGGTATGTTGTTTTCGCATGGTTTTTCGCAATATACTTTGAAGAACATTTGCCCTGTAGGAGACATGCTCCTAATCTCTGACGACCTCCCTCTTTACTGCATACAAACTGCCTTCGTTACATATCAGGTTGTTTTCGGAAACAAGACAAGAAAAGAACACAGTTCCTCGATGCCACAGTTTAACACACTGACATGCATAGTCGTTAAAACAAACATTCTCAACGTGATTTTAACTGTCACTTTTGGTCGTTCCTGTCTCCTTTTTAAAGAACGGCACACGTCCCAGGTTTTTTTTGTTTGGGTTTTTTAAAAATATAAATTGAGGTCTTGAGGGTTTCACGTGTAGGTGTGACTTGTCTGTTCGCTACCATCTTTGAAATCCTTACTTTGATAGTATCTCACTTGCCAACTGACTGTTTTTGTCTGTTCTCTGTCATTTTCTACTCAACCTCATGAATTGCTTCATGTAGCCTCTTGACTGCTTTCAACCCCGTTTAAGCTAAAAGTGTCAAAATATGTGTTTATGTTTATACGTAGGGGAAGACGGGGTAAAAAGCGCATGGGCGGGTAAGAAGCCCACCCCAATTATCTCATGAAATGAAGCAAATTTCAATCTCATTTTGCCCATGAGACGAGCGTTAATGTCTAGCATTCGTCTCATGGGCAAATTTGACTGAAAGTTTCTTTATTTCATGAGATAATTGGGGTGGGCTTCTTACCCGCCCATGCGCTTTTTACCCCGTCTTCCCCTAAGTATATGTCATGATGACCTATGACTTCTTTCATTTGCTGTCAAGTCATCTTAAATTCCCATCTTCCTTTTTTGCCACCTCATATTGTGCGAATATTGTTTTCTGCATCCTATGTTAGCTGTGGGCATTTCATCTAGTGCTTCTTTTTCTTTGGTAGGAAGGTCCTCACCTTTGCCATGATTGTTACTGCTGCAATGGGTCTTCGTAAGGGTAAAATGGTTCAGCAATTTCCATATTAACCTCTGTCAGAAGAAATCGTTTCTTTTATGGAAGGAAGCTCAACGAATACTTTTTCGGTCAATAGATTACCTTATTAAGTGGTGATAAATGCCGCGATTGTCAGTGGTACGTTTCTGGTTTGGATTGCATAATGAACATGGAACTAAAAATTCGGTTTTAAGAGAAGAAATCAAGTTGTTGCGAGAAAGGACGCAAGAACATAGCTTAGAAAAAGAGGAGAGAGAGAGAGAGAGAGAGAGAGAGAGAGAGAGAGAGAGAGAGAGAGAGAGAGAGAGACAGACAGACAGACAGACAGACAGACAGACAGACAGGAGAGTCCGTTATAGTGAGTAGGTAATTTCATTCTCGGTCCAAAAACTGACTGCTGCAGTGACCGAGCATAACAACCATTGGAATGTTTGGAAGTCCAGTAATGTGTCGCTGACCTCAACCCCACTGCAAACTTCAGTTCACCGTGACCTCTCTCTTCTCTCAATATCTGTGAGAATCAAGACTTTCAAACCCCCCTCCCCTCCTGATCCCCCTCTCTGGCGGTCATTGGCACACATAGAGGCCCCACACCAGTTGAGCCCCCCCCCCCCCCCCCTCCCCCCCTAAAACAGAAACCTAATATTACTCGCTCCGACACCCGCTTATTTAGCGCCCACCTCTGAAACCCCATCTTTGGAAAAACCCTTTTCCTTGGACCACTTTACCACAAACGGAGGGTGCATATTTAATTCGGTTAAATTACCCCTCCAACTTTGGTAAAATCAAGCTTTGCTTTGTATGGGGAAGATTGCCCAAATTGTATCTTTCTCTCTCTCTCTCTCCAAAGGAAGGGGGGACTCGAAGATGGTGGTGAGGAAAACGAAGATGGGGTAGAGTGGAGGGGGGTGGGGGGTGGGGGGGGGGGGGGGGGGGGGGGGGATGGGGAGAGTCACAGTCAACAAAGGTTGTCGCTCTTGATATCAAGATAGCAGCAGCAGTGGCGTCTCGATCAGATGATATGGGGGTGGGGGAGGGGGGGGGGGGTTGGTTGAGGCAGGGGCGGATCAGTCAGTCCAGATCGGGGGGGGGGTAGTAGTTCCAATGGCTGGGTTGAGGGGTCTCGGGGTCTCCCCCTCCCCCCCCCCCCCCGAAACTGATGATAATTTTAATGTAAAAGAAGCAAAGAAGACCTCGTGGGAGAAAAAGGTAAAACCCTGGCTTGAAATTACATGAGGTCATGGATTTCCCTCTCTTTTTCTTTCTTTCTCTTTTTATCCATTCACTGCCGTCATTGTTAAGTTTAGTGTATTGTATTCACCTCGTCAAAGTCTTTTTAAAGACGAAAATGTGGTTTTATTCACCGTGTTTATTGTTTATTTCACCTTCATGTGCTTATGTGAGTGTAGCGTTTCGATGTTTTTAGTTCAATTTTTCTCTTTTTATCTGTTAGAGGAGGGGAGGGGGGTCCGGAACCCCATGTAACCCCCCTCCCCCCAGATCCTCCTCTGGGGGAAGGATGTTGCAAGCCTTTGCAAAGGAACATTGAATGTTGTCGTCAGTGTAGGGGCGACGGTAAGGGGGCTGGAAGAAATATGTTGTGGGTGGTGGATCTAAAGCTATAGTTATCCTGCTATCGAGGCGACTTCATCTTAAGCCCTTAATAATCGGCCCCGATTGTCACACACTTCTTTCATTTCATTGCAACTTCTGGTTGCGTAGCTTGCTTCGACGATTGCTTGTTTCTACGCATTATGGCTTACACGCAAGTTAAAGACACACTGACCCACCACGATTAAGTCCCTTGTTTTTTTTCTGGGTAGCTGTGACCCACATACAAATGTCCTCAACTTCAAATTGAGGCTGCTCCTTAAAATGATGTTTCGTTTTCAATTTGGGGACATTTGTATGGGAGTGAAACTTGGTCCAAAAAAGATTTCTTACAAGAGGGAAAACACGTGAAACCCGTGATTTTGATACGTGACCTGGTGGGTCTTTAGCTTCTTACGTGAGTTAGAAAGTAGGATATGAGGGGGGTGTTGGGATGGTAGTAGGGGTGTAGGCCTATGCTAGGTGAGAGTGGTGCACGTGTGCAACATACATGCAAACACACACATGTGCATGCATGCACATGCATATATACAAACGCGTGACAAGCGTATCCGCACATACGTATAATATTTATGCACGTACCACGTGTACGGGAACACAATAAAAATGTATAACTAGTATACCAAATTTGATGATGATAGACTGAATAGTTTTTGAGAAAAACGGACGAATAGCCGGACGGACGGAGGCACGCCGGACGGACGGACGGACACCGGACGGACGGAACAGACAAAAACAATAGCTCCCCGAACCTTCGGCTCGGGGACTAATTACACAAATGCCCACACAGACACAGAGAGAGAGAGAGAGAGAGAGAGAGAGAGAGAGAGAGAGAGAGAGAGAGAGAGAGAGTAGAGAGAGAGAGAGAGAGAGAGGTGGGGTAGTCTATCTCCTGGTTGATTAATAGGTTTTTACAGCATCATGTAATCAGTGGCAATAGTACCTTTCTCAAGAGTAGTGTAAGGGCTATGTTAACTGTTGCTCTCTCTCTCTCTCTCTCTCTCTCTCTCTCTCTCTCTCTCTCTCTCTCTCGGGGCGCCCACTTTCAGATGGTTGGACCCTTTGTCTTGTTAAACTTTTCCCTTTTCGTGTCCATAAATTTGTATATTTTCTTTGTTGATTAATACATGAAGATTTGTTTGAATTAAATCTTTTTTTTTCTGGGTAGCTGTGACCCACATACAAATTACCCCAACTTAAATTGAGGCTGCTCTTTAAATGATGTTTCGTTTTGAATTTGGGGGCATTTGTATGGGAGTCAAACCTGGTCAAAACAAGATTTCTTACCAGCTATAAGAGGGAAAACACGTGAAACTCGTGATTTTGACACGTGATCTGGTGGGTCTTTAAAGACACACTGACGCACCACGACTAAGTCCCTTGTTTTTTTCTAGGTAACTGTGACCCACACACAAATGTCCCCAACTTCAAATTTAGGCTGCTCTTTACAATCATGTTTCGTTTTCAATTTGGGGACATTTGTTTGGGAAACTAACCAGAGCCTAAGTTATTGAACCGAGCATGAGAAACATTGGCAGACTAGACTGTCTTCGATGTTCTGACAATTATACTATTTCACACATATAGGACGCCACGTGAACATACTCTCAATTAGTCAGAATGTTAAGACAATGTGCGTTGTTTAAACACTAGCCTTAACTGATCATTACGAAAATCGTAAGAATTGTTCCCAATGTCCCACCTATGACTGGGGCCTAAGATGCCAGTCCATCCAAATGGCAAGCCATGTAAACGGACTTCCAGTATGTTTGACTGTTTATCTATACCTATATAATAAAATTAATATGGCGCGTGTGTGTGTGTGTGTGTGTGTGTGTGTGTGTGTGTGTGCATATCTGTGTGTGTGTGTGTGTGTGTGTGTGTGTGTGTGCATGTCTGTGTGTGTGTGTGTGTGTGTGTGTGTGTGTGTGTGTGTGTGTGTGTGTGTGTGTGTGTGTGTGTGTGTGTGTGTGTGTGTGTGTGTGTGTCTCTGTGTGTTTGTCCGCCCTGTAACTCATGAACCGAAGTACAGAATCGCTTAAAATTTTATGTGGTGGTGTATCATTGCACACAGATGGACCCATGTAGCAATTGTGACCGTGCTGACCTTGACCTTGACGTATGACCTTGACAACCTAAATTTTGTTTACATCTTTCACACTATTGGACATACAGACTTCAAGCTTGGTATGTATATGCATTGAGTTTTGATAGTTCTGAAAATGGTGTACTGAGCAAGGCCAACATCAAGGTCAAAGTCAAGGACATTGGTACACCTATAGGGTCTATACATTCGTGTTTTAGTCATATCTTTCACATTTTTGCTTGACAGAATCGCTTTAAATTTTGCAAGTCGGTGTTTCACCTTGAATAGAAGACACCCAAACAAAAGTTATGGGCGTTCTGACTTTGACCTTGAAGCTTAACCATCAATGACTACAATAATTAGCTAAAATGTGTGTGTGTGTGTGTGTGTGTGTGTGTGTGTGTGTGTGTGTGTGTGTGTGTGTGTGTGTGTGTGTGTGTGTGTGTGTGTGCGTGCGTGCGTGCGTGCGTGCGTGCGTGCGTGCGTGCGTGCGTGCGTGCGTGCGTGCATATGTGTGTGTGTGTGTGTGTGTGTGTGTGTGTGTGTGTGTGTGTGTGTGTGTGTGTGGAGGCGATTGTGCCCAAACCGTTGGCCATAGACCCCTATAACGATATATATTCTTGATCATCATATTGCGACTATTCAGATCCTGAATGTGGACCGCCAGTGCAAACCTCCGCCAAGGAACACTCACTAAACCGAAATTTCCTTCTTTGTGCTATATATTTCATGTCCAAGCTGCATCTCATGAACCAGTGAACAGAATGGCTTTACATTTTGTGTGGTGGTGTATCACAGTGCAGGAATGGTCCCATAAAAACAATAAACGTGCTGACCTTGACCTTGAAGCTTGACCTTGAAACACGCAATTTTTTCTTGAGGCCATATCTTTCATATTGTTGGACTTACAATGTTCAAACTTGGGACAGGTGTGGATTGACTAATGATGATTTGGAATATTGGGTATCGATCAAGGTCAAGGACATAGACCTTGGAGGTGTCATGTCAACTTTGTGTTCTGGCCATATCTTTCACATTTTTTTCACCTACAGGCTTCAAAAGTTGGCAGATGGATTGGTAGACTGCTTTAAGGTCATGTGTGGTGCAAAGTT
>CM065690.1:41148392-41152508 GCA_017654935.2 Phymorhynchus buccinoides
CTAATTTTGTCTAAATTTGTTTTAATTTGCTGTTGTAGCCTATTCATTGATTCGTCGTTGTTCGTGTTTTCTATATTTCAAATTGCTTCTCCTTGTGTCAAAGCATACGTGCTGCATACAAGGTGTGGGATTTGTTACTACATACGCTGGTTTGATATTCTTTTTTGTTGTTAATATTGATTGTTATTGTTTTGTCTTTGGTATTCTGACCTTTCATACGCGTTGTTCTAATTGCTACTTCCATTTCTTACATATTGGTACAATTAAGTGCCAGTAGTTTAGTTACAAAATATTTAAATTAGTTTGATTGATCTTTGTTCTTTGGATTAATGCTTTGTTGAATGTATCCACTTTATTAACATGCCTTCTACATTAGATATTTGGCCCTCTCAAAACGGTTTACGAGTAGGATATCTTAATATCAATAGTGCTCGCAATAAAACTGATGAAATTACAACAATCTTACATAATGATGGTAATAATTTTCATATTTTTTGCATTGCTGAATCAAGATTAACTGATTTTATTCCAGATTCTGAGATATACTAATGTCAAACTACAATATCATTCGACTTGACTCTCTTTCTTCTAAATCAACAGGGATACTTATATACTGCGTCAATTCATTGAATTATAAAAGGCTTCCTCATCTAGAAAATCATAATGTGGAATCTGTATGGATTGAAGTGTACTTTAAGCACCATAAGCCTCTCATTATTGGATTCATTTATAGAAACCCGTCTGAATCTGCTAATTGGTATGTTAATTTTAATTCTATGATTGATACAGTGATTCTTGATACCAAAGAAGTAGTTTTGTTTGGGGACTTCAACATAGATTTAGCATTGTCAGGTACTCAACTGAGTCATTCTTATGCTACATATTATGGTCTGGAACAAATAATCGATCGTCCGACACGTATTACAGATAAAACAGCTACGATAATTGACCACATTTATGTAAATACAAAATATAATATACTTGAATCATGTTCAGAACAAACTGGTTGTAGCGACCACTGCTCTATCTGTGTAACATGGAATAAAAAAGGTGTCAAAATTCCAAAGCCAGGGCATAAGGAAATTTTTTACAGATGTTTCACTAACTTCAACGAAACTACTTTTATAAGTGATCAATAAAATTCCGGACTAGATTTTGTTTATCAAAATAAGAGACACTGATGATGCAGTTGATTACTTGACCAGTACGTTTATTTCTGTATACGATAAACATGCCCCCTTTATAACGAAAAGAGTAAGTAAAGCATTCTATTAAGCCACCTTGGAAAACAAAAGAAATTGATGATAAAAGATATAAAAGAGAAAGTTTACTGATGTCCAAGGATAAGGAAAAATTGCAGCAACAAACAAACAAAGTAAACTCAATGAAACACAAAGCAAAAACAAAATATTTTCAAAATATAATTTGTTCATCACAAAATCCAAAATTGGTCTGGAAAAGCCATTAACACGTTTACTAATGCTAACTCCAACAATCACAATCCAATAAACGAAATATCACCTGATGACATTAAACTTAATTTTACTAACGTTGCTAACAAATTAATATTAAATGACAAATTTAACCAAAACGATTTATCAGTTCTGCAAGAATTCTGTCTATCAAAGAACATTACTTCAACCTTCACCATTCCGCCCATTTCAGTCAATGAAGTACTCTTCGAACTCTTACATTTAAAACAGTCAGGGAGTCGAGATGTAGATCGAATGGCTGGAAAAATACTGAAAACCGCATAATTAGCTATAGCAGACACTCTCACTTACACATATAACTTATGCATTGATAAAAAACAGCTTCCTCTAACAATTCAAGCAAGCGAAAGTTATACCATTACATAAAAACGGTGATCGATCAAATCCAGCTAACTACAGACCTATAACAATATTAAGTATATTATCTAAACCACTTGAAAAGCACATACATAAACATTTGAATTATCATTTGAATCATTACGATTTAATAAATAAAAATCAGTCTGGTTTTAGACAAAATCACTCCTGCCATACTGCTATTATACAACTAGTAGATAGATGTCTTTCAAATATCAACAACAACGAATTTACAGGTGCTTTATTCATAGACTTTGCTAAAGCGTTTGGTGTTATCAACAATTCACTTTTAATTAAAAAACTTACTCATTGCAACATATATAGCAGTGCTTTGTGTTTCATTGCGTCGTTTCTTACTGATCAACAACAGCTGGTTGAAATCAATTCTGTAAGGTCAAAGCTACTCCCGATAAAGTTTGGTGTTCCCAGGGATCAGTCTTGGGGCCACTTCTATTTTCAATTTACATTAAACGACTTGCCTTTGTACATTAAATACTGTTGTGAAATGTTTGCTGATGACAACTTCATTGCAATCTAACAGTACCAGTCATTTTGAATTAGTAGACAATCTGCAGACCAATGTTAATAAGCTAACTGAGTGGACATAATTGAACCACATGTCTCTTAATGCACAAAAAAACAAAATGTATGTATATAGCCACTCGTCAAATGCAAAAGAAGATTAACTATGTGTTTCCTCCATTGTATGTCAAAGATAAAATAATTAAAGAAGTTTCCTCCCATAAATTGTTAAGGGTTATCATTGATAATGACTTATCGTGGGGTGATCATATTAATGACCTCGGTAAGCGTATCTCCAAAATAAATTGACCAGTTATCAAAAATAAAGAATTTCTTAGACCTTCATTCAAGAAAACTCTTTTTTCATGCACACATCTTACCTCTTATAAATTGCGACTACGGCATCCACGTTATGGGATAGTGCTAGTGAAAATAATCTAAAATACATAACTCGCTTACACAAAAGAGCTTTAAAGCTTGTCCTACTTAAGTCTACTAGTTTGACAATAATTGACTATAAACAACTAAACATCCTTCCGTTTAAAGAAAGACTTTTCTTAAACAAATGCCTATGTATGTACAACATCTTAAACGGAACAGCCCCAAATAAAATAATAAGTTCCTTTACATTAAATGAAAATCGACATACTCATAAGCTTTCATTTCCTAAGCCCCATAACGATCTGTTCAAATCCAGCTTGACATAGGCCTACTCTGGGGGAAACACATGGAACAACTTGCCATCATTCTTGAAATCATGTCCATCTAAACCAGCTTTAAAAAAAAAGCTTTAAAGAAGCACCTGGTTGATAAATTGTAATCTGGCATTATTAAGATGTATATATGCATTGCATAGTTCTTATGTACTGGAAATATTCTTTTTCATTCCTTCTATCTTCCCTTTCTCCCTTCTGTTTGTCTTTCTTTGTTTTTGTCTTTCCAAAGTGTGTGATTGTGATGGGTGTGTGTGTGTTGTGTTGTGTGTGTGTGTGTGTGTGTGTGTGTGTGTGTGTGTGTGTGTGTTTGCGTGTGCGTGTGTGTGTGTGTGTGTGTGAGTCGAGCGTATTTTGTTGGTGTGAGTGAGCGTATGTGGTGTGGTGTAATATGGCACACAAGCGGCGCATGTTTGTATGTGAGTGTTTCCTCCCCACAGCTTTCTCTTACCTCTCTCTCCCTCCCTATTCCCTTCTACTCTCTTCGGTTTGTTTCTTTGTTGTAGTTGTTTTTTCTTTCATTATATTGATCATAATGTTTTCTATGTTTTGTGTTCCTGTAAAAATGTTAAGTTCATTGATTTTTGATTGATGTGTATATTTTTTTATGATGGCCAGGATGAAAAAAAAGCTTTGTTAAGACTATTCTTATAACCCTCAATAAAGGAAGTTTGACTTGACTTAGACTTGACAGGAACCCACACATGCACACACACCCAAACACACACGAACGCACGCACACACACAAACACACGCGCACACAAACACGCGCGTGACGCATACACGCACAAACACACACACACTCACGCACGCCACGCACACGCACGCACGCACGCACGCACACACACACACACACACACGCACACACACACACACACCACAACACCACACAACACACACACACAACACCCACACACACAAACACACACAAAAACACGCGCGCGCGCGCGCGCGCGCACATCAATGACCTTGATA
The DNA here is from genome assembly GCA_017654935.2 of Phymorhynchus buccinoides. Taxonomy (NCBI): domain Eukaryota; kingdom Metazoa; phylum Mollusca; class Gastropoda; order Neogastropoda; family Raphitomidae; genus Phymorhynchus; species Phymorhynchus buccinoides. The sequence continues at coordinate 41,152,453 of CM065690.1, forward strand.
AACGTATATCTAAGACAATTTACTAATTTATTGTCAAAAAATAATTTATAGATATT
>CM065690.1:41155508-41172292 GCA_017654935.2 Phymorhynchus buccinoides
GAATGTGACCCAGTGTATCATTCCGTCTGTATTTTGCTGTTTCTTTCCTGCGTTTGATAATGTGACCCAGTGTATCATTCCGTCTGTATTTGCTGTTTCTTTCCTTGTTTGATTTATGTGAAAGTGTATCATTCCGTCTGTATTTTGTTGTATCCTCCAGAACAAAAAAAAGAATAGGGGTAGGGAAGGGGCACCCTTGAGTGATGAGTTTTTGTAAGAAACAAAAAAGGGGAATCACCAGGAAAAAAACCCTTTACAGAGATTGCAAGACACTCACATGGATTGCAAAAACTGGCTTTCTATGGAAATCAAACCGTCAAATCGGGAATTCCTCCTTGGTTGCCGTGTGCGCTGTAGTGGATTTCACACAAAGAGAAGACGTGTGTCGTGTCTTTTCCAGAATGGCCGCGTGTGTTTAGACCGAATTGTTTGTTACGAAATGTTCGCAATACAAACCTGTCATGTTTCTGTTTTTTATTAACTGACCTGATACAGATTATCTAATAGGAGTTTCGCTGCATGTAACAAAGGAAACAGCTCCTTTTTTTTTCTTTGTTTTTACTTTGTTACAAAAACATGAACAAAAGCTTCAATCACACAGAAGTGACCTGCACACACCCAGGTCCAAAATGGCTTCTCACCTCCGGCATCTCCGCCAAGGAGGAATCGATTTTGAACAGACACATTTCTAGCACACGAGAGCAAAGTGAGTGCTCCGATCATTCCTGGAAAAGGCTGTCTTTCTGGTGATCTCGCGTTGTTTCTTACAAAATGGATCTCACCGTCAGGGTCCACCTTTAAAAGGACTGAAACCAATCTTGAATCTTGATTTTTGTTTTCTGTAAGAAATCCTATGTCACCATTTTGAATTCCCAAGACTGTCTTCTGTAGGAGACTGGAAGCAGACAAACCAAGGTTGTTGGGCTTTTTTCTTTTTCTTCTGTCAGTCGTGAATGATTCAGAAAAAAACCAAGCTCTACACGGTTGAATAAGCGCGACAGGGTACTGAGCTGTCGCTGTGTGTGTGTGTGTGTGTGTGTGTGTGTGGTGTGTGTGTGTGTGAGTTGTGTGTGTATGTGTGTGGGGGGGGTGCGTGTGTGTGTGTGCGTGCAAAGACAGCTTAGCGTGTGTGTGTGTGTCACAGTGTGTGTGTGTGTGCTCGCGAGTGTGTGTGTGTGAGTGTGTGTGTGTAACGTGTGTGTGCGTGTGAGTGTGTGTGGGGGTGTGTGTGTGTGCGCGAGTGCGTTGCGAGTGCGCGCCTGTGTGTGTTTGCATGTAATTGTGTGTGTGCGTGTGCGTGGTGTGTGTGAGTGTGTGTGTGGTGGGTGTGTGCGTGCGTGCGTGGTGTGCGTGCGTGCGTGTGTGCGTGTGTGTGTGTGTGTGTGTGTGTGGTGTGACATGTGTGTGTGTGTGTTCTGACTGTCATGGTGTCACAGTGTGTGTGTGTCGTGTGTGTGTGTGCTGTGTCGTGTGTGTGTGTATGTGTTACTTGGTGTGTGTGCGTGCGTGCGTGACAGTGGATGTTGTGTGTGTGTGTGTGTGTGTGTGTGTGTGTCAGAGTGTGAGAGTGTGTGTGGGTGTGTGACAGTGAGTGTGTGGTGGTGTTGTGTGTGCCTGTGTGTGTGTGGCTCGCGTGTGTGTTGACCTGACATGGATTTCACGGACATGTAAGTGACATGTGTTTTGTGAGAGCGTGTGTGTGTGTATGTGTGTGTGTGTGAGCTGCGTGTGCGTATGCGTGCGGCGCGTGTAGTGGATTTTACAGACACTACAGTTTGTGTGGGTGCGTGTGCACAGTGGGTGGAGAGTGTATGTGTGTCAATGACAGTGAGTGAGTGCGTGAGCGTGAGTGCGTGCGTAGCGTGTGTGTGTGTGTGATGTGATGTGTGAACTGTGTGTGTGGTCTGTGTGTGTGTGTCTGTGTGTGTGTGTGTGTGTGTGTGTAGTGTGACTGTGCGTGTGCTGTGCGTGCATGCGTGCAGTGCGTGCGTGCAAGGTGTGTTCTTGTGTGTGTGCGTGACAGTTGTGCGTGTGTGAGCGAGAGAGTGCGTGCTGTGCGTACGTGCGTACGTGCGAGCGTGCGTGGATACATGCAGGGCATGTGTGTGTTTCTGTGCGTGTGCGTGCGTGCAGTGTATGTGTGTGGGTGGTGTGTGTGTTGTGTGTGTGCCGGCGTGCGTGCGTGCGTGTGTGCGATGAGAATTGTGTGTGTGTGTGGTGTGTGTGCGTGTGTGAGTGTGTGTTTATGTGTGTCAAAAACAACGTTATCGTGACACTACGTGAGTAAGATTTAACGGGGTGAAAATTCTGACATGGCCTTAGTTGTGTACTTCGGTGTTACAACTTTAATCTTAATCTGAATCCTATAAGTTTTCAGTTCAAGATTATATTTATTAAGCAGCATTATCGTTTATCCACGGGACCCATAAGCTCTAGGTAATACACCACCCAATAAAATATGAAGACAAATCAAATCAAATCAACTTTTATTTCAAAACCCCCTGGGGGCACAAGAAAATGAATACACGTACCATTCACACCTGCGGCATCAAACATTACAAACAATAGCCCAAAAGACACCATAACAGTACACATCAACATAGTATTACATAGGCTTCCAAACTAAAACAACAACAAAAACCAACAAAAAACACGAGTTTGTGTGCAACGGTTCTCAAGAAATTGCCTGCGCAAACAGATTTAGCGATTACTTTTACACACAGATCGCATAGACTTCCTTCACGATAGTGGCGGAAGATATCAAAAATGGCTCTGCTTCCCTCATGCAGAGAGTCATTGTAAAAAAAAAAAAAAAAAAATCATCCATCCAGGTCCAGCGATATGCTGATCTAATCTCGCCAGAGGTGATTGTCTATAATGATATGGGGAAAACCCAACCGTGAGTCACGTGCAGTACCATTAAGCTGTGCAGCAGAATCAATGCACGTGCATTTTGGAGAAGACCCTCCTTGTTTCATTCTTTTTTTTATTATATAACTGTCGTTTTTATCCCATGCAGTGCGCAGACAAAAGCACACCGGACGTAAGCCCATCTCGTTATTTGGGAAAACGGACAAAAGCCCACCCTTTCTCTCTCAACCACAACCACACCACAACATACAATATTTATAACGGCCCTGAATCTTGAATAGAGATCAAATCGAAGCGCACACAGCACACATTAGCATGCATAACGCATTCAAACGAAAACGCAATGCAAAGCGAACCCATAATGGAAATACAGCAGAAACAGACCTAAAGCAAGAGAAGAGACGAGAAAGTGAGCGGAGCTTCAATGACGGGGGACCATGTAGGTATTGAGGTTAGGATTTTTTTTTTTTTGGAAAGCAGGAGAGGGTTGGTGGGTCGCAGACAGCCGCTATCATCCATTGTGTCTCTGTCTCTCTGTCTCTCCGTGTCTCTCTCTGTCTCTCTCCAGACATTCTATCTCCTCTCCTCTCTCTCGATCTCTCTCTCTCTCAATCTCTCTCTCTCTCTAGCTCATCTCTCTCCCTCTCTCTCTCTCTCTTTTTTTTTTCTCTCTCTCTCTCTATCCTCTCTTCATCTCACTGTCTCCATCTCGTCCTCCTCTCTCTCTCTTTCTCTCATGCTAACGTCTCCATTCTCTCTCTCTCTCTCGTGTCTGTCTCTATAGGAGTTTTTGTCCTCTGGTCTTCTCGGACAACCAGAACTTTGTCTCTGTGTCTCTCTCTGTCTTTCTCTGTGTTTATCTCTCTTCCAGACTTTGTCTCTGTCTCTCTGTTAATCTCTGTCTTTGTCTCTCTTTCTCGTTCCTTCTGTTGTCTGTCTCTGTCACTGTCTCTTTGTCTCCTCTCTCTCTCTCTCTCCTCTCTCTCTCTCGTCCCTCTCGCTCTCTTCTCTCTCTCTCTCTCTACTCTCTCTTTCACGGGATTGGGTGGGATATATATATATTATCCTGTCTGGCTGTCAGAGTCTTGGTTCAACTCGTCTGTCTGCCTGTCTCTGTCTCTCCCAACACTCTCACCATCTGTGCCTACGTCTGTCTCTCTTTCTTGTAATTACTAAATACTACCTTCTATCTCTCTCTCTCTCTCTCTCCTCCTCTCTCTCTCTCTCTCTCACACACACACACACCACCCATAGAGACAGAGAGACAGAGACAAAGACATAGAGAGACACATACCGAGACAGACAGAGGAAGTTACACAGAGCGGAGAGGGGGGGGGGAGAGAAGGAAAGAGAGAGAGAGAGAGAGGATAGAGTGAGAGAGAGAGAGAGAGAGAGAACGAGACAGAGAGAGGAGACGTGTGCGTGAGTGAGAGAGAGAGTGTGAGTGAGTGAAGAGAGAGAGAGAGAGAGATGAGGAGAGAGAGAGAGATGGATGAGGAGAGATAGAGAATATCAGAGATAGGAGAATACTGAGAGTGACAGAGAGAGAGGATGGAGAGAGAGTGGAGAGGGGGCCGATGAGAGAGAGAGAGGAGGCGAGAGAAGGAGGAGAGATGGAGAGAGAGCGGAGAGAAACAGGAGAGAGAAGAGAGAGGAGAGATGAGAGCGCGAGAGAGAGAGAGTGCGAGAGCGAGAGATAGAGAGAGAGAGAGAGCGAGCGAGAGAGAGGAGAGATGCCGAGGAGAGAGAGACGGAGACAAAGTCTGGAGAGGGACAGTCAGACAGACAGAGATAGCTAGACAACAGAAGGAACGAGAGAGAAGAATGATAATAGACAGAAAGGAAAATAAAATAGAGGAGACAAATAAAAACAAAGAGAACAGAGAGACGCCACTGTTTCGCGAGACAGAGACAATTTGTATGGAAGAATTACAAGAAACAGAGACGAAGACGGATTAAAGACAGAGGATGGAACAGCGAGAAAGTCTGGTTGACAGTGTGAGAGAGAGAGCCAGAGACAGGATGAGAGAAGAGACAAGAGACAGAGTCTGGCTGACAGACGAGACAAAGAGACAGAGACTCGCACCATTGAGCTCAAAGCAGACAGACACTGGAGTAGAGGCAGAGGACGGGAGTTAAAAAGGGGGAGAGAGAGAGACAGAAGACAGAGAAAATGTCTGTAGAGAGGCAGAGACAGCGATGGAGAGAGTGAGAGAGAGAGAGAGATATCGAGACGGAAGAGAGAGAGAGTGGAGAGAGAAAGAGAGAGGAGAGAGAGTAGAGAGAGAGAGAGAGAGGCCGGGAGAGAGAGAGAGAGTGAGTGACGAGAGGAGAGAATGTTTTATTGAGGGTAAAAAGGATAAGCTGCAGTAGCTTCTTTGCACCTTGCCCTCAATCTCACTCACACACTCACACAACACCATGCATTATTAGGCAAATGAAAAAAGGAACATAAAAATGACAATCAATCAAGTCAAGAAAATGAAACAAAAATTGGCACATGAAATAATAATTGACAGAGAATCAAATTGGGACATTAAACAGATATACAAGAGAGACATAAAAGATTTACAAGAATCTTGGTGTTGGCTTTGGTCTTGCCATAAGTTGGCATTTTTTTTTTATTTTTTAAATAAGTAAAACTCATTAACATAACTGATGGACAAGATTGTCCATTATGTACTTGTGATAAGATTTACGAAAGGAAGATACGCTAGTTTTATTTTTGAAATTATCAGGGATGTCGTTCCACAGTTTACCACCTGAGTATGTAAGGGATACTTTATATAGATCTGTTCTGGGGCGGGGCATTATTAATTTGGTTTTGCTTCGAATTGCATGGACTTTAAATTTAGTAATAAGATATTTTGGTACTAACTTATTTATGATCTTGTACATAAAGGTACCTTTGTTTAGTAGACATTTCAAATCAAATGGTAGAATGTTGAGTTCTTTATAGTCATTGGTTTCAAGGGAGGACGATCTAAGGATTATGAGTTTAAGAGAACGTCTATATAATCTTTCAACGTGTTTGAGTGTGTTTTTACTAGCTGAATCCCAACATGTTGATGCATAATCAATGTCAGGCTGTATATAGGCATGGGAAAAAAGTTTACGGGTATGTTGATCCAAAAAGTGCTTTATTCTATTGAGCTGGAATACTTTTTTTTGAGATTTTCTTGGCCAGTATTTGCATGTGTTTTGACCATGATAAGTTGTTGTCAATGTATAGGCCGAGTAATTTGTGTGAAGTAACTTCTTCTAGAGACTTTTCATAGATAGTTGGAGTGCTTAACTGATGTTTAAAGTTTTGCCTCTTTTGTCTTGTTGTGATTAACATGAATTTATATTTTGTTGGATGTAATGCCATATGATTTTGCTCTGACCAGTCAACTAAATTATTTATGTCACTCAGCAATTCAGAACAGATCGAATCAGCATTAGAACCGTTTTTATGGACTGTGGTGTCGTCTGCAAAAAGCTCACACGGTGAAGTAAGATGGAGGGGGAGGTCATTTATATAAATGGTAAAAAGTATAGGTCCTAAGACAGAGCCTTGGGGGACTCCATAATTGACTGATTGAAATGAAGATGTAATAATATCTTTGGAGACGGGTTGTCGTCTGTCAGATAGAAAGGACGAAACGAGGGCGATAGAATCTTGAGTGAAACCGTACAATGATAGTTTTTTTTAATAGAAGGGCATGGTCAATAACATCAAAGGCTTTAGCAAAGTCAACGAAAATAGCACCAGTGAGAAGGTCATTGTTAATATTGGAATGCCACTGTTCGACTAGATTAGTGAGTACTGTTTGGCAGGAATGATTTTCTCTAAAGCCACTTTGGTTGCGATGGAAAAGATCATGCGTAGTAAAGTATGTCTGAAGATTACGCTTTAAGTGCTTTTCTAGAGGTTTGGAAAGGTTAGACAAGATAGATATAGGTCGGTAGTTTGACGGATCTTGGGGGTCACCAGATTTATATAGTGGTATTACCTTGGCATCTTTAAATAATTGGGGATAACAGCATTTCTCAATACAAAGGTTATAAATATAGGTAAGACAGTCAGTGATAATAGGCGCAGATAACTTTAAAATATAATTATCAATATGATCTAATCCGCAACATTTAGAATGCTTGAGTTGAAGTAATTCTTGGTACCTCTCAGAGCACAGAGAGACGAGAGAGAGTAGAGAAGTGGGGAGAGAGAGAGAGAGAGAGAAGAGAGAGAGAGAGAGAAGAGGTGTGGAGAGAGAGAGAGAGAGAAGAGAGAGAGAGAGAGAGAGAGGAGAGAGAGAGAGAGAGAGAGAGAGAGAGAGAGAGAGAGAATGTCTGGAGAGAGACAGAAACACAGAAATATAGAAACCGTGTACACACGTGCGGAAACCCGTGCGCATTCCATAAATAAGTGAACCAAAGAATGGAAAAGATTTGTTATCAACTTGTAGCGGTGCCATAGCCAATGAAGTTTAACCGAGGCGTGGTTACCGAGGCGCTACACCTATCTGTATTAATTTAAAAAAATCGGGACTTTACTGGTTTCGTACTGCCTCCGGGCATTGCCTCCAGTATTGTTCCCACCATATTTGTATTTACAAATGTCCCATATGTGTCTGATTCAGACCAAGAGGACGTAAAACACCATTTTCTTCTTCGGGAAAAGATTTGCGCACGTGTACGAATTTCCCCTATATGCGTAAACTTTTATCCTTCTTTCTTCCACTTATTTGGGGGGTTCCGTACGGAAATTACGCATCTAATGTGAACCCGGCCTTATATATTATTACATCTGAGTGGGGTTTTGTTCGTTTTCCCAGATAACAAGGTGGTCTTTTGTCCGGTGGTCTTTTTTCCGGTGGGCTTTTGTCCGGGATCCCATCCTTTACCCTTCTTTTTGTGAGACTATTTGCTTCCGTCTCACTGTCTGTTTTTCTTTGTGCCTGATTGTTTTTTTGTCTTCTTCCTGTTATTATCTGTCTTTGGCTAGTGTCTCTGCCTCTACTTGTCTCAAGGGCGGATCTGATGGGGGGTTTCCAGGGTTTCCGGAACCCCCCTCCTTTGCCCCAAGCATGTACCTCATACATGGGTAAAAAGTAAGAACATGGCTCAATTTTTGCTTTAATAACCACTAAACTGCAGGACATAAATAAATATTCTGCTCCCTGGAGTCCACACGGACCCCCCCCCCCCCCCCCTTACGAATCAATTGGTCCGCCCATGTGTCTATCTGTCTGTCAGTCTATTTCTCTCTCTCTCTCTCTCTCTCTCTTCTCTCTCTCTCTCTCTCTCTCTCTCTCTCTCTCTCTCTCTCTCTCTCTCTCTCCCCTCCCTCCTATCTTCTCTCTCTCTCCTCTCTCTTCTCTCTCTCTCTCTCTCTCTCTCTTTCTCTCTCTCTCTCTCTCTCTTCTCTCTCTCTCTCTCTCTCTCTCTCTCTCTCTCTCTCTCTCTCTCTCTCTCTCTCTCTCTCTCTCTCTCTCTCTCTCCATATTTTGTGTGTTTGCGTGCATGTGTGTGTGGTGTGTATGTATGCGACTGTATGTGTGTGTGTGTGTGTGTGTGTGTGTACATGTGCCTGTGTATGTGTAAACAATGTGGGCTGAAATCGATATTGCAGACTTAATTCATAAGCCAATGGCCATTACGTGATAGGCCTAATGCCTATTATGCCAACTCACCTAAAGACCCAACTTCTTACAGCAATAACAACCAAGACAGTTTTCTTTGGGAGAGGGGTGCTTTGTTTTTTTGTATTGGGTATATTCAAGTCACAGAGACTTATTTCTTTGAAATTCGGGCTGCTCTCCCCCGGAGAGCGCGTCGCCGCAAACGCAACGCCTACCCAATTTGTGTGTGTGTGTGTGCTCCAGTCTTTGCATTCTACTTGAGAATGAAAAAAAAGCGGCCATGAAGGAAGGAGATCATTTGGATCTCTGTATCCTATGCATGAAAATAAAGACACATTGTATCTCCCAGTAGTCATGCAGTCTGCTGTATTTAGTATTGGCTCAAATGGCTTTTATCATTAACTCATTCGCATCGCAATGATTTTGAATTATTCAAAAAGCTCACAAACCACTCCAGTCGTACACACAAACAAAACATACATAAACAAAAGGAGAAATGAAAGACGATTACAGGTTTTTATTTCAGGTTTAGAAATAGGGAAACGGTAGACTCTCTACACCAATTGTTTTCCCATAACAAATCACTACGAAAGCAAAGTCAGAGGCAAAATTGTGGTCTAAGGGAGCGAAGCGAGTTTAGAAGTGACCAAGGTATGGTGTGCACACAGAGTTACTTCCCTTGAAGCAAATGCATCAAATTGACAGCTATCTATTAATTCCGCACATATATGGCTGGAACGACTTGAATGAGTTAACTGTCGCCTTGGCTTATGGCTAAGTCAGACCAATCGACATAGGCTAGAACACCAAGGCTGCATCAAAATGTTGTAATGCTCTGCATGCGGGGATTGTCTTTAGCCATGGTAAGATCCTAGCATAACATCATCGGTCTCTAAAATCCCCCGAAGTCGGAGTGTGGCTGCCCACGTGGCGGGGTGATCAAAAACGGTCACACACGCAATGTTCTCATCCCTAGCTGATTCACTTGTACCATAGCGTTCAAGTGCTTCAGCTGTTTGGATGATCCCGCGGGATTCTTTTAGCTCGATCACACACGCAATGGTCTCATCCCTAGCTGATGCATTTGTATCATAGTGTTCAAGTGCTTCGGCTGTTTGGATGATCCCAGGAGTCTTTTAGCAGCAGCAACAGCAACAACATTAACTGACATTAGTATAAAGTTGGGAACAATAGTTAAACGAGAGCTGCACAATGTTGTTGTTGTTGTTTTCGTTCCCCAGCTTAAACGCTCTGGGGGCACACCCAGTACCATGACTGAACATTTCGCACGGCCTTGGGTGGGAAGATTACGTGTATGGCTGCATTTTAAAGGGCCCCGCCACATGGGCGGCCATACTCCGACTTCAGGGGACTTCGCTCCATTCATGATTCCACCCACACATTCACTCCACCCGTGGAGTGACAACAACCAACAATTCTTTACGGCGTGTAGGGAGAACTGCCACTGGTAGACAGCTTCCATTGGGCACAGCCGTATCACTTTAACCCATTTATGCCCACATTTTATGTTTTGTTAAAACATGTTTTAAAGTGTAGGTTTTTATGTCTAATGAACATATGTAAAACAGAAAGTATCATGAACATAGCCATTTTTGATTTTTTGCTCAAAATGTTAGCGTCCCTTTTTAGGTAGGGGTTTTGTAGATATTACATAATAAAAAAAATGAGCTTATTTTTCATCAATTCTTCCTCTATTGCTATAAAATTTACTTGTAGCAGTTGTGTCTAATGTAAGCTGAATAAATCTAGTGGAGGACAAATTAAAATGTAATTATACCCCCTCACCCCCCAACCGCCCACATTTTCACGCACTTGTTCTCGTGCCTACTTATGTGTATTATCTCCACTTAAGACATTTTGTTTTGTTGAAAATTATCTAGAACTGTTATAAAGAAGTGAAAATACTCAATACAATTGAATATGATTTTGAAAATTTAATAAATCCTTATACTTATAATAAAGAAAGTACTGCATGTCTGTGTCTGTCTGTCTGTCTGTTCACCATGTCGCGCTCAAACCAGACGACAGAATCGCCTCTAATTTTGTGTGGTGGTGTATCATGGTACACAGATAGGCCCATAGGAAAAAACATTACTAAGCTGATCTTGTAATGTAAATTTGATCTTGAAAACCGAAAGTTTCTTCCTTACGCTATATGTTTCATGTCCGAGCTGTATCCAATGACTGTGTGGACAGAATGGCTTCAAAGTTTGTGTGAAGGTGTATCACGATGCAGGGATAGTTCCTGAGAAAAATGGTAGCCATGCTGAACTTGACCTTGAAGCTTGACCGTGAAAACCGAAATTTCTTCTTGAGGCCATGTCTTTCACATCGTTGGACTTACAATGTTCAAACTTGGTATGGGCGTGCATTGGCTAATAGTAATAACTTTATGTATGTTATCTTTATAACATAAAGTGTTTTGTCACAAATGTAACTGCATCTCATGAGAATGTCTTTGAGGTTTCTGCGTATTGCCGATAACAGGTTTCAGGTTAACAGGTGTGTCACTATTATAATTGTATATGATCTATTTCAAATTATGTCACTTAAACCTGAAAACATATCAGCTTATATCAGCTTATCACTTTTTCATTTATTTTTCGTCTCTCTCTATCAATTGGATATGAAATGATCATATCACATGTGGTCATGTACCACCTGTCTACTCCCCCCTCTCCTTGGGGCCATAGGCACCCTCCCCCCTCTGCCCCCATCCCCCTATCTTTTTGTCGATGTTCTAATCCATATCAAAATATCATCATAAGGTAAATCATTGTTCCCTAGCACAACTTTTCAGGTGATAAAATGGGTCTAAACAGAACATGGATCTTTACTAAGAAGAGGTAGTAAAACCCCTACCCTCTTGATCCCACTGTCCCTAAAAAGGGACGCTTCTTCTACCGCTCATAAAATTGTCAATATTAAATTTCTGATAAAAACTAAAAGATCATCTCAGCATTATGCTTTCATAAACAATTTATGTTCATAACCATGTATAATAACTTTTGAAACAACAAAATTGTGAGCCATGTTTTACGGTACCCCTCAACGGTATTCCGCGCACTAGACATCACTCCACCAAACACAGTAAGACTGGTTATATGGGACAGTGACAACACAATTTCTTGCTTTAGAAGAAAAATCTGGGCTATCATCTAAAATAGGCGAGAAATCTTAATTTTACTTAGCGACCCTAAAAAGGGACAGCGGGATTAAATGGGTTAATATTGGCCATGGGTCAATTTCAGTTGCAGCGCATGCACAGACAGAGTGAATAGCTAAGGACCCTTGGCCGATGCACAATAATTGATTTTCTGAAGTACTGGAAAATGTTACAGCAGTCTTTTGTGAATGACACAGTACTCTCAATATAGGAGGCTTGCAACAGTTGCACTTGTTCTTAATAGTGCTGCAGCCACAGAGAGCATGCCATTCCCCATGATCCAAAAGTCGTCTTGGTCGAGAGAGTGGGGATATATCCTGTGTAGAGCATCTCAATTATAAAAAAAAAACTCCCCGTGGGGATACCGGGGGTCTTTCGTAAAAATAGTTCCCCCACCTTCTGGAAGTTCTGTGCTTGTAACTTCCTCTAATCTGTCACTCTCTTTGACTCTGCCTTTTCCCTTTGCTTTCTATCATCTACTATCTTTCTGACTTATTGACCCATTCTCCTGCCTTTAAAAACAAATATCTTCCAAATATTTTTTCTCCTTTCAGCTCCTCCAGAAATCGAAATGTGTCGGTTGTACGCAGCAGGGAGACCAGTGAAAACTGAAAACCGGACACATACCGTACCTTACCCCTTTATGGCCTGGGAACGAAGAAGAAGAAGAAGAAGAAGAAGAAGAAGAAGAAGAAAAAGAAGAAGAAGAAGTAAGAAAGAAGAAGAAAGAAGAAGTAGAAGACAGAAGAAGAAGAAGAAGAGAAGAAGAAGAAGAAGAAGAAGAAGGAAGAAGAAAGAAGAAGAAGAAGAAGAAGAGTAGAAAGAAGAAGAAGAAAAAGAAGAAAAAGTAGAAGAAGAAGAAGAAGAAGAAGAAGAATAGAAGTAGAAGAAGAAGAAGAAGAAGAAGAAAGAAGATATAAGAAGAAGAAGAAGAAGTAAAAGTATAGGAAGAACATAAGAAAGAGAAGAAGAGATTAAGAAGATAAAGAAGAATGGAAGAGATGAAGAAGAATAAGAAGAAGAAGAAGGAAAAAAGAAGAAGAAGAAGAAGAAGAAGAAAAGAAGGAGAAGAAGAAGAAGAAGAAGAAGAATAAGAAGAAGAATAGAAAGAAGAAGAAGAAGAAGAAGAAAGAAGAAGAAAAGAGAAGAAGAAGAAGAAGAATAGAAGAAGAAGAAGAAGAGGAAGAAGAGAAGAAGAAGAAGAAGAAGAAACGAAGAAGAAGCAGAAGTCTAGAAGAAGAAGAAGAGAAGAAGAAGAAGAAGAAGAAGAAGAAGAAGAAGAAGAGGAGGAGAAGAAGAAGAAGAATAAGGATAAGAAGAAGAAGAAGAGAAGAATAGAAGAAGGAGAAAGAAGAAGAAGAAGAAGAAGAAGAATTATTTTTGAAGAAGAATAAGAATAAGAAGAATGAAGAAGAAGAAGAAGAAGAAGAAGAAAGAGAAGAAGAGAAGAAGAATAAGAGAGAAGAAAAAAAAGAAAGAAAGAAGAAGAAGTAGAAGGAAGAATAAGAAGAATAAGAGAAGATAGAAGAAGAAAAAGAAGGACTATAGAAGTGAGAGAAGAAGAAGCTAGAAGAAGAATACATAAGAAGAAGAAGTAGAAGAAAATCCAACTCAGCCCTCTGGAATAGCAGTTTCCTCCTGTGCTATCGGGAAATCATGGTCGGAAAAGACAAGACTGGGCGCACATGCAGACATACAAGATAACACTCAGTGGAATTATGTTCATACGGTACTCTTTTTGTGTCGTTGTTAAATACTATCTATAGCATCAATGCCCTTTGAATGGTCGTCGGGATCAATATTATATGATTGCTGCTGCTGCTGCTGATGCTGCTGTCAACTTCCTTTGTGACGGAATAACCGGTGATGCTTAGTCTACAGTCAACTAACTACAATAACAACCCTATGTTAAGTGTAATTGGCGTCAATCTGTTTTGTCGTTGTTGTTGGGTTTTTTTTTTGGGGGTGGGGTGGGGTGGGGGTGTTAGGTGAGCACAATATTTTAAAGACTACAATTTAATCATGAAAATATATGTGAAAAAAAAAGCGTTTAATTTAATTTACTTTATTTCTGTACTCGTTTTGTCAGTTTAGGTAGAGTTTTATCTTCTTGTAAAGACTATGACTGCTCTAACCGAAGTTTGCCTTTTGCACTGGCTCTAACGTGCTGCAGCCAAAGGGATTGGTTGGCTTTTGGGGACCTTCCCCAACGCCACTGTAGGCACTCCCCAACGCCAGCTGTGTCTTCAAATCCCTTTGGCCGAGGGAGTTGGGATGTACCCTGGGCAAGGCATCTCAACTATAAACAAATTTCTAGCCCAGCCCGCCGGAATAGCATATGTCCCCCTCTGCTGTCTGGCAGTCATGGTCGGAAACGACTCAGTGCCATACATACAGGTGAAACTAGACGTTGTTTATGAATAGTACAACTGGCAAAAACATTACGCTGGACATAATATGAATAAGTACAACAATGAGCACCGTCCAAACAAACTAGGCACTGACCAATATAACTCTATGTAGGTGTAGGCCATACTGTCCTAGCCGACTATGATAGCAGGGGGGGAGACCGTTGGTATTCTGGAGAGATGGGCGAACATTTGTTTGTACTTATCGAGGGGCATTCCATATATTTTGCAATGTGAAGATTGAGGCAACATCAGAACAATTTAAATGGTGACATGAGATAGACCATTATCGTAATACTTACATCGCAAAATGTCACTATTTTTCAGCAGTCCATAACCGTTGATCAAAGCCAAATGTCCACCAAGGTGAACGTTGATCTCAAGCAGTGAAAATCTAAACACACTCAGGGAATTTCTACCTATAGACGTCTATGCTTATGCTCAAGGAAAGACATTCAAACAAAGGTATTACACATCAATAAATTGCTTTTTAGACTTTGTTCGCTCAGAATCAAAAGTTCATAAATGGCTCACAGGGCTATCCAGTTTGGCAGAGAGAAAAAGAGACGAACGTTAGAAGAAAATGAACGTTATAATTGTCAAGTGAACCGCTGTGACTGTTAAAGACCATAACCAGTGGAAAGACTCTTGTCATAACTGATCTCTGGATAAGTTGCTGACGAGATGGAAAATATAAGAACTTTGCATCAGGAATCCTGGATCAATCTTATACAGTGGGAACCCTGGTTATGACAGAAGCGCTACAAACCGTTATTCCCTACTAGTTTATACAACCAGAAGGAAGCTCGAAAACGGGGTAGGGTTGAATGCTGCAACCCAATCATCCAACAACTGAGATTGCCGGAAGTCAGCCAGCATTTGGGACATCGATGAGATGACACCCACGTTCTGTCAAAATGATGATAAAAAACCAAACCAAGCAAACAATGACCCGTTTGGGGGATGTTTCAGGCGAGACCCCGTCAAGTAAGTGCACGAAACGAATAGGCAGCAAAATGTATCAAACAATAGTTGTCGTGATTTTTTTTCTTCTGAAGAACTGGTTCCATGTCATCAAGTCACCCCAGCGAGAAGAGCTGTCACTGTAGATTGAACGGAGGTATCTATGTAGTCAAAGCACTTTGGGTTTGCTGTCAATCACTGGGGTACCCCTCCTCCCCCTATTTTTAGTGTGACCCGCAGTTAGCCCTCACAGTCTGCAGCTACTTTGTTGAACATTTTTGCATAAAACTAGAACTTTTGAGAGTCTGCTGGTTCTCCCAACACCACTTAATATTGTGGACTTTTTCCCCTTACAAATGTTTCCTATTAATAATTGGTGAAACACAGTGAACGGGGGTTAGGGGGGGTGGGGGGGGGGGGGTAAATTCTACATCAGTGAATAATTAAAGTGGGGGGTAAATCTACATCATTGAATATGCTTGAGCGTTCGTCGAGGGCCTTTTTTGACTACCTGATGACCCTATTCTGGTGCCATAACTGTTTTATTTGAAAGAATATCCTAGGTTGCATGGTTTCTAAGTATAATGCGGGTACTTCTTAAAGTTTTGATTAGCCGACGGAAGGTGCCCATCCGATTTCCACATTGCCAAAAATATATGGGTGCCCCTCATAGTGTAGAGATGCCAGGGTAGGTTAACACCCCCACTCACACTCTCTCGGTATTGGGGCCGCGGTGTGGCATTCTTCAAAATGGATTTTGTTCTCCATGTCTAGCGGCATTGCAAGAGGTTAGGGATAGATTTAGGTTGGGTTAGGAATCGGGATAGGGGAATAGTGTTAGGGATGGGATGAGGTTCCGATTTAGTGTCGAATAACACAAACGGTAAAATTGGATTGTACGGTCCAGATCGCCTTCGCACATGCGCAAGACACGTTGCGAACACAACACATCCATGTTTGATAAATGCCCGAAACAACAAAAGGTCCCCGAAGACCAACAAATACCTTTTGGCAGCAGCATTATAAACAAAAAATGAATACCAACAGCACCTCGGGGGTGTTCCCGAGAGGGTGGGGCCCATGCGGTCACCATCCAAGTACTGACGCAGGCCCGATGTCGCTTAGCTTCAGTGATCGCACAAGAACACGGTGATTTCACGTATGGTATTAGTTTAGAGACTCATCAGAACTACTAAACCTGAAGAATCATCAAACTTCAAAGATAACTTTCCAGTCAGTTTTTTTCCTCTAAGTAATTCCCATTTCGTTCCAGTTTTTTGGAGTTTACTTTTTTGATAGCCGAACATAGTAAGCGCTAAGGCGCCAGTACTCTCTTAACACAAAAATCGATTCTGTACAAACGATGCTGCACGTTTAGGGTCGCATCATGTTGCATTCGACAAATGCGGTGCATTTTTTTTTTTAATAACCCTTTACAACAAAAGAGTTAGAGACGGTGCACACAAAAGAGGATCGGGGTGTGTGTCAGAGGGGAGGGAGAGAGAGAGAGAAGAGAGGAGAGAGAGGGAGAGAGAGAGAATAAGATAGTAGAGGGTGGAGATACAGAAGGATAGAGGATGAGGAGCGAGAGAGAGAGAGAGCGAGAGATAGAGAGAGAGAGAGAGAGAGAGAGAGGCGAGAGAGAGAGAGTCTATTATAGAGAGAGATACTAAGATATAGAGTATATCTGAGACATTATATACTACCTCTCTATCTAGATATCGATAGAAA
>CM065690.1:41172792-41177792 GCA_017654935.2 Phymorhynchus buccinoides
CCTCCTCATCTCTCTCTCCTCTCTCCTCCTCTTCGTCTCGAGGCCTCGTGTCCTCTCTCCTCTCCCCTCTCTCGGCTCTCTCTCTCTCGTCACTCACACACAAACACACACGACACAACACACAGACACACACAGGAGTACACACACACAACAACACCACACACACACACACCACACACGCACGCACGCACGCCGCCTCACGCACGCGCGTCGCACCGCACACGCAACACGCACGCAACGCACACACACACACACACACACACACCACACAACACCACACCTGGACTGGAACCAATTTATTGTCAGATTAACTATAAAAGGTTTTCCTACACATTGACAAATTAATATATAATAATTAAAAAACCCATAAAACAAACAAAATTGAACAAGAATTGAATTTTAAACTAAAATCCGAAAAGTAACATTTCTCTGTCTCTCTGTGTCTCTGTCGTCTCTCTCTCCCTCCTCTCCTTCTCTCCTCTGGCTAGCTCTCTCTCCTCTCTCGCCTCTCTCGTCTCGATCTCGTCTCCTCTCTCTCTCTCCCTCTCGTCATCGTCTCTACAAATCTCTCTCTCTCCTCTCTCTCTTTCTCTCACTCCTCTCTCTCTCTCTCTCCTCTCTTCTCTCTCTCTCTCTCTCTCTCTCGTCTCTCCTATCTCTCCTCTCTCCTCTCTCTCTCTCACACACACACACACACACAATCCACTTGTCCTCTCATTTGCAAGCACGATGTCTCTCACTCGCACACACACTAACCCGAAAAATATTAACACTTCAATTGTTAAATCCGCTTACTCAACCACTTACTCTCTACCAAACACACACACACTCCCACACACACACACACCCACACACAACCACACACCCACCCACACCACACACACCACACACACACACACACACACCCCACACACACACACACATACACTCACAAACACACACACCACACACACACACACACACACACACACACACACACACATACACACACACACACACACACCACAACACACACAAACACACACACACACACACACACACACACACACAACACACACACACACACACACACACACACACACACACACACACACACACACACACACACACATAACACACACACACACACACCACACGACACACACACCATCCAAGCTAACGATGGAAGTAATCCACCTAGGTCCACACAGCTAGGTTACCATAACCCTCCCCCATCCATGCTTACTCCATCCTACCATTCCTACGATAACACATATAACCAGCCTCCTCCTGCCAGTGTTAATCATCACCAAGTCGACCCCAACCCCAACAAACCCGGCACAGGGATTCCCCCTCCGGTCAGATACCCTCCAATGGACTACACCCCCAATCCATTCCACCCTCACGCAGACCAGCTGCTGAGGATGGCCTCGCAGATTCTGTCCCAAAGGAGTTATTTTCCGTCCTACTCTCCCGTTTAGGGCCGTGCTCTGAGATAATTACATGACATAAAATATTAATTATTTCTGCTCGCACTGCTATTATCAGGTAGTGCCCTTTGTACACATGTGACTGGCGGTTTCATGCATGCTTTGATTAGAAGTGCTTATGTCGTTTTGTGTGTGTGTATTTTTTTGTACGATAGGACATGGAGGGGAGAGGGGGGGGGAGAGGGTGGGGGGGACCGGGGGGATGCAAAAAAGGGTTAAGGGCGGGGGGGGGGGGGGGGGGGGGGGGTAAAATTGTATGCTTGCGTGCATTTATATCAATTCCAATTCATGGATCAAATGCACGGATTGTGTCAGGATGCTCCAAGTTGCTGTGCCGATACATGCCATGCACATGCTCTTTACGTGTTTCGCTGGTCTAACGAATGCATGTGGCGTCGTGCCGGCGTGCGTGCGTGTGCGCGCGCGCGCGCGCGCGCGTGTATGTGTGTTAGTGTGTGCGTGCGTGCGTGCGTGCGTGTGTGTTGCGTGCGTGCGTGAGTGTTTGTGTGTGTGTGTGTGTGTGTGTGTGTGTGTGTGTGTGTGTGTGTGTGTGTGTGTGTGTGTGTGTGCGTGCGTGTGTGAGTGTGTGTGTGTGTGTGTGTGTGTATGTGTGTGTGTGTGTGTGTGTGTGTGTGTGTGTGTGTGTGTGTGTGTGTGTGTGTGTGTGTGTGTGTGTGTGTACTTGGGGTTGAATTGATAGATATTTTTTTGCTCGGATAAACCGGACTTAATGACTTGAATTCGTGTGTGGCTTGCCCTATATTTGATAAAATATTTTGTGAGCTTTCTACCTGTTGGATCAAGTGTTTGTATTGTGGATTGTTTTCTCCGCTGCGTGCCTTTTGTGACCAATTGTGATCACATCCCTAATTTTGTCTAAATTTGTTTTAATTTGCTGTTGTAGCCTATTCATTGATTCGTCGTTGTTCGTGTTTTCTATATTTCAAATTGCTTCTCCTTGTGTCAAAGCATACGTGCTGCATACAAGGTGTGGGATTTGTTACTACATATTTACACTGGTTTGATATTCTTTTTTGTTGTTAATATTGATTGTTATTGTTTTGTCTTTGGTATTCTGACCTTTCATACGCGTTGTTCTAATTGCTACTTCCCTTTCTTACATATTGGTACAAATAAGTGCCAGTAGTTTAGTTATAAAATATTTAAATTAGTTTGATTGATCTTTGTTCTTTGGATTAATGCTTTGTTGAATGTATCCATTTTATTAATATGCCTTCTACATTAGATGTTTGGCCCTCTCAAAACGGTTTACGAGTAGGTTATCTTAATATCAATAGTGCTCGCAATAAAACTGATGAAATTACATCAATCTTACATAATAATGGTAATAATTTTCATATTTTTTGCATTGCCGAATCAAGATTAACTGATTTTATTCCAGATTCTGAGGTACTAATGCCAAACTACAATACCATTCGACTTGACCCTCACTCTCCTAAATCAACAGGGCTACTTCTATACTGTGTCAATTCACTGAACTATAAAAGGCTTCCTCATCTAGAAAATCATAATGTGGAATCTGTATGGATTGAAGTGTACTTTAAGCACCATAAACCTCTCATTATTGGATTCATTTATAGAAACCCGTCTGAAACTGCTAATTGGTATGATAATTTTAATTCTATGATGGATACAGTGATTCTTGATACCAAAGAAGTAATTTTGTTTGGGGACTTCAACATAGATTTAACATTGTCAGGTACTCATTGGAGTCATTCTTATGCTACATATGGTCTGGAACAAGTAATCGATCGTCCGACACGTATTACAGATAAAACAGCTACGTTAATTGACCACATTTATGTAAATACAAAATCTAATATACTTGAATCATGTTCAGTACAAACTGGTTGTAGCGACCACTGCTCTATTTGTGTAACATGGAATAAAAAAGGTGTCAAAATTCCAAAGCCAGGGCACAAGGAAATTTTTTACAGATGTTTCACTAACTTCGATGAAACTACTTTTATAAGTGATCTATTAAATTCCGGACTAGATTTTGTTTATCAAATAAGAGACCCTGATGATGCAGTTGATTACTGGACCCGTACGTTTATTTCTGTATACGATAAACATGCCCCTTTTATAAAGAAAAGAGTAAAACATTCTATTAAACCACCTTGGATAACAAAAGAAATTGATGATGAAAGATATAAAAGAGAAAGTTTACTGTTGTCCAAGGATAAGGAAAAATTGCAGCAACAAACAAACAAAGTAAACTCAATGAAACGCAAAGCAAAAACAAAATATTTTCAAAATTTAATTTGTTCATCACAAAATCAAAAATTGGTCTGGAAAGCCATTAACATGTTAACTAATGCTAACTCCAACAATCACAATCCAATAAACGAAATATCACCTGATGACATTAACCTTCATTTTACTAACGTTGCTAACAACATAATTTTAAATGACAAATCCAACCAAAACGATTTATCAGTTCTGCAAGAATTCTGTCGATCAAAGAACATTACTTCAACCTTCACCATTCCGCCCATTTCAGTCAATGAAGTACTGTTCGAACTCTTACATTTAAAACAGTCAGGGAGTCGCGATTTAGATGGAATGGATGGGAAAATACTGAAAACCGCTTCATTTGCTATAGCAGACACTCTCACTTACATATATAACTTATGCATTGATAAAAAACAGTTTCCTCTAAAATTCAAGCAAGCAAAAGTTATACCATTACATAAAAGCGGTGATCGATCAAATCCAGCTAACTACAGACCTATATCAATATTAAGTATATTGTCTAAACCACTTGAAAAGCACATCCAAAAACATTTGAATTCTCATTTGAATCATTACGATTTAATAAATGAAAATCAGTCTGGTTTTAGACAAAATCACTCCTGCCATACTGCTCTTATACAACTAGTAGATAGATGTCTTTCAAATATCAATAACAACGAATTTACAGGTGCTTTATTCATAGATTTTGCTAAAGCGTTTGATGTTATCAACCATTCACTTTTAATTAAAAAAACTTACTCATTACAACATATCTAGCAGTGCTTTGTGTTTCATTGCGTCGTTTCTTACTGATCGACAACAGCTGGTTGAAATCAATTCTGTAAGGTCAAAGTTACTCCCGATAAAGTTTGGTGTTCCCCAGGGATCAGTCTTGGGGCCACTTCTATTTTCAATCTACATTAACGACTTGCCTTTGTACATTAAATGCTGTTGTGAAATGTTTGCTGATGACACTTCATTGCAATCTAACAGTGCCAGTCCTTTTGAATTAGTAGACAATCTGCAGACCAATGTTAATAAGCTAACTGAGTGGACAGAATTGAACCACATGTCTCTTAATGCACAAAAAACAAAATGTATGTATATAACCACACGTCAAAAGCGAAAGAAGATGAACTCTGTGTTTCCTCCATTGTATGTCAAAGATAAAATAATTGAAGAAGTTTCCTCCCATAAAGTGTTAGGGGTTATCATTGATAAGGACTTATCGTGGAGTGATCACATTAATGACCTCGGTAAGCGTATCTCCAAAAG
>CM065690.1:41182792-41192792 GCA_017654935.2 Phymorhynchus buccinoides
TTTTTGTTCCTTTTCACAAACTAATGTCCTTAATGTCCTTAATGTCAGAAATGTCCTTAATGTCCTTAATGTCCTTAATGTCCTTAATGTCCTTAATGTCCTTAATGTCCGTAATGTCCTTAATGTCCTTAATGTTCTTAATGTCCTTAATGTCCTTAATGTCCTTAATGTCCTTAATGTCCTTAATGTCCTTAATGTCCTTAATGTCCTTAATGTCCTTAATGTCCTTAATGTCCTTAATGTCCTTAATGTCCTTAATGTCCTTAATGTCCCTAATGTCCTTAATGTCCTTAATGTCCTTAATGTCCTTAATGTCCTTAATGTCCTTAATGTCCTTAATGTCCTTAATGTCCTTAATGTCCTTAATGTCCTTAATGTCCTTAATGTCCTTAATGTCCTTAATGTCCTTAATGTCCCTAATGTCCCCAATGTCCCTAATGTCCTTAATGTCCTTAATGTCCTTAATGTCCTTAATGTCCTTAATGTCCTTAATGTCCCTAATGTCCTTAATGTCCTTAATGTCCTTAATGTCCTTGTTCCTTTTAGCGTCTTTAATTCTTTAACGTTAATTGTTCGTATTTCTGTGGTAAAATAGTTCTATATTTGTTTGTTTCTTTATTTATTTATTTATTTATTTCTTCCCGGTTTTTCTTTTCTTTCTTCAGTCTATCTCCCCTTCCTCTTTACATTTTTCATTATAGATTTTCATATTTCGTATGCATTTTTTCCCTTTTATATTTATTTTACTTTATATTATATTGTTTCTTTTATCTACTTTCTGTCCATTTCCCCTTCCTCTTTAGTGTTTCTGTTATTTGCTTTCTGTCCATTTCCCCTTCCTCTTTAGTTTTTCTTTTATCTACTTTCTGTCCATTTCCCCTTCCTCTTTAGTTTTTCTTTTATCTACTTTCTGTCCATTTCCCCTTCCTCTTTAGTTTTTCTCTACTTTCTGTCCATTTCCCCTTCCTCTTTAGTGTTTCTGTTATTTGCTTTCTGTCCATTTCCCCTTCCTCTTTAGTTTTTCTTTTATCTGCTTTCTGTCCATTTCCCCTTCCTCTTTAGTTTTTCTTTAATACTTTCTGTCCATTTCCCCTTCCTCTTTAGTTTTTCTTTTATCTACTTTCTGTCCATTTCCCCTTCCTCTTTAGTTTTTCTTTTATCTACTTTCTGTCCATTTCCCCTTCCTCTTTAGTTTTTCTTTTATTTGCTTTCTGTCCATTTCCCCTTCCTCTTTAGTTTTTCTGTTATCTACTTTCTGTCCATTTCCCCTTCCTCTTTAGTTTTTCTTTTATCTACTTTCTGTCCATTTCCCCTTCCTCTTTAGTTTTTCTTTTATCTACTTTCTGTCCATTTCCCCTTCCTCTTTAGTGTTTCTGTTATTTGCTTTCTGTCCATTTCCCCTTCCTCTTTAGTTTTTCTTTTATCTGCTTTCTGTCCATTTCCCCTTCCTCTTTAGTTTTTCTTTAATACTTTCTGTCCATTTCCCCTTCCTCTTTAGTTTTTCTTTTATCTACTTTCTGTCCATTTCCCCTTCCTCTTTAGTTTTTCTGTTATTTGCTTTCTGTCCATTTCCCCTTCCTCTTTAGTTTTTCTGTTATTTGCTTTCTGTCCATTTCCCCTTCCTCTTTAGTTTTTCTTTTATCTACTTTCTGTCCATTTCCCCTTCCTCTTTAGTTTTTCTTTTATCTACTTTCTGTCCATTTCCCCTTCCTCTTTAGTTTTTCTTTTATACTTTCTGTCCATTTCCCCTTCCTCTTTAGTTTTTCTTTTATTTGCTTTCTGTCCATTTCCCCTTCCTCTTTAGTTTTTCTTTTATTTGCTTTCTGTCCATTTCCCCTTCCTCTTTAGTTTTTCTTTTATACTTTCTGTCCATTTCCCCTTCCTCTTTAGTTTTTCTTTTATTTTTCTGTCCATTTCCCCTTCCTCTTTAGTTTTTCTTTTATCTGCTTTCTGTCCATTTCCCCTTCCTCTTTAGTTTTTCTTTTATTTCCCCTTCCTCTTTAGTTTTTCTTTCTGTCCATTTCCCCTTCCTCTTTAGTTTTTCTTTTATCTACTTTCTGTCCATTTCCCCTTCCTCTTTAGTTTTCTCTTTCTGTCCATTTCCCCTTCCTCTTTAGTTTTTCTTTTATCTGCTTTCTGTCCATTTCCCCTTCCTCTTTAGTTTTTCTTTTATCTACTTTCTGTCCATTTCCCCTTCCTCTTTAGTTTTTCTTTTATTTGCTTTCTGTCCATTTCCCCTTCCTCTTTAGTTTTTCTTTTATCTACTTTCTGTCCATTTCCCCTTCCTCTTTAGTTTTTCTTTTATCTGCTTTCTGTCCATTTCCCCTTCCTCTTTAGTTTTTCTTTTATTTCTGTCCATTTCCCCTTCCTCTTTAGTTTTTCTTTCTGTCCATTTCCCCTTCCTCTTTAGTTTTTCTTTTATTTACTTTCTGTCCATTTCCCCTTCCTCTTTAGTTTTTCTTTAATACTTTCTGTCCATTTCTTCCTCTTTAGTTTTCCCCTTCCTCTTTAGTCTTTTATTTTTCTGTCCATTTCCCCTTCCTCTTTAGTTTTTCTTTTATCTACTTTCTGTCCATTTCCCCTTCCTCTTTAGTTTTTCTTTTATCTACTTTCTGTCCATTTCCCCTTCCTCTTTAGTTTTTCTTTTATTTGCTTTCTGTCCATTTCCCCTTCCTCTTTAGTTTTTCTTTTATCTACTTTCTGTCCATTTCCCCTTCCTCTTTAGTTTTTCTGTTATTTGCTTTCTGTCCATTTCCCCTTCCTCTTTAGTGTTTCTTTTATCTGCTTTCTGTCCATTTCCCCTTCCTCTTTAGTTTTTCTTTTATCTACTTTCTGTCCATTTCCCCTTCCTCTTTAGTTTTTCTTTTATCTACTTTCTGTCCATTTCCCCTTCCTCTTTAGTTTTTCTTTTATTTGCTTTCTGTCCATTTCCCCTTCCTCTTTAGTTTTTCTTTTATCTACTTTCTGTCCATTTCCCCTTCCTCTTTAGTTTTTCTTTTATCTGCTTTCTGTCCATTTCCCCTTCCTCTTTAGTTTTTCTTTTATCTACTTTCTGTCCATTTCCCCTTCCTCTTTAGTTTTTCTTTTATCTACTTTCTGTCCATTTCCCCTTCCTCTTTAGTTTTTCTGTTATCTACTTTCTGTCCATTTCCCCTTCCTCTTTAGTTTTTCTTTTATCTACTTTCTGTCCATTTCCCCTTCCTCTTTAGTTTTTCTTTTATTTGCTTTCTGTCCATTTCCCCTTCCTCTTTAGTTTTTCTTTTATCTACTTTCTGTCCATTTCCCCTTCCTCTTTAGTTTTTCTTTTATCTACTTTCTGTCCATTTCCCCTTCCTCTTTAGTTTTTCTTTTATTTGCTTTCTGTCCATTTCCCCTTCCTCTTTAGTTTTTCTTTTATCTACTTTCTGTCCATTTCCCCTTCCTCTTTAGTTTTTCTTTAATACTTTCTGTCCATTTCCCCTTCCTCTTTAGTTTTTCTTTTATCTACTTTCTGTCCATTTCCCCTTCCTCTTTAGTTTTTCTTTTGCATATTCATATTTTCGCATGCTTCTATTTCCTTTTTTGAATTTTTCTTTGATATTATATTGTTTTCTTTCTTCCTGGTACTTTTTGTTTGACTTCTAATGGATCTTGTTTTCTTATCCTTGTTTAATTTTCCGTTTTTAATTTCTCTAATTTAAGCAGCTTTTTAATTAACGTGAAGTGCTAAAGGTTCCTGTCTGTCTCTCTCTCTGTCTCTGTCTCTCTGTCTGTCTTTCTGTCTGTCTCTCTCTCTCTCTCTCTCTCTCTCTCTCTCTCTCTCTCTCTCTCTCTCTCTCTCTCTCTCTCTCTCTCTCTCTCTCTTCCCCAAATGTCTTTAAATGAATTGGCACTAAGTTGCATGGTTATTGTATTCCGCTTCCAAAGGGGGCTGTGCTCTATGGAAATAAACATTTCATTTCATTTCTCTCTCTCTCTCTCTCTCTCTCTCTCTCTCTCTCTCTCTCTCTCTCTCTCTCTCTCTCTCTCTCTCTCTCTCTCTCTCTCTCTCTCTCTCTCTCTTTTCACTTTTTACATTTTTACATTTTATTGGTTGTTTATTTTTACTTTCATTGCATGTTTTGTTATTGTTGTTTATTCGATATTTTCATTTGCCACAGGGCTGGGTGTAAAAACGTATGTAAACTTATCTCATTTCATTGCATAATAAAATTCCGTTCGTTCATTTCGTTAGTTCTTTCGTTTGTATATTGACATTTTTTTGTCAAAAGATTAAAAAAATCGATTTGGTTGTGACATAGGATAAAATATAGTACCAGTACTACTTTGAAAATAGTGAAAATCGCATCAAGCATGGCCAAACTGTGAAAAAAAAGTCCATAAAACAGGATGGACTACGGGTGTGTTGTGTTCCTGTGTCTGGTGCCGTGTTTGCTTTTGGCGATTTCGTTTTTATATTTGGTTTGAGAAAGACCACATAACCAGCAGACAATTTCTTCGTATAATATCATATTTTGTTTTCAATGCATGCAGGTTTTTCTTGGAAACCAAGCTCATTTGGTGATCTAACATTTGTTTAACAGTTATATCTATGTATCATGTTTTGTTTGTCAGTGGGACAGCTTTAAAGACCCACCAGATCACGTGTCAAAATCACGGGTTTCACGTGTTGTCCCTCTTATAGCTGGTAATAAATCTTGTTTTGACCAGGTTTGACTCCCATACAAATGCCCCCAAATTCAAAAGGAAACATCATTTTAAGGAGCAGCCTCAATTGGAAGTTGGGGGCATTTGTATGTTGGTCACAGCTACCCAGAAAAAAAACAAGGGACTTAATCGTGGTGGGTCAGTGGGTCTTTAATGTTCTTGAATGTAGGGTCCCAGTGTCTGGCATTGAATACTATTAGTGTTTCCTTTCCACAGAGACAAAGGGTTGGGTTTTTCTCTCACTTGAATATTTCTACCACATCTCGTGGTCTTCTTCAATGCTTAACTTTGATGTTTGTTGGCATGGTTACTTAATCATTTGTAACTGACTTTTAAGATATTTCGAGAATATTTGTGGATGAATAAGGTGGTGCTGGTCTATGAGCAACTCGAATTGCTTTCCCAACGATTTTGTTAACATTTTGTGGATTATTTCTCCCAAATGAAAACACATTTTTCTTATAAAAACAACAACGAAAAACAACAACAACAACAACCAACAACTCATGATTGACATTTTACCGATAGCTTACATACATAGGACTACCCATTCGACTTATGTTTTTAAAATGAGACATGGAGAGTAGAATTAAAAGATAATGCAATACACGGGGCTAGGTGAGTTGGTGTTGTGGTGGCTTTGACAGGGAGTTATGTGCCTTTCAAATGAATAATTCTTGCCCTTTGCTCTTTGTATTAGATTTGATTTTTGTTTGAATCGTTTGCTTCGATTGCACTGTCTCCAATGGTATTGTAAAACGCAGTATTGTAAACAAAACAATCTCCCAATCTTAACTTAACAGAAACTGAAAATTACACCAGAAAAATAAGTCCATACATCTAAAATGTCGATCTAATGAACACAGTATTCCAGCCATGTTAAACAAACGAACATTGAGAACAAAAAAATAATAATAATGCTGTCATTAATGTAATGTGTGCTTGAGATAAAAAAAAGAAACAAACGTTGACCCTATCTGCCCCAGACAAGCAAGCCAACAAAATGTGTCTCTGACTTTCAGGTATGTTTTCTTGTGTTGTGTGGATAAATTCGTAGCTTGGTTATCGGGGGAAAAAACCATGCTTGGAATTTACGTGACACCTGGTAAAGTCTACGTGACACATGGTAAAGTCTCCATTGCTATTTCGAGAAAGCTTCCCCCAGAAAGAACGATCGCATCGATCGTTTATCCAAGGCGGCATCAAACATACATGTGCATGCGCGTATTGAACGATTTTGTGCAGTGTTCTAAAAATACCGTGCACGTTCGCGCGAACTTGCATAATCAGGCCTGATGCACATCGCTGAGTGCAGCAGCACCGCGGCGCGCGGCGAGCAAAAGATATTATCCAATGAGACGTCCTTTTACATTTTCTCAGCACCCGCCCCACGAGCGCCCGCACACGCTTTTATTGATTGGCTCGTTAAGTTAGTGGCGCAGCGTTGCGTAGCTCTTCGACTATAAGGAAGGGGCAGGATTTTTTTTTTTTTAAACATAACGTGCGATTGGAGAGAAAGAACTGAGAGGAACTAAAATGGCCGCGGGCCCTGCAAAGCACCGTGGGATTGCTGCTTCAACGGAAATAAGTACGGAAAGAAGCTTCATAGTACTATTCTGGGCCTGCTGTGGTCATGATGAGCCCTAGCTAAGACAACTAATCCGGGGATGGAAAATGCAAATTAGTCTAAAGCACCAATCCGATTGGCAGTTTAGCCTCATTTGCATTGTCCATCCCGGATTAGTTGTCTTAGCCGCAGTCGTGGCTACAGGTGCCTGACTAATACTAATAGTGATGTTTTGTTTCGCTTAGGCCTACCATTTTTGCCTCCCATTTCCTGTTTCTACCTAGCGACTTGGAGACCCTTTTAAGCTTTTCTGTTTTCTCTTTCTTTGCTTCTTTTTTTCGCATTTTCATTTATTTCTTTTTTGTTCTCATTCTCTTACATATCCTTTGACTTTTTGTCCCTTTTTGTTTTGTTTTGTTCACTCTACAGTAATTAGTAATTCTGTAAGTCTGGATATGGCTCATGGGGGTGGGGGGTGGGGGTCCCGCAGTATTCCGGAAAAACAAATGTTTGATGGAAGACATTAGTAACTCAGTAGTAGTAGTAGCCGTAGTAATAGTAGTAGTAGTAGTAGTAGTTTCTTGTAATAACAGTAACTGTACCTTTAAAAAAAAAAAAGAGCCCACACACCGCTTTTGCGTAGCACCATTGTACCATTGTTCGGAGAGAGAGAGAGAGAGAGAGAGAGAGAGAGAGAGAGAGAGAGAGAGAGAGAGAGAGAGAGAGAGAGAGAGAGAGAGAGAGAGAGAGAGAGAGAGAGAGAAGAGAGAGAGAGAGAGAGAGAGAGAGAAAGAGACAGAGAGACACAGACAGATAGAGACATAAACAAAGAGAGACAGACAGAGACGAAGAGACACAGAGAGGATGGGGGGGGGGGGGGTGTAGTATAAAGGACAGAGAGGGAAAGGGGACCAAGTTGAGTGGGAACAAAATGACTCGATTAGCGTTATGTAAATGGTGGACAAAATAATAATACAAGAAAAAAAAGGGTGAAACAGAGCACAAAAACACACACAAAAACAACATGTAAACCGAAAAAACTCGAGTTAGTCACAATGCGTGATATAAAACATACTTAAATAAGTACAATGGAAACTATGCCTTTCTGCAATGGCAAGTGTGGGTTTTTGTGTTTTCTATCAAAGTGGATTCTGACACGTTTTATACATGGTGGCAATGTAGCATGTCTTTGATAGAAAAAAAAGTCAAGCATGGGAAATAAAAATAAAAATAAACAAAACCCGGCTGTAATCCTGTTTGTGATTTTCCTTCCCTGATCTCTCTCTCTCTCTCTCTCTCTCTCTCTCTCTCTCTCTCTCTCTCTCTCTCTCTCTCTCTCTCTCTCTCTCTCTCTCTCTCTCTCTCTCTCTCTCTCTCTCCTCTCTCTCTCTCTCTCTCTCTCTCTCTCTGCTCTCTCTCTCTCTCTCTCTCTCTCTCTCTCTCTCTCTCTCTCTCTCTCTCTCTCTCTCTCTCTCTCTCTCTCTCTCTCTCTCTCTCTCTCTCTCTCTCTCACCACCCCCTCTCTCTTTTTGTGTGTCACTGTCTCTACCTCTTTTGTTGTAAAGGGTTAAAAAAAAATGCACGCATTTGTCTGATGCAACATGATGCGACTAAACGTGCAGCATCGTTTGTACAGATCGATTTTTGTGTTACAGAGTACTGGCGCTTACTATGTTCGGTCATCAAAAAGTAACTCCAAAAAACTGGAACGAAATGGGAATTACTGAGGAAAAACTGACTGGAAAGTTATCTTTGAAGTTTGATGATCGTTCAGTTTAGTAGTCTGCTGAGTCTCTTAACTAATACCAACGTTGAAATCACCGGTTCTTGTTCGATCACCGAAGCTAAGCGACATCGGGCCTGGTCAGTACTTGGATGGGTGACCGCCTGGGAACACCCCGAGGTGCTGTTGGTATTTTTTGTTTATAATGCTGCTGCCAAAAGGATTGTTTGGTCTTCGGGGACCGTTGTGGCATTCTCAAAATGGATGTGTTCTCAACTTGTCTGCGCATGTGCGAAATCGATCTTGACGTACCATCCAATTTTACCTTTTGTGTATTCGACACTAAATCGACCCTACACCTATCCCTAACCCTATCCCTATCCCTATTCCTAACCCTAACCCTAAATCTATCCCTAACTCTTCGCATATGCGCAGACATGTTGAGAACAAATCCATTTTGAGAATGCCACACCGGCCCCAATACCGAGAGAGTGGGGGTGTAACCTACCCTGGCATCTCTACTATGAGGGGCACTCCATATATTTTGCAATGTGGAAATCTGGCAGTGTGCACCTTCCTTCTGGCTAATCAAACTTTTAGAAGTACCCCTCATTATACTTAGAACCCATGCACCTGGATATTCTTTCAAATAAAACAGTTATGGCACCAGACTAGGTCAACTCAGGTATGTCAAAAATAGTGCCCTCGACGAACGCTCAAGCATATTCAATGATGTAGATTTACCCCCCACCCCCACCCCCCTACCCCCCGTTCACTAGTGTTTCACAAATTATAATAGGAAACATTTGTAAGGGAATAAGTCAAAATATTAAGTGGTTGGGAGACCAGCCAGACTCTGCAAAAGTCTGTTTTTATGCAAAATGTTCAAAGTAGCTGCAGCTGTGTGGTCACTGCGCTGTCACACTAAAATAGGGGGAGACTGGGTACCAGTGCTTGGACAGCAAACCCAAAGTGCCTTTGACTACATAGATACCTCAGTTTCAATCTACAGTGACAGCTCTTCTCTCTGGGAGGTGACCTGATGCCATGGAACCAGTTTTCAGAAGAAAAAAAATCACGACAACTATTTGTTTGATACATTTTGCTGCTATTCTGTTTTCTGTTGCAATTTACTGACGGGGTCTCGCCTGAAACATCCAAACGGGTCATTTTTGCTTGGTTTTGTTTTTTATCATATTGACAGATAAGTGGTGTGTCATTCTTCACGATGTCCCAAATGCTGGCTGACTTCCCGCCATCTCATTTGTTGTATGATTTGGGTGCAGCATTCAACCCTACCCCTTTTCTGATCTTCGGTAAACTAGTAGGGAAATAACGGTTGTAGCGCTTCTGTATACCCAGGTGTTCATGTAAGATTTGATCCAGGCTTCCTGATGCAAAGTTCATTATATTTTCCATCTCGTCAGCACTTATCCAGAGATCAGTTCTGACAAGAGTCTTTCACTGGTTATGGTCTTAACAGTCACAGCGGTCACTTGACAATTATAACGGTCATTTTCTTCTAACGTTCGTCTGCCAAACTGGAAGCCCTTGAGCCATTTATGAACTTTTGATTCTGAGCGAACAAAGTCTAAAAAGCAATTTATTGATGTGTAATACCTTTGTTTGAATGTCTTTCCTTGAGCATAAGCATAGACGTCTATAGGTAGAAATTCCCTGAGTGTGTTTAGATTTTCACTGCTTGAGATCAACGTTCACCTTGGTGGACATTTGGCTTTGATCAACGGTTATGGACTGCTGAAAAATAGTGACATTTTGCGATGTAAGTATTACGATAATGGTCTATCTCATGTCACCATTTAAATTGTTCTGATGTTGCCTCAATCTTCACATTGCAAAATATATGGAGTGCCCCTCGTACAAACAAATGTTCGCCCATCTCTCCAGAATACCAACGGTCTCCCCTGCTATCATAGTCGGCTAGGACAGTATGGCCTACACCTACATAGAGTTATATTGGTCAGTGCCTAGTTTGTTTGGACGGTGCTCATTGTTGTACTTAT
>CM065690.1:41195292-41197792 GCA_017654935.2 Phymorhynchus buccinoides
TGTTTAGACCCATTTTATCACCTGAAAAGTTGTGCTAGGGAACAATGATTTACCTTATGATGATATTTTGATATGGATTAGAACATCGACAAAAAGATAGGGGGATGGGGGCAGAGGGGGGCGGGTGCTTATGGACCCAAGGAGAGGGGGGAGTAGACAGGTGGTACATGACCACATGTGATATGATCATTTCATATCCAATTGATAGAAAGACGAAAAATAAATGAAAAAGTGATAAGCTGATATAAGCTGATATGTTTTCAGGTTTAAGTGACATAATTTGAAATAGATCATATACAATTATAATAGTGACACACCTGTTACCTGAAACCTGTTATCGGCAATACGCAGAAACCTCAAAGACATTCTCATGAGATGCAGTTACATTTGTGACAAAACACTTTATGTTATAAAGATAACATACATAAAGTTATTACTATTAGCCAATGCACGCCCATACCAAGTTTGAACATTGTAAGTCCAACGATGTGAAAGACATGGCCTCAAGAAGAAATTTCGGTTTTCACGGTCAAGCTTCAAGGTCAAGTTCAGCATGGCTACCATTTTTCTCAGGAACTATCCCTGCATCGTGATACACCTTCACACAAACTTTGAAGCCATTCTGTCCACACAGTCATTGGATACAGCTCGGATATGAAACATATAGTGTAAGGAAGAAACTTGCGGTTTTCAAGATCAAATTTACATTACAAGGTCAGCTTAGTAATGTTTTGTTTCCTATGGGCCCATCTGTGTACCATGATGCACCAACACACAAAATTAGAGGCGATTCTGTCGTCTGGTTTGAGCGCGACATGGTGAACAGACAGACAGACACAGACATGCAGTACTTTCTTTATTATAAGTATAAGGATTTATTAAATTTTCAAAATCATATTCAATTGTATTGAGTATTTTCACTTCTTTATAACAGTTCTAGATAATTTTCAACAAAACAAAATGTCTTAAGTGGAGATAATACACATAAGTAGGCACGAGAACAAGTGCGTGAAAATGTGGGCGGTTGGGGGGTGAGGGGGGGGGGAGTATAATTACATTTTAATTTGTCCTCCACTAGATTTATTCAGCTTACATTAGACACAACTGCTACAAGTAAATTTTATAGCAATAGAGGAAGAATTGATGAAAAATAAGCTCATTTTTTTTATTATGTAATATCTACAAAACCCCTACCTAAAAAGGGACGCTAACATTTTGAGCAAAAAATCAAAAATGGCTATGTTCATGAGACTTTCTGTTTTACATATGTTCATTAGACATAAAAACCTACACTTTAAAACATGTTTTAACAAAACATAAAATGTGGGCATAAATGGGTTAAAGTGATACGGCTGTGCCCAATGGAAGCTGTCTACCAGTGGCAGTCCTCCCTATACGCCGTAAAGAATTGTTGGTTGTTGTCACTCCACGGGTGGAGTGAATGTGTGGGTGGAATCATGAATGGAGCGAAGTCCCCTGAAGTCGGAGTATGGCCGCCCATGTGGCGGAGCCCTTTAAATGCAGCCATACACGTAATCTTCCCACCCAAGGCCGTGCGAAATGTTCAGTCATGGTACTGGGTGTGCCCCCAGAGCGTTTAAGCTGGGGAACGAAAACAACAACAACAACATTGTGCAGCTCTCGTTTAACTATTGTTCCCAACTTTATACTAATGTCAGTTAATGTTGTTGCTGTTGCTGCTGCTAAAAGACTCCTGGGATCATCCAAACAGCCGAAGCACTTGAACACTATGATACAAATGCATCAGCTAGGGATGAGACCATTGCGTGTGTGATCGAGCTAAAAGAATCCCGCGGGATCATCCAAACAGCTGAAGCACTTGAACGCTATGGTACAAGTGAATCAGCTAGGGATGAGAACATTGCGTGTGTTACCGTTTTTGATCACCCCGCCACGTGAGCAGCCACACTCCGACTTCGGGGGATTTTAGAGACCGATGATGTTATGCTAGGATCTTACCATGGCTAAAGACAATCCCCGCATGCAGAGCATTACAACATTTTGATGCAGCCTTGGTGTTCTAACCTATGTCGATTGGTCTGACTTAGCCATAAGCCAAGGCGACAGTTAACTCATTCAAGTCGTTCCAGCCATATTTGTGCGGAATTAATAGATAGCTGTCACTTTGATGCATGTGCTTCAAGGGAAGTAACTCTGTGTGCATACCATACCTTGGTCACTTCTAAACTCGCTTTGCTCCATTAGACCACAATTTTGCCTCTGACTTTGCTTTCGTAGTGATTTGTTATGGGAAAACAATTGGTGTAGAGAGTCTACCGTTTCCCTATTTCTAAACCTGAAATAAAAACCTGTAATCGTCTTTCATTTCTCCTTTTGTTTATGTATGTTTTGTTTGTGTGTACGACTGGAGTGGTTTGTGAGCTTTTTGAATAATTCAAAATCATTGCGATGCGAATGAGTTAATGATAAAAGCCATTTGAGCCAATACTAAATACAGCAGACTGCATGACTACTGGGA
>CM065690.1:41200292-41202792 GCA_017654935.2 Phymorhynchus buccinoides
GCTTTTTGCAGACGACACCACAATCCATAAAAACGGTTATAATGCTGATTCAATCTGTTCTGAATTGCTGAGTGACATTAATAATTTAGTTGACTGGTCAGAGCAAAATCATATGGCATTACATCCAACAAAATATAAATTCATGTTAATCACAACAAGACAAAAGAGGCAAAACTTTAAACATCAGTTAAGCACTCCAACTATCTATGAAAAGTCTCTAGAAGAAGTTACTTCACACAAATTACTCGGCCTATACATTGACAACAACTTATCATGGTCAAAACACATGCAAATACTGGCCAAGAAAATCTCAAAAAAAAGTATTCCAGCTCAATAGAATAAAGCACTTTTTGGATCAACATACCCGTAAACTTTTTTCCCATGCCTATATACAGCCTGACATTGATTATGCATCAACATGTTGGGATTCAGCTAGTAAAAACACACTCAAACACGTTGAAAGATTATATAGACGTTCTCTTAAACTCATACTCCTTAGATCGTCCTCCCTTGAAACCAATGACTATAAAGAACTCAACATTCTACCATTTGATTTGAAATGTCTACTAAACAAAGGTACCCTTATGTACAAGATCATAAATAAGTTAGTACCAAAATATCTTATTACTAAATTTAAAGTCCATGCAATTCGAAGCAAAACCAAATTAATAATGCCCCGCCCCAGAACAGATCTATATAAAGTATCCCTTACATACTCAGGTGGTAAACTGTGGAACGACATCCCTGATAATTTCAAAAATAAAACTAGCGTATCTTCCTTTCGTAAATCTTATCACAAGTACATAATGGACAATCTTGTCCATCAGTTATGTTAATGAGTTTTACTATTAAAAAAAATCCAACTTATGCCAAGATTCTTGTAAATCTTTTATGTCTCTCTGTATATCTGTTTAATGTCCCAATTTGATTCTCTGTCAATTATTTCATGTGCCAATTTTTGTTTCATTTTCTTGACTTGATTGTTTTTATGTCATTTTTTCATTGCCTAATGCATGGGTGTGAGTGTATGAGAGAGAGGGCCAGGTGCAAAGAAGCTATTGCAGCTTATCCTTTTTACCCTCAATAAAACATTCTCTCTCTCTCTCTCTCTCTCTCTCTCTCTCTCTCTCTCTCTCTCTCTCTCTCTCTCTCTCTCTCTCTCTCTCTCTCTCTCTCTCTCTCTCTCTCTCTCTCTCTCTCTCTCTCTCTCTCTCTCTTGCTCTCTCTATCACTGTCTCTGCCTCTCTCCAGACATTTTCTCTGTCTCTGTCTCTCTCTCTCTAACTCCGTCTCTGCCTCTCTCCAGTGTCTGTCTGATTTAGCTCACTGTGCGAGTCTCTGTCTCTTTGTCTCTCTGTCAGCCAGACTCTGTCTCTGTCTCTTCTCTCTCTGTCTCTGTCGCTCTCTCACACTGTCAACCAGACTTTCTCGCTGTCCATCTCTGTCTTTATCCGTCTGTCTCTGTTTCTGTATCTTCCAGACATTGTCTCTGTCTCTCTGTGCGTCTCTGTCTGTCTCTCTCGTTCCTTCTGTTGTCTAGCTATCTCTGTCTGTCTGACTGTCCCTCTCCAGACTTTGTCTCCGTCTCTCTCTCTCTCTCTCTCTCTCTCTCTCTCTCTCTCTCTCTCTCTCTCTCTCTCTCTCTCTCTCTCTCTCTCTCTCTCTCTAGCTCTCTCTCACTCTCTCTCTCTCTCTCTCTCTCTCTCTCTCTCTCTCTCTCTCTCTCTCTCTCTCTCTCTCTCTCTCTCTCTCTCTCTCTCTCTCTCTCTCTCTCTCTCTCTGATATTCTCTCTCTCTCTCTCTCTCTCTCTCTCTCTCTCTCTCTCTCTCTCTCTCTCTCACTCTCTCTCTCTCTCTCTCTCTCTCTCTCTCTCTCTCTCTCTCTCTCTCTCTCTCTCTCTCTCTCTTTCTCTCTTCCCCCCCCCCTCTCTCTCTCTGTGTAACTGTCTCTGTCAGTCAGTATGTCTCTCTCCAGACTTTGTCTCTGTCTCTGTCTCTATGTGTGTGTGTGTGTGTGTGTGTGAGAGAGAGAGAGAGAGAGAGAGAGAGAGAGAGAGAGAGAGAAGGTAGTATTTACAAGAAAGAGAGACAGACGTAGGCACAGATGGTGAGAGTGTTGGGAGAGACAGAGACAGGCAGACAGACAGTTGAACAAACAGACTGACAGACAGACAGGATACATATATGTATCCCACCCAATCCGTGAAAGAGAAGAGAGAGAGAGAGAGAGAGAGAGAGAGAGAGAGAGAGAGAGAGAGAGAGAGAGAGAGAGAGAGAGAGAGAGAGAGAGAGAGACAAAGAGACAGTGACAGAGACAGACAACAGAAGGAACGAGAGAGACAGATACAGAGACTCACAGAGAGACAGAGACAATGTCTGGAAAGAGACAGAAACAGACAGAGAGACAGAGAGACAGAGAAAGACAGAGACAAAGTCTGGTTGTCCGAGAGACAAAGAGACAAAAACTCGCATAGAGACAGACACGAGAGAGAGAGAGAGA
>CM065690.1:41207792-41257792 GCA_017654935.2 Phymorhynchus buccinoides
ATTGTGTTCCTACATTTGGGCAGTAAGGATTGAGCCTATTCTAAATGTGTCACATAGCAATCCCACAATATTACAGACAAAATCTGTTATGTAGCCAAGTAAGTTTAACGGACATTTTTTGCTCAAAGATGGCCGGCGGTGAAAGGGTTAAGTGGCAGTGGCCGATATGTCCAATAACGTTTATT
This sequence comes from Phymorhynchus buccinoides, assembly GCA_017654935.2. Lineage (NCBI taxonomy): Eukaryota > Metazoa > Mollusca > Gastropoda > Neogastropoda > Raphitomidae > Phymorhynchus > Phymorhynchus buccinoides. The sequence continues at coordinate 41,207,978 of CM065690.1, forward strand.
TACTTAAATCTGCTTATCATTTTGTGTCTGTTTGTACGGTGTCAAAGAATCATTATTATGCACGTTTTTGTGTCGGTGGGCGATGTGGAATAACGTTTCTTTTGTGGAGCCTGCAATGCTCAAGAGCGATATCAGGCCATGATAATTACACATTTACCGTCTGTTGGTGCTTTTGAAGTATGTACACATACGGTTGAATAATTGGTGAAGTGTGGTTTTGTTTCAAACATATACAATACCATGGAACCAGCCTTACCCCTTTACAAATATTAATAATTAAATTGGAAAATCTGAGTGTTATCCCTAATGTTTATATCACAACATCTGGACTGGGGTGGTTCCAAAGGCTTGGTTGGGGGTCTCGAAGCTGATGATAACTTGAATGTAAAAGTCGCAAAGAAGGCCTTACCGGGAAGACAAAGGTAAAAAGGCAAGATCCGCCTCTGATGGGGAAAATCTGGAATTGGTGTGTGTGTGTGTGTGTGTGTGTGTGTGTGTGTGTGTGTGTGTGTGTGTGTGTGTGTGTGTGTGTGTGTGTGTGTGCGTGCGTGCGTGCGTGTGCGTGCGTGCGTGCGTGCGTGCGTGCGTGCGTGCGTGCGTGCGTGCGTGCGTGCGTGCGTGCGTGCGTGCGTGCGTGCGTGCGTGCGTGCGTGCGTGAGTGCGTGAGTGCGTGCGTGTGTGTGTGGTTTTAAATATTCGCATTTGTTTTGAAACAAAGAATATTAGGCCTACTTGTCATTCGAAAAAAAAAAAATTGGTGTTACTGCTTGTCAGCGTGCTTGTTTGAAATAATTGAGTCTGTGCAAAATTAATTTGCTATCTATAAAGTGTGTGTGCTAAAGGTCGAAATCGCTACACGTTGCAATAAATTAAAAACTCGTTCACGTGCATACTTACAGAGACCTTTACTAGAGTATCACTATGTTGCCATGGGGAGAGAACGAAACGTTTCAACGTGTATTTCGACCGGTATCGTCCGTGTTTGATTATGACCACATTGTAACGAAGGAGGTAATTGCTATTCAGGAAAGCTGGGCTGGAATTTGGTTTACCGTGGAGACGATTTGCCCATGGTACATCCCCACTCTCTACCATGAGGACTTTAGCACAGGTAGCGTGGACGATGGTCCCCACAGACCAACTAATCCCCGAGGTGGGGCACAAATCCGTTTTAGTCTGAGGAACTGGGGAAAAGGTAGGCTGTTTTGGGTTGATGTGGGGTGACTTGAAGAATAGAGGAGATATGAGTGAGAGTCGGTTTGCTTGTAGAAAACGGTGGTTGCAAGGGTATTGGATAGAGATGGTAATGTCAAGCCTGTATGAAGGTCAAATTCCATCCCTATTCAAACGCTTTATAGATGATTGCCTAGGTGTGGCCACTTGTTCCAAAGAATGTCTTCTCAAATTCATCGACTATCTGTCCAACTTCCATCCTTCACTTCAGTTCACCCACGCCGTTTCCTCGTCCTCCGTCGCCTTCCCTGACATTACCATCTCAATATTGCTGCTTGTACTCTATTTCAACAGTTTGTCATCAAATAAACCTTTTTGATCTTGGATAAAGCAATACTGAGAGAGAGAGAGAGAGAGAGAGAGAGAGAGAGAGAGAGAGAGAGAGAGAGAGAGAGAGAGAGAGAGAGAGAGAGAGAGAGAGAGAGAGGAGAGAGAGAGAGAGAGAGAGAGAGAGAGAGAGAGAGAGAGAGAGAGAGAGAGAGAGAGAGAGAGAGAGAGAGTGTGAGAGATAGAGAGAGAGAGAGAGAGAGAGAGAGAGAGAGAGAGAGAGAGAGAGAGAGAGAGAGAGAGAGAGAGAGAGAGAGGAGAGGGAGAGGAGGAAACATTCGCATTTTGTTCTCTGTCTGTGTCTGTCACTTTGTCTGTCTGTTTGTCTGTCTGACTCTCTCTCTCTCTCTCTCTCTCTCTCTCTCTCTCTCTCTCTCTCTCTCTCTCTCTCTCTCTCTCTCTCTCTCTCTCTCTCTCTCTCTCTCTCTCATGCTTGTAGGTAATGCATGTATGTTCTTAATTTTGCTTATTATTCATTCAATAATTATTTCTTTAATCATATTAGTTTTATTTCCTTGATCCTTGCTTTTGTTCTACCTGAATTGTAACGTGTCACGGGCCTATATACAATTAAACATTTGTCATTGTCATTCTCTCTCTATTTCTCTCTCTCTCTCTCTCTCTCTCTCTCTCTCTCTCTCTCTCTCTCTCTCTCTCTCTCTCTCTCTCTCTCTCTCTCTCTCTCTCTCTCTCTCTCTCTCTCTCTCTCTCTCTCTCTCTCTCGTTCTCTCTTGGTAAATATCTCTCGCACTATGGTCTTGTTTGAAGACCATATTTTTTCATTACAAAAGAATAATTTCAAAATACTGCTGAGATTAATATTGATCGATGCAATTAGCGATTTGTTTGTATCCAATATCGACGAATATCAACAATTCAATGCAATGCATAATGCAGTATTGATAAGCTACGAATAAACCTTTACGAGAGAGTTTGCAAACCTATCATAATTATAGTCTTAGTGACGGAAAATAGAATGACTAAAGAAATCGATAAAAAGGGGCACCCTGACGGATACGTTTTTTGCAAGAAACGCGTCGAGATCACCAGGAAAACACCCTTTACAGATATTGCAACGTTCACTTTGCTCTGGTTTCCTAGAAATCAAACTGTCAAATTGGCGATTCCTCCTTGGCGGATGTACTGGAAGTCAGATTCTTTCAGTTAAAGAGAAGGCATGTGCCTTCTCTTTTCTAATGGCCGCCTGAGTCAGACCAAATTTTTTGCACGAAATTTCCACAATACAAGCCTTTTTTATTATACTATTTTTGGCTATTTTAGACAATTTACTAAAATGAGTTTCGCTCACAACAAAGGAATTAGCTCCTTTTTTAAAATCTGCACTACAAAGAAGAAAAAGCTTCAACCATTCTGCATGGCCTCCACCCACCCGGCCTCCACCCACCCCGTCCAAAATGGCTTCTCTCTCTGGCAACTCCGCCAAGGAGGAATCGCCGTTTTGACGGTTTGATTTCTAAGAAAGCAGAGCAACGTGAGTGTTCCGATCCTTAAAAAGACTGTCTTTCTGGTGATCTCGACGTCTTTCTTGCAAACACTCATCCGTCAGGGTGCCCCTTTGAAACGTTTCGAGTATCTTTTTGTGCCGCAAACCCCTATTTCATTTCGTTATATACAATAATAGGAACCTCTCACGTGTCATGCAGGATAAGTTACATCATTTTTACTTCAGAATCCGATATCCTTGCATGCACGCACGCAGACATCACGTGACAGGAAGTCAGTGTGCTTCCTGCTTCTTCTTCTTTTGACATGACCAGACAGGCTCAGCTTAACTCGAGTTGCGGCGAGCGAGTTCAAGTTGACATAAACTTGAGATGCAGCTTAGAATATAATATGCGGCCGACATTGATTTGAAGACACCAAGTTTTGGTCATTGTTGGAGGCATTGCTAGTAGGTTATTTGAATAGTTGTGAACGGATTTTAATTTCCTACTCTGGAAGATTAGAGTACACGTATTTTTATATAGGGGAAGACGGGGTAAAAAGCGCATGGGCGGGTAAGAAGCCCACCCCAATTATCTCATGAAATGAAGCAAATTTCAGTCTCATTTTGCCCATGAGACGAGCGTTAATGTCTAGCATTCGTCTCATGGGCAAATTTGACTGAAATTTTCTTTATTTCATGAGATAATTGGGGTGGGCTTCTTACCCGCCCATGCGCTTTTTACCCCGTGTTCCCCTAGTTTATGCATGTGAACTTCATTAAAGGTGGATCCTGACGGATGAGATTTTGCAAGAAACACGTCGAGATCACCAGAGAGACAGCCTTTTCAAGGATCGGAACACTCACTTCGCTCTGGTTTCCTATAAATCAAACCGTCAAAACGGCGATTCCTCCTTGGCGGAGATGCCGGAGTGAGTAGCCATTTTGGATGGGGTGGGTGGAGACCAATCCCATTGTGGTTGAAGCTTCTTCTTTTTTTGTAGTGCAGTAAAAAGAAATTGGAGCTATTGCCTTTGTTGTGAGCGAAACTCCTTTAAATAAACTGTATAAAATTAAAAATAAATAAATGAAAACGTGTGTATTGCGAAAATTTCGTGCAAACGATTTGGTCTAAACTCAGGCGGACATTAAAAAAGAGACGGCACACACCTCTTTCAGTGAAATAATTTGACTTCCCGCACCTCCGCCAAGGAGGAATCGTCGATTTGACGGTTTGAATTCCAGGAAACCAGAGCAAAATGAGAGTTGCGATCTCTGTAAAGGGTGTTTTCCTGGTGATCTCGACGTTTTTCTTACAAAAGCCCATCCGTCAGGGTGACCCCTTAAGACCCCTTGTGTGTTGTTTTTAATTTGTATCGAATTTTGAATGCATGCTATTTGCAGATTTTCTGTAATGGAAGTGACCATCGTATTTTGGAGAGCGTGTTTTATTTTTGGGGGTGGCAGTGGATTTTGTGAGAGGGCGTCTTTTGACTGAATTCCTTTTACAAAGTGTGTCGCTTAAATGATATAATCATAACTTATCAGGAATTCTGTATTGTGAGAGAGAGAGAGAGAGAGAGAGAGAGAGAGAGAGAGAGAGAGAGAGAGAGAGAGAGAGAGAGAGAGAGAGAGAGAGAGAGAGAGAGAGAGAGAGAGAGAGAGAGAGAGAGAGAGAGAGAGAGAGAGAGAGCATGGGCCGCGTGTATGCATATATTGGTGCATTAATTCCTGTCGATGTTTTCAGAGAGGGTGGGATGTTATCAGAGAATGACAGTGCTGGAGAACGAATCATGTTGTCTTTGTTACTTTATTTCTTTGCATTGAAATGTTGGTAGTATGACTGTCTTGTTGATTTTACTGCATGTTTTTCATCTTTCAATGTTGCTTTTGTAAAGCGCGTCAAGCATACTACTGTATGGATTTTAGCGCTATATGAAATACAAATTATTATAAATTGTTATTACGCTGGGTATTTTCTTTCCTGAACTTGTGAGTTGAGTTAATCACTTCCCTAGGCCAGCAGTGATTTTCATTATTTTTTAATAATTCTAAGAATGTAGAGTGTAGAGAGGCATTTTTTGTGTCTGTGCATGCGATCCTTGTGTGACTGACGTGGAAGGAAAGGGAGGATGGTACCTCGTGTCAAGTAAACCCGAGTTCGAACCTGGGTACAGGGGATTTTTCCTCTCACTTTACACTAGGCCTTACGGTCTGGACGTGGAGTCTTTCGGATGAGACGATAAACCAAGGTCCTGTGTGCCCATGCACTTAGCACACGTTAAACCCAGTGGCAACGAAAAGGTTGTTATTTGTTCAAAATTAACCCTCCTCCCACGTCAGTCACACAAAGATCGCATGCACACAAAAACATTGTGTGGCGCGCCTCTGGCTGCGACGCGCCCTCCAGGTGGGAGCAACCCGAATTTCACAGAGACGCCTCCGTGACTATAAAGTACGTAATACCTAATAAGAATGTAACTGGTTTGAATTGCTTCCATTTATGTTTTTTTTTGCTGTCAGTGGGCTTTCAACAACCTAGCACCAATGTATGTCTTGTGATGGAAGTGTGCGCAAGATCAGAGTGTTCTGGTTGTTTATGTTATGTCCACATCTTGCAAACACAATAATATATCAATAATCTCTCTCTCTCTCTCTCTCTCTCTCTCTCTCTCTCTCTCTCTCTCTCTCTCTCTCTCTCACTCTCTCCATCACACACACACACACACACACACACACACACACACACACACACACACACAGAGGGAGAGAAAGAGAGATAAAAAGAGAGAGGGGGGGAGAGAAAGAGAGAGGGGTAGAGAGAGAGAGAGAGAGAGAGAGAGAGAGAGAGAGAGAGAGAGAGAGAGAGAGAGAGAGAGAGAGAGAGGGAGAGAGAGAGAGGTGACTCACAAACGCACAAGCATGTATTAATTCCGTGGGGTTTTCATTTTACATTTTATTTTCTGAGAAAAAAAACCTCAAGAAAAATGATACATGATGAAAACAACAACAAAAATGGTACAAGTTCAAAATGAGATACGTGGTCATTACACATGCTACACTGTCATGCTATTTAAGTAAACGAAAAGAAAGTGACTGTTTACACAAGCCAGATATGACAACATCCCTTTCCAGATTACTAGCTGCAATATCAGAGTTAGGGGAACATGACTTAATTTTCCCCAAACATCTAGCATTCTAGATGTGTAGGACATAAGACCTGAAATGACTGAGATCTGATTTTGTAAAAACGAACATTTTTGTGTACCCCGCCCCTCCTGGCTATGGATTATGTGATAATTTAAAGCCCGTTTCTTTTTTAAACAAAGTGTCAAAATGAGCAGACGAACAGACATAGTATAATACGCAAGTTTATGCACTGTTACGAATTCATTGGCATCGAAAATGTAAACGAAAGTCAGATTTACCATAATTATCTAAACCGTTACTTGCAGACTGCGATCAACAAGAGCAATATCTAACATAATGCAATCCTCGAGAGAGTGAGAAAGAGAGAGAGAAGGGGGGGGGGGGGGGCACAGAGAGAGAGAGAGAGAGAGAGAGAGAGAGAGAGAGAGAGAGAGAGAGAGAGAGAGAGAGAGAGTTTGCTTGAATCGATATATTTTAAATCTAGTGAGTAGGGAGGTCACATAAACATGCAGAAAATGTAAATAAACCAAAGACTAGCATATGAAATCGTCTACATAGACCAACAACCCTGTATCCCAATGCATATTAAATAGTACAGATACACAGTCGTTGCTGATTTTCGTTTGGGGACAGAGTGGGTTAAAGCAGAAGGTAGGTGGGGAGATGGTTCTCCATGTTCTCTTTCAACCTCATCCTCCTCTTCAACATGACACACTTAACTTAAACGATTAGAACTAAACTCCAGCAACAGTTAACAAAAGATGCATGACAATTACGTCCATGGAATACAATTCATGCACACGTTTGTTCAAGCCTAACTTTACAAAGAACACAAATCATTCACACATTGTTTCTCAAAGTTGAAACATGCATGTACATTTTTCTCAAATTTGTTTTGATGTGGTAGTCTTCTGCAATAGCATTGGCGTCATCACGCATACGTTCAATAGTATTTCAGCCCATACACTCAGGCCTCTTGTTGTCAGTTGTTATGTTGACTACTGGACAATGTTTTGCGTTATTTATATCTCCGTCGTTGTGTGTTGTGTGGTTATATTGCGGCTCTCTCGTGTGTGGACAATAAATAAGACGTTTGCAAGTCTGGGTGTCATTCGTTTGTACATGGCCCCTCCTCCAAAGGAGTCCAGAAACATGTATGTTATGATGTAATGATCATACACAAAATGATTCCCACAGAAAGGAACATTTTGAGTATACACCTGTCCTCACAAGGTGTTTAGTAGTTATGCCAGTAAATGCTGCTTCATCCAAACGTACGACAAAACAAAGAAACTCCAATAATAATAATAATAATAATAATAATAATTTATAATCATTCAAATGAAAAGAATTATTATATTCATCATCGACATTTTTGGTACTCGCTGATATAAAAACAATTCTGATCATACATGACATTCAGTTGGACCTACACTGTTAATGCTTCACCATACATTGTGTTCTGTATTCGTCACTTCTTTCACTCCAACAAATGATTCAATGACTCTCCTGCTAAAATATCCCACAATTAATTTGCGTTCACCAGACCTGTCTACCCCCTACACAAGTCTGGAGTAGTCTGGATGGGTGAAATGAGTAGCTTGGGTGCAAAATGTGTAGTTCTATTCATTAAACCATCAAACGATGTTCACTTAAAATGAGTAATTAGAGCATTCTTTTCAATTTTGGGAGTAGTAGAAATCCAAATTGAGTAGAATACTACTCAAAAAGAGAAGAGTAAACAGGTCTGGTTCACGTATAAACACATTTTGATCTGTTCCACAAAGCACACATAACTAGGCTTTCTCACTTCTCGCTCAGACATACAAACACATACAAACGCGCGCACAGCACTAAACATGACAACAGTTGGTTAAATATAAAAAGGACTCTCACATTATTTTTACCTCTATAGTTCATACACAAGTTTTCTTGTACAAAAGAACCACTTCGAAAGAAACTGTGTTATTCAGTACGCCTTGTTTTCTCTTTTTGTAAGTAAGTAATGTTTTCTTCTTCTTGTTTGTGCGTTTGAAACAAAGAAAAAAAGAAAAGAAAACGCCGTTAGGTTGGTTTTGCGAGCTTATTTCTCCAAATTTATATGATAGGCACACAGAACAGAACAAGAAGGCCGTCATCTTTTATTTTATTTTTAATTCGCGATATGAAATATACCAGTATGTCAGTTGTTATATGAAAAAAAAGTCCCATGTTTTGCTCAAGTTGATAATATACAGTTGATTAGGCCTACTACAGCTAGTGTATGGAGATTTCGAGTTGTGTTGTTATTAATTTCCTTTTATTTACATTCTGGCCCTATCCTCCAGATTTTCGAACTTCTTTTTAGAGTTTTTAAAACAATGCCTCATGTCTAGTTATTTTGATGCACCCATCAACTTATTTTGTATTATATCTTCTCTGTAACCATTTATCTTTTGAACCATTTTTGCGTTAATAGCGGAAGAAGTGGGTTCGTAAAGGTTTGGAATAATTGTTGAAGGGTTAAAAAGATCGTTGGATTTTTGTCTATTTTTGTTAAAACTTTGCAACGTTTCATTCGCGACGGATTTGTCTGAAAGTAAATTAACCCTTTCCGAAAACGTAATAATATGACGGAATGCTCGTTCCACTTTACTTTCTATCTTATTTCTAACTCTCCGCACTAAAACCATCCTCGCTATTCCTTCACACACACACACGCACACGCACACACACACACACTTGACCATTTCCAATAACAATCAATCAGGCGCTTTGTTTCAAAGCAATCCGTTTCTTTGGTAGAAACTAAATCTTTTGAGATGTGGATTCAATAGACAATGGAGACGGATACATAACTGAATCGTATTCCATTGACCAAGCAGGAAACTGTGCTCTCTCTCCTCCTAACCATTAATGCGTAGTGTTGTTAGTTCAGGAAATAGGAATTGTTCGGAAATAATTAAGGGGAGTAATTTCATGCTGTGTGGGAGTTATCTTCCCTAATTCAATCGGTCAAACAGGGGAAGTCACTCTACCATCAGCTCTCGTAGCCTATCGACTCGTGTGTTTGAGCAGACATACAGCACTTAGAACACCGTGCGTCATTCTAAAACTTTGTCATTTATATTTTTAGGTCACATTTTGCAAGTTTGTGGCCACTGGCCACCCCTAATTTTTCTTTTTAAAAATGTTTGCAAGTCGCTGACACGCATCCTGCGGCTTCAAGCTTCGACGCCATTGTTGCTATGGTATTTGACCGAGTAATGGAGGTAAGCAACTCTAATTTTCATGAAGTGCTCTCCCCTAGTTTTTTGTTCTGAAAATCGTCTATTGAGGAAAACGTCCGAATAAATTTTGTTTTTGAAAATGAAGAAAGAAACATTTTCGAAAATATGTTTACTTTCTGAACTGAAAAACAGCAGAATTCTTCGTAAGGAAACAAACTCAACGGACATAGGTAAGGAAAAACGAATACTCATCTTCCGAAAAAACAACAATTACGAATGTTTAATTAATGACTGTTTAAAGTTAGGAAAAAGAACACAGACTTTCATTACAACGAAAAAATAATGTTCTATGTGCTGTTGGTGAATAGAAACCTATTTAAACCAAACAATAAAGAAACAAAAGTGTTAAAAGATTGAGAAAGAAATTCGAGGGGTACCATAGCCGATGAGGTTTAACCGAGGCGTGGTTACTGCTACACCTACCTGTATTAATTTAAAAACATCGGGACTTTACTGGTTTCGTACTGCCTCCGGGCATTGCCTCCAGTATTGTTCCCACCATATTTGTATTTACAAATGTCCCATATGTGTCTGATTCAGACCAAGAGGACGTAAAACACCATTCTCGCGCGAAAGAAATTCGAAGGTTATTTTAAAGGGAAAATGCAAAACTTATTAATTTTGGAAGACCGAAAGCAATAATTGTTTTTTAATTAAATGTTCGAGATTCTGTCAGTGTGACACAGGCCAGGTTTGCGAATTATCTGCCTTTATATCTTCAGGAATCAGGATTGTTGAAATCCTTTTCTTTTTCTTCTTGCTATTATGTTTAAATGGTGATTTTGTATTTGCTCGTTTGTATGTTATTATTTTATGTGTGTGGTAGCACAATTTGTGTACAGTATGTTTATGCAAGCTCATTTAGAAATGTGCATTATTCAAATTTGAAAAAGAGAAAGAAAGCTGATGAATGTGATGGTGCAAGCAAAACAACCACAGATACAAGTTGTTCAGAATGTCTTTTGAGAAAATGCAATAGTCAACCTCCAAAATACACATTTTCTGTTTAGGGCATATCTATATCTAACATTTAACCAATATACAAAACATACAATGCAAGTTTGAATGATTTCTTCCTTTGTTGCATTATTTTTTTGGGGGGTTAAATCAAAGCAATAGACACAAAGAGCCAAAACACCAGACCTATTTACCCCTTACACAAGTCTTGAGTAGTCTGGATAGCTAAAATGAGTAGTTTGGGCTCAAAATGTGTAGTTTTATTCATTAAACCATCAAACAATGTTCACTGAAAATGAGTAATTAGAGCATTGTTTTCAATTTTGAAGAGTAGTAGAGGTCCAAATTGAGTAGAATACTACTCGAAAAGAGTAGAGTAAACAGGTCTGGAACACTCTTCAGTGTTCAATGTCTGAAAATGATGGATTCTGAATGTCAACCTTCCAATGGTCGTACAATCAAAACTAGCCAAGATAATTCAATTGTTTTCTGTGCCCTTACTAAGACTCTTTGCTACATCTTGTGAAAACAAAACCAACTTATGCCAAAGTTAAACCATCAAACAATGTTCACTGTAAATGAGTAATTAGAGCATTGTTTTCAATTTTGAAGAGTAGTAGAGGTCCAAATTGAGTAGAATACTACTCGAAAAGAGTAGAGTAAACAGGTCTGGAACACTCTTCAGTGTTCAATGTCTGAAAATGATGGATTCTGAATGTCAACCTTCCAATGGTCGTACAATCAAAACTAGCCAAGATAATTCAATTGTTTTCTGTGCCCTTACTAAGACTCTTTGCTACATCTTGTGAAAACAAAACCAACTTATGCCAAAGTTAAACCATCAAACAATGTTCACTGTAATGAGTAATTAGAGCATTATTTTCAATTTTGAAGAGTAGTAGAGGTCCAAATTGAGTAGAATACTACTCGAAAAGAGTAGAGTAAACAGGTCTGGAACACTCTTCAGTGTTCAATGTCTGAAAATGATGGATTCTGAATGTCAACCTTCCAATGGTCGTACAATCAAAACTAGCCAAGATAATTCAATTGTTTTCTGTGCCCTTACTAAGACTCTTTGCTACATCTTGTGAAAACAAAACCAACTTATGCCAAAGTTAAACCATCAAACAATGTTCACTGAAAATGAGTAATTAGAGCATTGTTTTCAATTTTGAAGAGTAGTAGAGGTCCAAATTGAGTAGAATACTACTCGAAAAGAGTAGAGTAAACAGGTCTGGAACACTCTTCAGTGTTCAATGTCTGAAAATGATGGATTCTGAATGTCAACCTTCCAATGGTCGTACAATCAAAACTAGCCAAGATAATTCAATTGTTTTCTGTGCCCTTACTAAGACTCTTTGCTACATCTTGTGAAAACAAAACCAACTTATGCCAAAGTTGCATTAAGTCAGACCTGTTTACCCCCTACGCAAGTCAAAAGTAGTCTGGATAGCTGAAATGAGTAGTTTTGGTGCAAACTGTGTAGTTTTAGTCATTAAACCATCAAACAATGTTCACTGAAAATGAGTAATTAGAGTATTATTTTCAATTTTGAAGAGTAGTAGAGGTCCAAATGGAGCAGAATACTACTCGAAAAGAGAAGAGTAAACAGGTCTGTTAAGTAGATTTTTTTCTCAGATCACAAATCAAACGCACACTCTAAGTGACAAAACAATGCCATTTCTTGGGTCGTGTCTAAGCTCTATGTTATTGAAGATTTGTAAACAGCTACAGTATCTCTTTTTCAAGACTGTATAATTATGCTTGATAAATGTAATAGACTGTGCGTTTACAATTCAAGTTCGTACTATTACAGATTTATAGAACTGGAATGCATGTATACGACCGCTGCGCAGTTTCAGACTGGCTCCTCTTAAATCTTTCTTCTTCTTCTTCTATTTTTTGAAACAATACAATCAGAACGCTGTTGTTTGTAACAAGCAGCAGCATTATTAATGTACAACATGGAATAATAAGCAAGCAAATCAATACGAGCATCGTCAGATATGCTTGCTGTATAAATACATTGTAAAATGTGATCGCCGGCTTTCATCTAGAAACTGTGCTGAGACTCTGTATTCATGTGTGACGGTGGGAATGGATTTGGTAGAAGGGGAGAGGAAGAGAGAGAGGGAGTGAGTGAGAGAGAGAGAGAGAGAGAGAGAGAGAGAGAGAGAGAGAGAGAGAGAGAGAGAGAGAGCGCGCGCGCGCGCGCGAGAGAGAGAGAGAGAGAGAGAGAGAGAGAGAGAGAGAGAGAGAGAGAGAGATATGAAAATCCAATGGTACACTAAAAGTGAAAAAGATAACAACAAACGAATGAGTTACACGTCGATTTATTAGGTTTTTTTGTATTTTATTAAAAATGTATTTTTATTACAGCCTAGCTGTGATGTGAACCGGTATTCAAACTCGGTCCTCATACAAATAATTATACTGCTTTCGAAAAAAAATCAATTCGAAGATAAAGAAATACATTTATCAAAGAAAACGAAATACAAAATACAAAATAAGAAGTCGTTCAGACATCGACGTAAAAAAATACTTTCTATAAAATAAAATAAAATAAAAAAACTAAAAAAAAACTCCCCCCTATCATTTAAATCACAATATCGTATGGCAGCACTTTTCACGATGCTGTCGTAAAAACATGCAGGGGAAAAGGCAGCTTCGCACAACAGCAAGATAAGGACTGAATAAAAAATCTACCAGTCCCGCATTGCCATAAAAAAGGGGTATGATTTTATGATTAGGGGAGACTTATTGATATGGTACCTGTCATGCAATTCGTACCACCTGGTTTCCTACTAAATGGTAGAAGATTAGAGAGGGGTGAGGGGGTTAAAAATAATTGGACAGGAGAAGGGAAACGTTTTATCACTATCAAAATGTAACAAAGCGGAAAGCCCTTTGCAAGGCAAACGAAATTTCATTTTGAAAGCATCTGATGTTATTTCGGGTTATCGCTTTGGGGGGAATATTTAGAAGAATGACCTTTTGTTAAAGCCAGATCACTGCATTCTACCGTTGAATACGTTCAATAGAACTCCTGGTACGATATCAGTAAGTAGGTGGCACGAATTCCGTAACAGGTCTTGTAATTCATACCTTTCTAAGAAAACAGTATTTTTATTATTAAGCCAAAAATCAAAAGCTTATCTATATAAGTATATATATATATATAGCCCTCTACCAGCAGTACCCATGGTGACAGTTTTAAAGCTTTCGAATTATGTGCCCTTGAGATAAACAGCTCTATGCTTAGGAGGTACCATATCAATAAGTGTCCCCTATTTCATAATTAATAAATGTTGATATGCTTGTCATTTTTTTTGTTTTGTAAGCAAACAAAACTCCAAAATATGTTGTCACTCAATACATTTTAAGTAAATAAAAAAAAAGTGGGACTAATGCGGACTACTGTTTTAGTTAATTTACTCATCTGATTTTTTTCTGATATTGCAAATGCCTGTTGCCTTTTTCCATGCTTGTAATACTTTTTCTCTCTCGTAAAATTACTTCATTAAGCTTCATTTAAGGTATCAAATTGTAATCTTATTAAGCTATCTCATGAAAAAGACTTATTTAACTCAAACACATGTCTTAAAACAATAATAATATGTGCAGATATTTTAACCAACCCAATACGATGGTCATACTGTATTTCTCATTTAAAAAATATAAAAATTAATGTTCAAATAAATACAGTTAACTATCCAATACGATCTCAAAGATGATATTAGCAAAAACTTTTCTTGTCCTCAAATTTTGCTAATTTAAAACAAAACTATCAATACATTACACAGACAAAGACATACAAGAAGCTCATTCTAAAATGCTTTACAAAGAACGCATACCGTCACCACCGTAAAAGCGAAACAAAAAATGAGAGAAACTGAACCCCCCAAAAATGAACATAACTATCATTCAGACACGCAAAGAAAAAGAAAAACCTAGTAATGCTTCAAAGAGGTAAGCTTATTCTGTTTTGGGGCGATAAAATTCCGTTTAACGTCCTCCGACCTGAAACAAGCGTATATGGGACACTTGCAACTATGAAGATAGTGGGACTACCCTGGAGGTACTGCAATACCAGGATGTTTTTGAATAATCCAGCTAACTCAATCTGATTACAGAGTACGGCCAAGAGTCTGGGATAAGTATAAATAAATCCCCTTTTCACCTTTGTCCAGTGAACACAATATCTGTATTATTAAAAATTCCGGACATTACTGGTGTTGCACTGCCTCCTGGCATTGCCTCCAGGATCATTCCCACCATCTTTACATCTACTGATGTCCCATATGTGTCTGTTCCAGATCGGAGGACGTTAAACGGATTTTAATTCCAGTGAACACACTTTTGTTTTTCTTCTAGAGAGCTACGCTAAGAAAGTTCTGACTGAAGAAATGGGGAGAAGATTCAGACAGTACAAGAGAAGGGTGTGAAATGGTGAATGGGGGATGAGGTTATGGTGGGATAACAAACAGGGGAGGGGACGGCTGAAGTAAGAAAGGAAGGATGGGTGGTGGAAGTCAAAGGGGGGGGGGGGGGGGGGGGGGGGGGGGGGGGGGGGGGGGGTGGTGTTCAGGAAGGAAAATGGAAATAGCAATAAACAAAACATACATAATGGTCAACCTATGGCGATATTTTTCACGCCAGAGGGCAGTCAATGCACTAGGGGCTTATCACGCGATTTTCTTACTTGGGCGTAGTGAGAGAGAGAGTGATGGTAGGACCACTCACTGTCTCTCTCTCTTTATTTATCCCCCAACTAATAATATAGAGAGGATTAGCCCCACACGAGCGTCATGCCCTCTGGCGTGAGAAAAATCGCACTAAGTCTCTCATTCGACGTCCCCATGCAAAAGAGACGCAAGTCGAAAGAGGTCACTTCACATGAGGAATGGACAACTCAATAGTTCGGTCATTTCAGGTCAAACTAGCCTACGTCATTTTTTTTATTTAGCGTCACCATCGGTGGTTGTATTTTGCAAATTAATGTTTTCAAAAGTTGACCAGTTTTGATTGACATCTCTTTGCTTAGCGTCTTATAATATGATTGATAATAATAGTAAGAAAATTTGATTGTTGCATACAATTTGGGGCCTGCGCCCTATAATAAGGTGTGCCCTATAGTCCGAATATTACAGGTAATCATTCCATATTCTCCAAACCCTGGTTAAAAATATAAAAAAAATTAAACAATAAAGCTAAATGACCATTTCATTTTTCTACATTCTGGCGCTAAGAAACAACAAACAAGGAATAGATATAAAAGATAAACATTCCATTCTCTCTAAACCCTGGCACTGGAAAACAATGTCACAAAACCCAGCAACCCTAAACTGAAAGACAATTAGGAGTCCGCGTTTGGCTTTATTGGAAAAAAGCAAAAGAGAAGTTAGTTCTTTGGTAATATTTGTTGGTTAATGTGTGTGTGTGTGTGTGTGTGTGTGTGTGTGTGTGTGTGTGTGTGTGTGTGTGTATGTGTGTGTGTGTTTGTGCAGAGTAAGAGGAAACTAAGCGTAGGAGAAACCAAATACATGAAACAAGCAAACAAAAATACAGTCAAATAGACTGGCCACTTCTTTCCCTAAGTATCAGGCGACACTACCGCTATACACTACGCAGGGATTGTTGGCCTTTAGGGTGGACAATAACAAAAAAAGACTTACAACAGTTTGGGAGATCGTGTATGAGACGCCCAATCAATTCAGAGACAGAATGAAGCGCCCAATAAATGCACAAAAGATGAGGTAGTTTTGGTCTGTAATTATTTCTTGTTAATTTAATAGTATGAGATAATTAGAGTACCATGCATAATAAATAGACTGATATATATTATGCTAGTTTTAATTAATGTTCATGAAACTATGTCTGATGATGATTATTTGGTTAGTAACATGGAATGGGGGTGAAAGAGACGTTTTACCAAACAGAAAAGAAAGAAAAACATGTGAAAAATCAGTTCTTTGAATTTGTATTGTCTTTTTTTTCTTCCTCTAGTATTTCTCTTCTTCTTCTTTTCTTCTTCCATTGCATTATGCTTTACTAACAAAACGTACTAGATAAAATACGAAGTGAACAAACATGTTGAGTTTTGCACACATAAATGTTCAAACAATTTATCTTGATTAAAATGTTTCATATAAAATTCTTTGGCCATTTGGGGAATATGGCAAAGCACTCAGCTAAAATAGGAAATTAAAACAATCGTTTGAAATAAAACTGAATTTTGCGCACACACTGAAGTAAAAAGACATAAGTAATAATAATAATTATCAACTTTTTTTTTCCCTTTCTCTCTTTCGTCTTTCTTTTGCTCATTTTACTCACTCGCCCTCTCTGACGCACAAACACGTACTAATATTTCTCCAGCGTTTTTGATGTTACACGTCTTTGTGGCACTGAAAGGAATTTACATGCGAATACATGGAAAAACTATATGAATTATGCAACCACCTCCGAAAATAGTTTCAGATAGTGTAATGCGACACCTAACATTCATAATACTGACATTTATGGACAATGGTAAGGACTTATATGTCGATTTTAATACTTTTTCTTCAACACAAAGATATAGGAGCATGGGGCAAAAGGCCTTTCCGTGGGGGCAAAAAGCCCTTCCTAATTATTAGAGCTTATTATGGCATTGAGGGACTGAAGTATGCCTTATTTTGTTTCTCCAAACTTGATAAAAGCATTTACTATTGCAAACTTCATAATTAAAAAAATCACACAAAAAGAAGTCACACAATATTTATGCTGTTATCTAGTGTTCAACCTTTGTTGGATGTTTACCATCTCATTCCATACCAATAACCTCTTGCACGCCCATTCATATACGTAGAATGGCGCCATTGAAGAAAATCTCAGAATGGTGTTTTGGGAGAAATTTGTTTTAGAACACCAAGAGGTAGATTTTCAAGTTTATTTTGGCAGATTGACTCAAACATGTGTCTGTTTTAATTAATAATTTAAAATAATATATATTCTCTCAAATGTTCTCAGGCATAGGGTAGACTTTTCACCCGGAATGGACAGGGCTCATACTCCATGCTCCTTTACATCACCGGTTGGCTGCTATTTTACCCACCAATGAAACCGCCTTGTTCACATCTTTTGACTAGTGAGTTGTTGTCACCACCATCAAGATCAGAAATAAATTAAGAAAAACAATCTCATTTGAATAAGCTGAATACAGTTTTTAACTCAAATCATAATGCTGCAACACTTTGACATACATTAGTTCACATTCGCAAATGCTGCATGTTTTGGAGTTAAAGCACAATCAAACGTTTCACATGAATCGATTTTTATAACTCTCCTTTTAAGAATATTTTAATCCATTACATTTCTTTCTCTCCAAATATTGTACCACATAATAATTTTGTTCTTAAATTAAAGTCGTATTTTTGCTCACATACAGATACATTCACATTTCATAGCAAGTCACAATTGTCTCTGACTGTTGAAATGGAAGAGTTCTCTGAAATAAAATAAAAAATACATTAATGTTTTCGTTTAAGTGTACACATTACATTCTGATAATTTATTAAATCGCTGTTATTAACACATGCTAAAACTCAATAGCCGCTCTTTTATCAATCATGATATTTCTTTTCTCCAATAGTTTTAAAATTAATTATCACGCTAAATAGTTAAACCAACTCTTCAATTCGCTTCGCTTTGTTCCATTTAATATGCATTGATTAAAAACAATAAAACTTTAAAAAACATTTCATCATTTGCATTAAAAAAAACCAAATAATCGTTAAAAACAAAATCTCTTAATTTAATTTGGTTAAAAAAAAAAAATTACATAACTGTGCTTCAAATGCATTGATAGTAAAATTGTAAGTCAATCCTAAAAAAAACAACGTTGTGTGTAGTTCCTCCACAAAGTCTCGTTTTCAAATGCTTCTGTCCAAGGCGTGGGACTTTTCTCTTGTTCTTGGTAGTCCCTACTACTTCACGTAGAAAGACAAAAGACACAGATACACACAAGGATCAAGAATAGATCAAAGTTTAAAAAAGAGTAGAATACAGAGCTGGGGACGAGTAAATTAAAAGAGTCCAACCAACGAAAACAAGATTAGGCTGATGTTCAGGTAGGTAATGATTCATCCACCACTTTCACACACAGAACCAGATTCTCTGCTGGAAGTGGCTTCCATCTACGCCTTGACGTTTAAAACAAATTTTTATTTTAAATCAGGAACCCAAAATAATAAAGAAATGAAAACCAAGCACATTCCCGTCACCATGAAGACATTTTTTTTTTTTTTTTACCAAAACATATAAATGAAAGAAGACAAAAAAATCCAGCAGCTGAACCCGAGAAAGTTGACTCGGGGGAGGGGCGGAAGTGGCAGGCATCAACCAACATTTCCACGGGCGCATGCAGTGACCAAAACTTTTGCCTGAACTCCCTTGCCGAAACCTAATGTACAAAAGAATGATTTATCATGTTAAAAGAGCCCTTTCTTCAGGCACACAGCTGCCTGAAGCAGCATCCAATTGCCCGAATTCAGGCTTCAGGCATAACCCCACACGCACCCCCGAATTGATTTCAGAGATGCTGCTGCTGACCATAGATGCCGAAGTTCACTCCTCCGTTGGTGCCAGCATGGGGGTTGTACACCTGTCCAGCAGCGTTGTTGAACCCTCCGCTGTAGCCGGCACCTCCTCCTCCGCTGTAGCCGGCACCTCCTCCTCCGTTGTAGCCAGCACCTCCTCCATTGTTGTAGCCGGCGCCTCCTCCGTTGTTGTAGCCGGCACCTCCTCCATTGTAGTTAGCCCCACCGTTGTATCCGGCCCCTCCTCCCATGGCCCCTCCAGCGACGGGTCCACCCACGGCCCCCTGGACCCGGTACTCGGGCCTGGCCCCGGGGGCGGCGGGGTAGTTGGCAGCAGCAGCGGCAGGGGCGGCGGCAGCAGCGTTCAGGGCCTGGGGGAAAGCCTGGTGGTGGTCCCTCTGGGGGAAATTGACGTTGCCCCTTCTGGGGTTGGAGGGGCAGTCCACGGCGATGTGGCCCTCCTCCTTGCAGTAGTGGCACCTCTTGGGCTGCGGCCCCAGGGGGCACTTGGCGGCCAGGTGGTCGGTGATCTCGCCGCAGTTGTAGCATCTGCTAACACAGAACCAGGCGCACGCGCACGCACACACACATGCATACACAAATCATAGCAGCAGGCACAGACAAAAGGGGGACAAGAAACTCCATTTAACATTTTTTTTTTTTTTTAACACGTTTTTTCTTCATAACATACTTTTCACCCACCCAACAGCGAGAGAACAGCAGAACAAGACAGACTGGTAGTTCAACAATGCCAAACGCTTCTTGTCTGTATTAAATATGTCACACACATAAACACTCACACATCGGGGGAGTAAAACTTCAAGAAATTGCCTCCTAACGCTTTGAAAGAAATGCTGTCCAAATAGGGGACTTCCAAACACCCGATGGTAAAAAAAAAGAAGAGAAAACACAAGATGACAACGCCATGTAAAAGTAGGCCCAGTTACCAGCAACACCCACACATATTATACTGCCCCGTCACACACACACACACACACACACACACACACACACACACACACACACACACACACACACACACACACATTAATGGGGAAATGCCACTTATAAATTCAGAATGATCTCCCTTGAATTTCATCAAATATGACCAACTGATGAAATTCGGGGGAGTTAATTTTGGACTCTATGGTCGTGTATTTGTATGTTTAATAATGTCCTGTATTACTATACAATTGTTTAGATATAAGATATTGTGCAACAAAATGGTATTATGTAACCTCTTTTCAGTATACGTACCTTGGCTTAATCCATCTATTATCTTTTAAATAAACAATGTTTTTTAAAAATAAATAATACTCAATTGTTTCTAATTGGGATTACGTTTATATGGCTTGTCGTGAATCTGACATGGTGTGCAGCATAGCATCTGCAAGGTTTAAGGAATCATTCTGCCAAGTTTCGTTCAGATCGGTTCAGTGGTTTAGGCGCTATGAAGGGGAACATATTTGGCCACACCCACACCCACACACACACATACGTACTTCCAGCCAAAAAGTGAAGAGGTGTCGACGCTGCTTCTGAAAAATAATAGAATTCATTGTCTTCTGTAATGTAGTTCAGTGGTTGTAAGCGTGTACGGTTGTAAAATGTTCGACTTGTCTTTTTCAACTTATTTAGTGAGTGGTGATCGTGTAGCCTACTGACTGTGATCGAGGTCTCAAGTCCGAAGTCGGTGGGCCGCTTGGTTGTCTTCAGTTGTTATGGTGGTCGTCAGGCTCGAAGTATAAACGTTAATTTTCTCTTGACTACACGCTTCCACATTGAAGGAAACACTCAATTTTGATTATTTTGATGTCGAGCTGATGGCACAGTGTGAAGAATGTTGTGTTGTTCTTTTAACTGCTTGAATAGTCAAGACAATACTTAGTTTCTTTTTTAAACTCTCATTTCGCTAATGTTGCTTATCAAGTTAATCACCGATGACAACACACATGGAAATGATCTACAACAACTGGGTGATTACTGTCGTTCAAAAAAGATGTCAGCACCCTTTACCATACCGCACATATCTGTGACTGAAACATTGAATTACTTATTACATTTAAAACAATCAGGACCAAGGGTCTTGGATTAGATGGTAATATTTTAAAACTAAAGTTAAGCAAGCAAAAGTAATACCCTTTCACAAATCAGGTGATCGTACCAGTCCCTCGAATTATCACCCTATATCAGTACTTTCACTTCTGTCAAAGCCACTGGAAAAACATGTTTAATTCTATTTATGTAAATATCTGAACGTTACGATCTACTTCATAAAAATCAATCAGGTTTTCGTGAACACCACTCGTGTCACACATCTCTGACAAATCTTATTGACAGATGTCTTTCGAATATTAACAACAATGAGTTCGCTGGAATTCTTTTTATTGACTTTGCTAAGGCATTAGGTGTTATTAATCATGCCCTTTTAACAAGAAAACTTAAGTACTACAATTTGTCCAGTCACGCCATTACATTTATTTCCTCTTTTCTTTGCGATCGACAACAGCTCGTTGAAATCAGCTAACAAAAATCAACATTATTACCAATTCAGTTTGGAGTTCCTCATGGTTCAGTAGTAGGACCCATGTTATTTTCAATTTATATAAATGACTTACCGCTTTGTTTACAATGTTTCTCTGAAATGTTTGTTGATGACACATATTTACAGTCTTGTAATAGTAACCATAATGAATTGGTAAATAACCTCCAGAAAAACGTTCAAAAATGAGCGAACTGGACTTGAAAAAAATCACGTCTCTAAATGCTACCAAAACAAAATGCATGCATGTTACCACAAGACCAAAAAGACAGAAAATGAACTCCTCGCTCCCATCATTGTTCATTCAAGATCAAAAGGTAGTATCTTCACATAAAGTCTTAGGTGTTGTTGTAGACAATAATTTATCATGGTCCAATCATATATCTAATCTTGGCAAACGCATTTCAAAAAGAATAAATCAACTTGCAAAAATAAAATAAATGTTTGAATCTTGACACACGAAAAAGCTGTTTTTTAATGCACATATCTTATCCCTTATAAAGTATGTATCAACTCTTTGGGACAATAGCAGCGAAACAAATCTGAAACAATTAAATCGTCTACATAAAATAGCAATAAAATCAATATAGTTGAAGTCCAGTTCACTCATTAACTGTGATAACAAATTTTTAAACATCCTGCCATTTAAGGAAAGACTGTTATATAGCAAGTGCGTATGCATGTACATCGTTGTGAATGGAATAGCCCCTAAGAAAATAACCCAAAAATTTGTTAGCAACGAAAGCAGACATACAAACTTTTTTTCCCCAGACCCCGTAATAATTATAAATCTAGTTTCTTGTACTGTGGCTGTACGGCGTGAAACAATTTATGTTTTAATTTAAAATCGTGTCCATCAAGACACATTTATGAAAGCACTTAAATATTATATGTTAAAAACCCTATGAATTAGACTCTAACTTTAGAAAATGAGCACCTATTCCGTCAGAACATGTCCTTTTAATTCAAAATTGATACTTTTGCAATTTTTGTACCTTGTTCTTTGCTTTGTTTCATTGTTTCTGACCTCCCGTTTTTACCCATGTCCAGCCCCCCTCCCTCCCCATTTTCACTTAAATCTCCCATTCATTTATACTCTCTCTCTCTCTGTCTCTCTCTGTCTCTCTCTGTCTCTCTCTCTCTCTCTCTCTCTCTCTCTCTCTCTCTCTCTCTCACGCGCACACACACACACACACACACACACACACACACTCTATAAATAGAGTTATTTTAATGCGTTATATTATTAGGCTAATGTTTAGTACTTTGCAATGTTTTGTTTACCATGTTGAGTTATTTTTCGAGTTGCTTTCGTATTACTTTTCATTCTGAGGCCAGGATGAACAAGGGCATCTCCGAGCGGCAGCAACGCATTGTGACAATGCAAACCCGGCCAGAGTTATGTTCTCTCCCCCCCCCCCCCACCCCCCAATAAACACACCACTTTCCACCCTTACAGAACGCATAAAATACATAGCCCAAAATTTGAAGCGATTCTGATCAGTAGTTCACGAGATACAGCTGAACTTTTATACAAACTTCCTTGCACCGAGTTATGTCCTCTCCCCCCCCCCCCCCCCCCCCCCCCAATAAACACACCACTTTCCACCCTTACAGAACGCATAAAATACATAGCCCAAAATTTGAAGCGATTCTGTTCAGCAGTTCACGAGATACAGCTGAACTTTTATACAAACTTCCTTGCACCATGGTACACCACCACACAAAATTTGAAGCGATTCTGTTCACTAGTTCACGAAATAAAGCTGGGGGGAAATTACATAGCCCAAAGAAGGAAATTTCGGTTTTCAAGGTCAAACTTCAAGGTCAAGGTCAGCACGGTGTTGATTAACGAAAGGAAGCTTCCTTTTCAAGCTGTCTACCCCTCTGCCAATTTTAATCAAAGTCCAAACAGTAGTTTTTAAGATAATCGATACACAGACACACAGACACACACACACACACACACACACACACACACACCACACACACACAACACACACCGGCAAAACCCCGGCCTCTGGCCGGGTAAAAAAGCTGTCAAGCTTATTCCTTTATCCTCAATAGAGATCATTTTGACTTGACTTGACTTGACTTGACACACACACACACACATGGGTGCAACTCCTCAAAATGAAAAAAAAGCTGAAAGGCAGGGGTCCAGGGGCCGCCCAGGGCCCCGGGTGGGGTACAGAGGGCAGATTCAGTTGGCACGATTCATGGCAGTTGGATGATTCAGGGGGGGGGGGGGGGAGACACAAGAGAGAGAGAGAGAGAGAGAGAGAGAGAGAGAGAGAGAGAGAGAGAGAGAGAGAGAGAGAGAGAGAGAGAGAGAGAGAGAGAGAGAGAGAGAGGGAGAGAGAGAGAGAGAGAGAGAGAGAGAGAGAGAGAGAGAGAGAGAGAGAGAGAGAGAGAGAGAGAGAGAGAGAGAGAGAGAGAGAGAGAGAGAGAGAGAGAGAGAGAGAGAGAGAGAGAGAGAGAGAGAGAGAGAAGTACAGACAGTTACAATGATGGACAAAGAGAGTCTGGTACGCCTCGTGAAAATGATTACATTGCCTTTGAAAACAGTATGGCATCACCATGATGATTTTAAGATTCCCCGAGAGAGACTTCCAGGATGGAACAATCAAGTTCAAAATGCCGCAAATTGCTTGTGGTCGATTGTTGTTGTTGTTGTTGTGATTAAATCATAAAGAAAAGAAGTTCAGTTTATGGTAACATTTATTAAAAAACTGAAATCAGTAAAACTGTGAAGAGTTGCACCCATGCAGACAGACAGACAGACAGCAGAGAAACGCACAGCCCCTGTTCCCGTCGCAATGTAGTCCCGTTCTTATTGGCCACTGCAACGACCACCTTTTGCAAGAGTGAATGCCCTTGGTGGGTGGGGGAAGATGCTTAAGTACTGACCAAACAAGGGAATACCTCTCGCCAATAACCCTATTTGAGGCCACTGAATGGCTGCCTTTTGCAAGAGTGAATGCCCTTGTGGCTACTGACCAACAAGGGATAAACACTTGCCGTCAGGGGCGTTAATAACCCTAAGTTGCAGTGGCCAATAGAACCGGGACTACAAAACCAAAGGCTACACTGGAAAGTAGGGGGGGGGGGGGGGGGGGGGGTGAACGTTTTGCTCACGTCATGATAGAAGCCTTTGACCCACGAAGCACCAACATATCCACAGTCGGACAATACTAAGACACATTTTCAGAAAACACAGAAGTCAGCATAATATTACAATAGTTGAATAGGGCATTTGCCACGAGTGTTCGTTCTCTATTGGCCACTGCAAATAACACCCTTTGCAAGAGTGAATTCCCTTGGTGGGTGGGGGGAAGATGGTTGAGTACTGACCAAGCAAGGGAATAACTATCGCCAATAACCCTATTTGAGGCCACTCAAGGGCTGCCTTTTGCAAGAGTGATTCCCTTTTGGATACTGACTAACAAGGGCTTAACTCTTGCCGTCAAGGGCGCTAATAACCCTAGTTGCAGTGACCAATACTAGACTACTAATTTGCCCGCACTCGTTCTGCCCGAGTTACGCTGACCTTTCTAATTCAACTCTCTAAGTTCAACTCGGTGAATTTCAAGGTCGTCCTCACGTGGCAAATGCCCTACTCTAATGGACCTACCGGACTCGGCGAAGCCTCTTCCTGGTGGGATGGATGCTGCTCCCACGCACTTGGCTCCCCTGGGGGCCGGTCACGCCCTTTGCCTCTTGACCCTTCTCGCTAAGGTAGACGGTAAACTCCACCGGCTCGTCCTTCTCCAGGCTCCGGAACCCGTCCTTGTATATCTGGGACTGTCCGAGACAACACCGACATCATCATCGTCATAATCATCATCATATAGTAATAAGCCAAGTGTCCGTGTGTGTGTGTGTGTGTGTGTGTGTGTGTGTGTGTGTGTGTGTGTGTGTGTGTGTGTGTGTGTGTGTGTGTGTGTGTGTCTGAAACACAAAACGGGCCTTATAACTCCGCCGTTTTTCGACCGAATCGCTTCAAATTTGCTGTGAGCCCTAACGGGGCGATGGCAACGGCAACTGAGGCGGCCGTGTCATTTGCGCGGTTTCCGTATCTCCGGCGTTTCTGGGCCGATTGCCTTCGAATTTGGCAGGAAGATGACCGGGGCCGGGGAATATCCGTGTGCCAAACCGGAAGCGAATCGATTCAGAAATGCCGGAGATACGGGCGCCGACAGGCCGCTTCACGTTTTCACAAACCGCGGCGTAACCAGACCCGACATTGACTCGAGATTTGGAACATGCGTGACCAGGGATAGTGACTATCGTCGTGCAAAATTTCAACACCATCCGTTCATAAACACGCGCTATAAACCGATTTATTTATTTTGCAGGACGCTAATTTCAACCAACACTTCACACATAACCAAAGACTCTAAAAGGGGAAGATGGACTACTTAAGAGTTACGGCGAGCCTGACACCATCTGGCTACACACTCTCTTCCTTCCCCCGCCCTTCACGCGGTGGGGGGATTGCGCTCATCTCTAAGAACTCTCTGGCCAAGCATCTTTCTACCTCCACTGCCTTTCCCTTCCAACACCTCAGCTTTGAAGCAGTTCGCGTTACCCTGGCAACGTCGTCTTCTCCTGTCCACTTCATCTGCGTGTACCGACCTCCACCAAGCCGCAAAAATAAACTGACAGACGCTATGTTTCTCAGTGAATTCCCTGACCTTTTAGAGTACTGTAATAACCTTTCTGGAAAGTGTATTATATTAGGAGACATTAATGTTCATTTTGATACTCAGCATAACCCTGTAACTACTAAGACGATTAATGCTTTGGATATGTTTCACTTTTGTCAATCTGTTACCGAGCCAACTCATGAACGTGGCCACATTCTGGACTGGGTAATTTATAGACCAGATGATGATTTGCTACGCTCTACTCATGTCACTCAATCTCTTGCTTCTGACCATTTCTGTATTGTTTGTGAACTATGTTTGTCTGTCCCGTCTGACACCCCATCGTACAGACAGTCTCGTAATGTACGTGGCATGGATAGATCAGCATTTCAAGCAGAGTTGCGCGTGACTATCTGCCCTGAATCATGCCCCACGGTCAACAACCTTAACAGCTCTCTCACTCGCGTTATCGACACACACGCGCCGTTACGTCACCGCCAAGAGCGTGCCGATAGACTGGAGCCGTGGTACCCTTTAGTTAGCACTGAACTGAACTCGGCGAAGTCAGAAAAGCGTGTAGCTGAAAGAGCATGGCTTAAGACCCCCCTTACCGTTACGAAACAAATCTTCAACGCTGCGAAACGAAAAATAGCGAACATAGTGTTGACAGCAAGATCCTCCTTTTACACTGACCAAATAAACAATGCAGTGACCTCTAGTCGGCTGTTTTCTATCTGCAGCAAACTACTGGGGCGTGAAAAAAGCACCCCTCTCCCTACCACCCACCCTGTCAGTGACCTTCCTGATGTCTTTAACGACTACTTTGTTCAGAAAATCCAGCTCATCAGAAACGAACTTGATCAGGCTTCTTCCACACTTAGGCCTACCACCCTGCTAGACCAAATAGGAACAACATCCACGTTCTTGGAATTTCAGCCAGTTACTGCCTTTGAATTGAAGAAGATCATTCTAAAAGCTAAACCCACTTCCTGTCCTCTTGACCCTATACCGACGCCACTTTTCATAGAGTATCTTGATGAACTACTCCCTACTCTCACCCATATTGTCAACAACTCTCTGACATCTGGCTCCTTTCCATCTGTGTTCAAAACTGCCATTGTCAAACCACTTCTAAAGAAATCATCCCTTGACCCAAACACTCTCAAGAACTATAGGCCTATATCCAACCTCTCTTTCATATCAAAAATCATTGAGAAATTAGTTCTTCATCAACTCCTAGGCTATCTCAATGAACATCAACTCATCAGTTGTTCACAATCAGCGTACAGGCCATTTCACAGCACTGAAACGGCACTGTTGAAAGTAACTAATGACATTCTCTTAGCTCTTGACTCTGGTGACGCATCTATATTAACTCTTTTGGATCTTTCAGCTGCTTTTGATACTATTGACCACCATATACTCCTTAAGAGGCTTCAAATCACCTATGGAATATCAAGCACTGCTCTGTCATGGTTCTCGTCTTACCTTTCTGGTCGAACTCAGTCTGTCTCCATCAATGACTCATCTTCTGCAATGGTTGGCCTCACATGTGGGGTTCCTCAAGGCTCAGTACTTGGACCAGTCCTCTTCATCATGTACACTAAACCCCTGTCCGAGTTGATCACTTCTCATTCAGTTGATTCTCAGTCTTTTGCTGATGATACACAACTCCACAAGCCTGTATCCCCATCTACCATTCTTCCTTCTATATCTTCACTTGAATTCTGCATTCGCAACATCAAATCATGGATGCTACAAAACAAACTGAAGCTGAATGACGACAAAACGGAGGCCTTGTTCATCCACTCTCCATCTAGAAAACTTCCGTACCCAAAGCCTGATTCCATCTCTGTCTGTGACACTCAAATACCTTTTTCTCCTTCTGCTAGAAATCTTGGCTTCCACATCTCTCAAGATATGAGTGTTGACTCACAAGTTCAAACTATCTGTCGGTCAGCATACTGTGAGCTGCGTCGCATTGGTACGATTCGCCATCTCCTGTCTATAGATACTACTAAAATACTAGTCTGCGCTTTTGTTCTCTCTAAACTAGATTATTGTAATTCACTCTTGTATGGCTGCCCCCAACACCTCATTGACAAGCTTCAAAAAGTCCAGAACTCTGCTGCCAGACTTGTCCTCAAGGTCTCTAAGTATCATCATGTTCAACCACTCCTGATATCCCTTCATTGGCTTTCCATCAAAGCACGTATTGACTACAAAATTTCCACTCTATGTCATTCTTATTTCTCTGGAAATGCCCCTAGCTACATTTCTGACATGCTTTCTGTCTATACTCCATCAAGGCAATTGCGGTCATCTTCAGATTCCAAAATTCTCTGTGTTCCTAGTACACGAACAAAAATGTTTGGTGAGCGCTCCTTTTCCTTTTCGGCCCCATCAGTTTGGAACTCCTTACCACGCGAAATCCGCCATATCCAGTCCTTGCAATGTTTCAAATCAGCTCTCAAGACCCACCTGTTCAAGCTACATCACAACCTTTAGGCCACATTACTTCTGGACTCTATTCTCACACACACACTCCCCTCCCCCCATATTAGTTTCACTGTGTGTTGACTGCAATGTGTACGTCAGCTTTGTTGCGAGAGAGAGAGAGAGAGAGAGAGAGAGAGAGAGAGAGAGAAGAGAGAGAGAGAGAGAGAGAGAGAGAGAGTGTGTGTGTGTGTGTGTGTGTGTGTTGATGCTTTGTTCAACTGATTGTATTTTGTATTGTGTTTTTTGGGTGGGGTGAGTGGTGGTGATGGTAACGGTGTGTGTGTGTGTGTGTGTGTGTGTGTGTGTGTGTCAAAGTGTGTGTGTGTGCGTGTGCGTGTGCGTGTGTGTGTGTATGTGCCGGTACGTGCGTGTATGTGTGGGTGGGGTGTGTATGTGTATGCCTATTTGCATGTGCGTGAGCGATTATTTCGTGTTGTTGTTGAATTTGTTGCTTCTTAATTTTTGTTGTTGTTAAGCGCATAGAGCTCCACATTGGTGGAGGAATGCGCTATATAAATGATTCACTATTATTATTATTATTATTATCGTTAGTGGGGTAGTTCACAGTGGCGGCTATGCAAAGACTCGGATTGGAATTTGAACG
Source organism: Phymorhynchus buccinoides (assembly GCA_017654935.2). Taxonomy (NCBI): domain Eukaryota; kingdom Metazoa; phylum Mollusca; class Gastropoda; order Neogastropoda; family Raphitomidae; genus Phymorhynchus; species Phymorhynchus buccinoides. The sequence goes on from CM065690.1 coordinate 41,237,231, forward strand.
GAGAATTCAACTGGCCTATCGACGTGTTTATGTCATAAAGATGTTTAAAAGGGACACAACCAGTGTTTCTGTCCTCACTACTGATATAGGGAAAAGGGACCAGATGCCAGTCTTTTCTTTTCAATGTCTTTGGCTCTTTGCTTGCCTCCCTGCCCCCAGCCCCGCTGCAGCTATTTTTATACAGACAGTGGAGAGAGATAGAGAGAGAGAGAGATGAGAGAGAGAGAGAGAGAGAGAGAGAGAGAGAGAGAGAGAGAGAGAGAGAGAGAGAGAGAGAGAGAGAGAGAAAAAAAAACTGACTGGGGTGTGGGTGGGGGTGGGGGTGGGAGTAGAACACAGCAAGCTTCCCCCCCCTAGGGATACTGGGAGGGGGGGGGGGGGGTCTTCCGTACAAATAGTTCCCCCACCTTCTGGAAGTTATGTGCTTATAACTACCTCTAATCTGTCAGTCTCTTTGATTCTGCCTTTTCCCTTTGCATGCTGTTATCTACTATCGTTCTGCCTTTCCGGTCCATTCTCCTGCATTTTTTCAAGAAATACTTTCAAAAAGATTTCCTCTAGCCAAAGTCAGACATGCTGGGCCTAATTATTCTTACTTAGGTGCATAACAGCAGCATGATGCATCTACGTTCGTAATTGACAGAAATTCTCCTGCCTTTTTCAACAAATACTTTCAAAAAGATTTCCTGTACCCGAAGTCAGACATGCTGGGCCTAATTATTCTTACTTAGGCGCATAACAGCAGCATGACGCATCTACGTTCATAATTGACAGAAACATGCCTGAACGATCGAAGAACAAGAACTTAGAAGACGAAGTACTACTCACTCACTCACTCACTCACTCACTCTCTCTCTCTCTCTCTCTCTGCGCGCGCAAGGTCAAAGTCGAAATGATTATGAAACACTCTTTCTGCGATAGGTCAAGATGTGCCCCCCCCCCCCCCTCGTGTGTTTGAGACTGGCTGTCTGTTGAAAGCCACAATAGCAAACAAGTGTGTCGCCGAGTGGCAGATAAGTCCCCGAGCAAGTAAATGTGGGGAGGGGGTAGGTGTAGGGAGGAGATAGCTGCCACGGGGTTAAAACTGTTACGGGGGTTAAAACTGTCACGGGGGTTAAAACTGTCATGGGGGTTAACTGCCACGATGGCAACGGCAACCGAGGCGGCCGTATCATTTGTGCGGTTTCGCAAATGCGCGAAACGCGCATCCGCCGGCCTCTCGGCGCCCGTATCTCCGGCGTTTCTGGGCCGATTGCCTTCACAGTTGGCAGGTAGATGACTATCGGTGTGCCAAACCGGAAGCGAATCGGTTCAGAAACGCACGCGCTATACGCCGCGTCACCTTTTCACGAATAACTCCGCCGTTTCTTAACCGATTCGCTTCCAATTGGCTGTCAGGCTTGCCATGGCAGGGGCAAAGCCTGGCGGCAAATTGGAAGAGAATCGGGAGAGCGCGTCACTCTCAGAGCAGCGCCAACGGGAAACAGGGCCTTATAACTCCGCCGTTTCTTAACCGAATCGCTTCAAATTTGCTGTACTCAGCGTTACCAGTACTTGGCGTTACCGTTACTAGGCGTTACCGTACTAGGCGTTACCGTTACTAGGGAGAGCGCGTCACTCTCAGAGCAGCGCCAACGGGAAACGGGGCCTTATAACTCCGCCGTTTCTTAACCGAATCGCTTCAAATTTGCTGTACTCAGCATTACCAGTACTTGGCGTTACCGTTACTAGGCGTTACCGTTACAAGGCGTTACCGGTACTCGGGCGTTGCGCTAGTAATAATAATAATAATAATATAATAATAATAATAATAATAATAATAATAATAATAACATCATCATCATCATTGTCATCATCTTCTTCGTCTTTTTTTCCATCATCATCGTCATAATAATAACAAGGGCATCGCCGAGCGGCAGCAACGCATGCAAACCCGGCCAGAGTTATGTCCTCCTCCCCCCCCCCCCCCCCCCCCCCCCCCCCCCCCCCCCCCCCCCCCCCCCCCCCCCAATAAACACACCACTTTCCACCCTTACAGAACGCATAAAATACATAGCCCAACATTTGAAGCGATATCTGTTCAGTAGTTCACGAGATACAGCTGAACTTTTATACAAACTTCCTTGCACCGAGTTATGTCACACACAGAGACACACACAAGCCTCTGGCCGGGTAATAATAATAACATCATCATCACTATCATCATCATCATCTTCTTCTTCTTGTTTTCAAAGTCAAAAGTACTTTATTATCTCAACAAGAGAAATCACATTGTGGTCTCATGATACAACAAAGGCAACAAAAAACAAAATATCATGAAGTGTTCAAACAAAAGGAACAGAAAACAAAAATCAAGGTACACAAGGAAATGATAAAAGCAAAGTTCATCTTACCAATAAACAAAAACCTTCTTCATACTCAACGAATGTACCGCCCCCCCCCCCCCCCCCCTCCCATCCTCTTCTCATCCCCATCCATTCTTCCCCATCCTCTTCAATCTGCCCCCTCCCACATTGCGTACAAAGTATAAACAAAATTAGGCAACACATCTTCTTCTTTATCGACATCATTTTACAGCGCCCTTTATCGTTTGACGTCATGGCACTTGTCAAAGATACATCATAAACAATCAACAACAACAACGCACATGCATGCACGCAGCTAAGCATATACGCGCACCCACCCACCCACCCTCACACATATCCACCCCATCCCACCCCACACATGCACTTTGCAAACTTCGAGGTGACAAATTCGTACTGACAAATAACTAACCAGATGGCAACGCCATATAAACGTAGTCCCACTTACCAGCAACATCCATCCACATATTATGCCCCCCTCCCCACTACATATACGCGCGCGCGCGCGCGCGCGCGCACGCGCACACACACACACACACACACACACACACACACACACACACACACACACACACACACACACACAACAACAACAGCATACAGTATCTATACGGCGCTGAATCTTGATAGAAATCAAATCGAAGCGCACACACACGTTAGCATTCATAGCGCATTCAAACAAAAACGCAATACAAAGCGAACACACGGATGACATAAATGGAATATAGCAGAAACAGACCTAATGGCAAGAGAGAGTAGAGAAAGAGAGCGGAGCTTTAATGATGGGGGAACAGGTGGGTTTTGAGGTTAGCTTTGAAAGCAGATAGGGTCGATCGCTGACGGATGGAAAGAGACACACAGAGACACAGACACACACAACAACAACATACATTATTTATATGATGCTGAATCTTGATAAAATTAAAAATCAAAGCGCACACACACGTTAGCATTCATAACGCATTCAAACAAAAACGCAATACAAAGCGAACACACACGGATGACATAAATGGAATACAGCAGAAACAGACCTAATGGCAAGAGAGAGAAGAGAAAGAGTGCGGAGCTTTAATGACGGGGAAACAGGTGGGTTTTGAGGTTAGCTTTGAAAGCAGAGACTGAGAGGGTCGGTCGCTGACGGAGGGAAAGAGGAAGTTTGTTCCAGGAGGTCGGTCCTGAGACTGCAAAAGAGCGCCGACCAACACACACACACACACACACACACACACACACACACACACACACACACACACACACACACACACACACACACACACATACTTGTTCAGCCTGATGAAAGAGTGTTTAAACGCTCAGCAAACTCCAACTGATACAAAGCCAACACAGTATTCCGTACATTATTCGCAATGGAAATACGGTGCAATGTTATTGAATGGAAGGGGGTTAGATTGTCAGATTTAATTACAGTGTATTCTGTCATTAATTTGATTAAACATTCATTGAAGAAAAATATCAGCAATGACATTGTCGTTTTTCTTTTTGAACAATAAGATTTTTGTTACCATATTTTTATACTAATGTAAATTCTTTTACATTATAATTTAGATTAATGAATATTTATACACTATTGAATAGTATGTCACTTGAAACTTGGCTAATTTGACTAAACAATATTCTCTCTCACACACACACACACACACACCATAATGTTCATGTTTCCTATGTTTTGTGCTCCTGTAAATATGTTATTTTTTCATAGATTTTTGATTGATGTGTATTGTTTTTATGAGGGCAGGATGAAAAAAAAGCTTTGTCCGCTTATTCTTTAACCCTCAATAAAGATGATTTTGACTTGACTTGACACACACACACACACACACACACACACACACACACACACACACACACACACACACACACACACACACACACACACACACATAAACACTACAAGCCTAATAATTCCATTTATTGCTGGTGCAAGGAGGTTGTTAAACTTCTAAATTTAGCTAGTTTTAGTAAGGGAAAATATGTTGAACAAAATTCGAAAGCCTTGTTTAAGTTGTAGTACTGTATTATTTACTAATTTGTTTTGCTTTCCGTCTTTGATATCCCATGTGTACCTTGTTTTCCTTATTAAAAGGTTTCCTTGACTCCAAAAAAAAAGTTAAGGCAGCCCCAGCAAAGTTCATCATTGACTGTGAAATATTAAGTACTCAACTCATTTAACTAACTCTCTCTCTCTCTCTCTCTCTCTCTCTCTCTCTCTCTCTCTCTCTCTCTCTCTCTCTCTCTCTCTCTCTCTCTCTCTCTCTCTCTCCTCTCTCTCTCCCTCGCTCTCTGAACTCGCCTAAAATCTTTTTTCTTGTCAAATAAAGCTGTCCAGTCTCTCTCTCTCTCTCTCTCTCTCTCTCTCTCTCTCTCTCTCTCTCTCTCTCTCTCTCTCTCTCTCTCTCTCTCTCTCTCTCTCTCTCTCTCTCTCTCTCTCTCTCTCTCTGTGCTCTGCTTTAGATTGATATAAGACATGCACACACATTTGATTTTGTTTTCAGCCGCGAGCGAAGAGAGAGCGAAGCTGGTAATGTTTTCAGAGAATTCTGTTTGTTCCTATCTATGTACATATACACGTATTTCTCTATCTATGTGACTATGTTACCACGATAACGTTTGAACGGAGGGATCTAGGATGCTCCCATTTTCCATGCGTGTCGGTACTCAGGGTATCGAGGCCCTGTTCGAACATGAAGGTCAGAGGTCATAGAGCAATGTCACTGGAGCCGAAAATGCTGCCGAGCACCTGGCGCGATATCGTTTCAACGGAGGGACATAGGACGCTCCAATTTTCATTACGGATAGGTTCTAAATCTATCTAGGCCTAGTTCGAAAATGAAGGTCATAGGTCAAGGTCACTGGAGCCGAAAATGTTGCCGAGCACCTGGCACGATATCGTTTGAACGGAGGAACCTAAGACGTTCAAAATGTGCCTACATATAGGTACTTAAGATATCTAGGCCAGGTGCGAAAATTACGGTCATAGGTCAAGGTAACTGGAGCCGAAAATGCTGCCGAGCCGAGCACGATAATGTTTGAATAGACATAGGACGCTTAAATTTTGCATGCAGATTGGTACTTAGGATATCTAGGAAAGGTTCGATAGCCGAAAATGCTGCCGAGCACCTGGACTTGTATTCACTTTGAGATAGTATGAGACGTATCATCATATCTTAGAAGTCCTTCTAAAGTAAAAGGATTTAATGGGATTTTAGAAGGGCTTCTAAGACATACTGATGATAAAGGTTCGTTACCAGCTGCGAGGCGAAGCACTGCAAGCCTAATATACTGCCGCGCGGCTGGTGATCTAGAGTCTTAAAGACCACCCCACGTCACGTGTCACATTCCCTCTTATGCTAGAAAGATTTCTTACCAGCTATATGAGGGAAAACACGTGAAAAACTCATCTCTTTTCTAAGTTGTAGCTGACATGCATTGGTTGATTGTGCAGTGTGGACATTGAGTGGTGTGTGTGTGTGTGTGTGCGTGTGCGTGTGCGTGTGCGTGTGCGTGCAATGTGTGTGTGTGCAGTGTGTGTGTTGATTGTGCCGTATGGAAATTGAGTGGTGTGTGTGCGTGCGTTTGTGTGTGTGTTTGTTTGTGTTTGTGTGTGTGTGTGTGTGCGTGCGTGCGTGCGTGCGTGCGCGCGTGCGTGCGTGTGTGCATGCAGCGTGTATGTGTGTGTGTGACGCCCCCCCCCCCCCCCCCGCGTCACCCCCCTTCCCACCCTCTCCCCTTCATCGTCTTTTTTTTTTGTGTGTGTGTGTGTGTGTGTGAATGTGTGTGTGTGTGTGTGTGTGTGTGTGTGTGTGTGTGTGTGTGTGAATGTGTGTGTGAATGTTTATAGTTTTATTTCTTTGTAAAGCGCCATGAATAGAATTTTCTAGATATGTGCGCTATATAAGTGCCAATTATTATTATTATTATTATTTTGACACGTGACGTGGTGAGTCTCTAACGCTCTAGTATCCGTACGCTCTTCCCCCAACCTCCCCCACCCCACCCCACCCCACCGCAAAACACCAGCCCAACCAGTCATTGTTACAAGCCGAACAATGAATGAATGTCCCTTGGAGAAACGTGAGCTTCCTTGTTTCCCTTCCCACGCAATCTACTGTCACAGACTGTACTATCTCAGATCTAGGAGGGAGCACTGGACTAGCCAATTTAATGTAGTAATAATGCAGGCCGGGTAGGTGCTTTTTTCTGCGTTTGTTTGTTTGTTTGTTTGTTTTAGGAAGAATAGAAACCCGATTTAAAGAGGGTGGAGAGAAAGAGGGAGGAAGGGGGAGAAGATGGCGGGAGAAAGAAGGAGGAGGAGGAAGAGGAGACAACGATGGGATAAAAAAAAAAGTTACAAAAGGAGGGTGAGGGAGGTCGAGAAGAACCAGACGGCAAAGCCATGTTAACTGTAGTCCCAGTTAGGATGAAAGTCATGGGAGATCATTTTGACTCTTTCTTCAGTCTTGGGTCATATGATAGAGTATTTTGTGCTTAAAAAATAAAGATGCTTGTGGCAAAAGAAAAGACCATCTAACCCTAACCCTATCCTTAACCCTAACCCTATCCCTAACCACGGAAAGAACCAAGAAAAAGAGCAGGAGGGTGTAAATCTACATATTTGCCGAGAAATCGATGTACAAAGCCATGCACTTATACTATTTTTTTGCTGGAGCCATTCCTTTTTTTGGTTAATAAATTTTAAGTCAAAAATAAATAATCCTACCTATGTCGGTACGGCAATACTGATAAATTAAATATATTACTTACCCCCAAAATACATGAGGTGACACCCGTACCCTTTGGTTTTTAAATCCACCCATTACCTCCGGAATCATCAATATCTTTGCAATACTCAAATTAAGCCAGTTACTGGGATTACGTTGACGTTAAAAATTCGGGAATTTACTGGTGTTGCACTGCCTCCGGACATTGCCTCCATGATCGTTCCCACCATCTTTGTATCTACTAATGTTCCATATGTGTCTGTTCCAGACCGGAGGACGTTAAACAGATTTTCATTGATGTGGCTTGTCATTCTGTGGATCGGACATCGCGTACCGCAACTGAAAGGCCTAAGCAACCATTGCCCCCCGCGGGGGGATACGGTGGGGGTGCGATTGTTTTTCGAACAAAATAGTTCCCTCACCTTCTGGATGTTCTGTGCTTGATACTTCCTTTAATCTCTCTCTCTCTCTCTCTCTCTCTCTCTCTTTGGCTCTGTCTTGTCCCTGTGCTTACAATCATCTACTGTCTGTCCGCCTAGCTAGTCCACCCCCACCCCCCCTTCCTTTTCTCTAGAAACTCCGATTTTTCTCCAGCCGCAATCGGACCTGTTGGGCCTATTTCTTAGGCGCAGACCCGTTTACCCCCTACACAAGTCTTGAGTAGTCTGGTTAGCTGCAATGAGTAGTTTTGGTGCAAAATGTGTAGTTTTATTCATTAAACCATTAAACAATTTTCACTGAAAATGAGTAGTTAAAGCATTATTTTCAATTTTGAAGAGTAGTAGAGGTCCAAATTGAGTAGAGTTAACAGGTCTGTAGGCGCGTAACAGTGCTCAGCATGACGCGTCTACCCTCATATGGCATGAAACTGTCCACCAAGCGAGCATCATCGAAAGAAGAATGGAACCATTGTACCAACTTTCGTTCAGATCGGTTCAGTGGTTTAGGCGCTATGAACTGGAACACATTTTGGTCACACACACACACAGATTTACTTAGTCATACAACACCATTGTTGTTATATACGCATCTGCATTTATACAAATTCGGGACTTCCTGGTGTTGCACTGCCTCCGGGCATTGCCTCCAGGATCGTTCCCACCATAGTTATATCTACTAATGTTCCATATATGTGTCTGTTCCAGATTGGAGGACGTTAAGCAGAATTTCACTCACACACACAGACGCACACGCATACATGTATACGGACAGAAGAGAATCGCAGCGCCCTCGTTCCAGTTCTGTTACAACCGGGCGTACAAAAAATCAGGGGGGGGGGGGGGGGGGGGGGGGGGGGGGGAAAGGAGGAGGATGGGAAGAAGGGAAAGGAGGAAGAGAGCTGGGAGTTGTCAAAAAGCGCGAATATGTCAATTTGCGCGACGTTTCCTCCATGCAATTTGCTCGAACATGAAGAATACAATTTGAGCGACTATCCCAGAGAGAGTGACAGAAAGAGAGAGAACGAAGGAACGAACGAAGCACACACACACACACACACACACACACACACACACACACACACACACACACACACACACACACACACACACACACACACACAAGCACGCACGCACGCACGGACACACGCAAGCACTTTGCGTAACTTGCGTGAGGTTTACTAATAGTCCGTTCCTTGCCGTCGAAACTCTTGAGGTTGTCTTTTTTTTCACCCTGTGGCGGATTCGCGCTTTTTGACTATCAGACATTAGCTCATTTTGTATTCGGAAAGTAATCGCGCTTTTGGTATGTTCGCTCAAATAGGGCATTTGCCACGAGTGTTCAGTCACTATACTAGACTACTAATTTGCCCGAGCTCGTTCTGCCCGAGTTGCACTGACCTCTCTAATTCAACTCTCTAAATTCAACTCAGTGAAATTCAAGGTCACCGGCGCGTGGCAAATGCTCTATTGACGGTTGCCAAAGAACTATGAGAGGAAGAAGGAGAAGAGGGCGATGATGATGATGACGACGACGATGATGATGAAGAATAGAAGGAGTAGAACGAGGAAGAAAAAAGGGAGAAAGAGCATGAAGAAGAGGAAGGAGGAGGGGGGGGGGGGAGAAGAAGGAAAAGGAGGAGGACGAAGAAGAAGTGGAGGAGAGGATGTCGGAAGAAAGAGGAAGAAGAGGAGGGGGGGAGGAATGAAATAAGAAGGAAAACGAAGGTCGAGTAGGACGACAGGAAGAAAAAGAAGAGGATAATGATGATGATGATGATGATGACGATGGAGGAAGGGGCGGAAAGAATAAAACGAGGAGGAGGAAAAGGAGGAGGAGAAAGAAAGAGGAGGAGAGAGGAGGAATAAACATGTTAAAGGCAGCATTTCTCCTCAAGCGTTCAAATCATCTTCAGGGGTGGGGGGTGGGGGAGCTACTCACTCTAACGAGAACACGAATATTCAGATTTGTTTTGTTTGTTATCTAATTGATGCTTCATATGATATACATTTGACAGCTTTAAGCTTCAGGATAGGGTAAGTTAGCGTTAGGGTAAGTTTTGTTTTGTTTTTGACTGTAGACTCAGTTTGATCTTATGGGTAAATACGCACACAGTTTTATGTTATTCACTCGACAACAATTCAACAATCCTGATTCAGGTCAGGAAAATGAATTCCCCTGCCTATTGCACCGCTTGAAGAGCAGGGAAGAGGAGGACATTGATACAAGACATACACACACATTTGGTTTTGTTTTCGGCCGCGAGCAAAGCTGGTAATGTTTTCAGAGAACTCTGTTTGTTCCTATCTATGTACATGTACACGTATGTCTCTATGTGACTATGTTACCACGATAACGTTTGAACGGAGGGATCTAGGATGCTCACCTTTTACATGCGGGTAGGTACTAAGGGTATCTAGGCCCTGTTCGAAAATGAAGGTCAGAGGTTATAGGGCAAGGTCACTGGAGCCGAAAAAGCTGTCGAGCACCTGCCACGATATCGTTTGAACGGAGGGACCTAGGACGCTCCAAGTTTGATTACGGATAGGTACTAAATGTATCTAGGCCAGATTCGAAAATGAAGGTTATAGGTCATAGGGCAAGGTCACTGGAGCCGAAAATGTTGCCGAGCACCTGACACGATAAGACGATGACGGCGGGGGATGGGTAAGGGGGGGGGGGGGGGGGGGGGGGGGGGGGGGATTTGCCCAAAACCCACCTGGTGAACGAAGACGTCGTCGCGATGTTTCTCCGGATTCGGGGTAGGTGTGATGAACCCGAAGCCCTTGGCCACGTTGTACCACTTCACCGTGCCTGTCCATCTCTTGTCGGGCAGGGTGTGAGGAGGGACAGTGCTAGCTGCAACAGCAACACAAGGACACACAGACGCAGTTATAAATGTAGATTAAAATCCATTCAGTAGTCGTCTGTTTGTTTTGTCAGAAACTCAATACACACTGACAGACTGACGCGCACCCGCAGACCCCCAAATAATCTTATATATATTTTCGAAATCTGTCTGTCTGTCGATGATGATAACAAAGAAGAAGACGACGATGATGATGATCAGAGACTTATGTCATGGAGAGGGAGGCTGGCGACTGTGTCGATTTGCAGATTAACTCACTCTCTCTCTCTCTCTCTCTCTCTCTATCTCACACACACACACACACACACACACACACACACACACACACACACACACACACACACACACACACACACTCTCTCTCTCTCTCTCTCTCTCTCTCTCTCTCTCTCTCTCTCTCTCTCTCTATCTCTCTCTCTCTCTTTCTCTCTCTCTCTCTCATGACATTTTTTTCCCAAAGTAATCCCATATTCACCACTTTGACATGAAGACTGTTAGCCATTGTCAATAAAGTTGTCCTCTGTCATTTGTCGATCTGTTTCTCTCTAAAACAATTTGTTTTAGCGTGTATCGCCTCCTGCACTTATTTCATTTCTATGCAATCAACATTAACAAATCAACATCGGAAACAGTTTTACCAATTTTTACGATAATTGGTTCAACAGTTTAGGCGAGGGAAAAACGGAACGCGTTTCCAAATCATAGGCGGGGGTAAATGCACGGCTTTCATTCTCACACCAACCCTTCGGTTATTGCACGACAGAAGATGGCATAAAAAGAACAAAAAAAGAAAAGAAAAACAAACACAACAAATAGCAAAAGTTTTACTCGTCTTACAATAAAGAAAATCAATGCCTGCAGGCATGCATCAGCCAAAGAGGAAAAGGACGTAGCGGTTGGAGAAAAGAAAAAAAGCCAACATGATATAGATTGAGGCACTGACTTCGGTAGTTCCAGACTTCTGAGAATGAGTCATATTGTTACGTTTAGGCCTGGCTAGCTAGATAGCCAACAGTCTCAACTCTCTACTGTCCCCTGTCGCGAAAACAAGTGAAGGTATTTGCAGCCGCATACCTGTTTACCCCCTACACAAGTCTTGAGTAGTCTGAATAGCTGAAATGAGTAGTTTGGGTGTGAAATGTGTAGTTTTATTCATTAAACCATCAAACAATGTTCACTGAAAATGAGTAGTTAGAGCATTATTTTCAATATTGAAGAGTAGAAGAGGTCCAAATTGAGTAGAATACTACTCGAAAATAGTAGAGTAAACAGGTCTGCAGCAGGACTTCACCTTCCTGTATTCTAGCGCGTCTTACATTGAAGACATTTGGCTTGTTGTATCGCACAGAGCATATGCAGACGACACACAAGGCGCGCGTGGGCATATCCCCGCGCGCGTGCGTACACACACACACACACACACACACACACACACACACACACACACACACACACACACACACACACACACACACTTGCAATCCATCAAAGCGTTCATAACACAGGAGGGAAGGACATAATTGTATATACATAGTGGCGGTTATATGACATTGCCATTTGATTATTGTTTTCTTAAATAGGTTGTTCAAGATATCATGAAGCAAATATGCTTATTATCATTTATGTAAGAACAGTATTTTATAATAGTTGCAGTAGGTCAGGGTAGGTAGTACAACAAGTTATGTAAAAGGGGAGGAGACCGCTGCATTGGCTTTTAGTGTTGCAGCTTAGGTGACCTTTTGGAACCACCCCAACTCTCATACATGTTCAAGAAAGAGTGGGGATGTACCAGGGTCAGACATGTCCACCACAAACAAATGAGGCTTTATACCGAAAATTCCCTGCCCCTATCTCGCGCCCTGACACGCGAACGCCACCTACTTAATTAAGATTATGACTCTAGCCTGTCATGAAGTAGTAGTATATAGCCACAGAACATTATCTGCCCCTGATTCGCCGCTAGGTGGCATGAGCAGTTCGGGCCTAAAATTATCGCCCTTTCGTGTCGGCAAAAAGTAGTATAAAGCCCCGTCCAAGACCAGCTTTTAAAAACAAATTGCATCATTTAGTTCCTCGGTTACATAGCAGACTGACCAGCGCAACAGTCGATACGTATAACATGGGTGCATGTAGTGGCCCAAACTTTTGCCTGAACTATGTTGCAGAAACCAGATGAACAAGAGCATGTTTTATCATCTACAAGAGTTTTTTCTTCAGGCAGTCAGCTGCCTGAAACTGCATCAAATTACCTGAATTCAGGCTTCAGGCACACCCACATGCACCCCTGTAATTCTAAATTGTCGTCGTCGTCGTAGTAGTAGTAGTAGTAGTAGTAGTAGTAGTAGTAGTAGTAGTAGTAGTAGTAGTAGATAATAAAACAATAAAATAAAAAGTAGTAGTAGTAGTAGTAGTAGTAGTAGTAGTAGTAGTAGTAGTAGTAGTAGTAGTAGTAGTAGTAGTAGTAGTAGTAGTAGTAGTAGATAATAAAACAATAAAATAAAAAGTAGTAGTAGTAGTAGTAGTAGTAGTAGTAGTAGTAGTAGTAGTAGTAGTAGTAGTAGTAGATAATAAAACAATAAAATAAAAAGTAGTAGTAGTAGTAGCAATAGCAGTAGTAGTAGTAGTGATGATGATGATGATGATGATGATGATGATGATGATGATGATGAAATGGAGGGAGAGGAGGGAGAACGCGGGGGAGGAAGAAAGTGAAGACGGAAGAGGGTACCAAGGAGAGTATTAGTTGCGGCACAAAGGACTAATATTAATGCGTAGCATAGTAGCCGCAGCAGCGAAAACAACAGCACAGATACTTCCTTAGAGTAGTCCAAACAAAGGCCTTGTTGTTGTACCTATAGGCTTGTTGGGTCCTAGTAACAGCGACTGTTAGTATTAGTAAATAGTAACAACACCCTCCGCTGACCGACCACCCAAAAATACACTAGTAACTACGGTACTGCTGGTTTGGTACCACTCACTCTCCCACCACTCGCTCTCTCAGTCTCACGCCGATCAATTCTTCTTACTCATCTTCAAAAAGGTCAATGTGTTTTCGGGTTAGTGTGCAGGATAGTAGTTGGAGTAGTGGCGGTGGTGGTGGCGGTGGGGTGGTGGGGGTGGGGGTGGTAGTAGTGGTACTATAGTACTCGCAGGAAATGGAAAGGCTAGTTGGCTTCAAGGGAATCGCCGGTCTATTCCCGTGTGCTGCTTCTTCAGTTTCGGGTTTTCAATATCAGATGGTAAGATGGGAAAGAAAATCTAAAAGAAGGAGATGTAATATGTATGTTCTTTGTGTTCTTACTCAAAAGAGACTTGAGCATTCCAGAAATGAAAAATAAAAAGAAGAATAGCTTGGGGGAATTTGGGGGAGTATGTCGCCTAGTAGCCTCACAACACACACGCGTTTGTTCTTCTTTTGTTTCTTCTCGATGACTTGTTTTCAAGGTGAGGCGCGATAGAGAAATCTTGTGGTCACGAATGGATAAAATAAACAAAATTGTTTTTAATCAAATACAGTTTACGTATCAAGGGAAAAACCTTTAATTGCGGTAATAATTATGATAGCTTGTTTATAGATATAATATATTTTTAAAAACACGATTTTAAGGCATGTTCAATGCAATAAATAATCCGCACGAATACACCCTCTCATTACACACACACACACACACACACACACACACACACACACACACACACACACACACACACACACACACACACACACACACGCGCGCACACACACACGCGCGCACACACACACACTAAGTAAAAGAAACGCGTTTAGAACAATAAATAATGTTGATGAACAATCCCTCAAAAGAAGAAAAAAGGGGGAAGAAAGGAACAAGAAAAGAAAGAAAAGTGAAAGAAAGAAAGAAAGAAAGAAAGAAAGAAGGACAGAAAACCAGAAAAGAATGAATCAGACCTTCTTAATGGAAAGCAACAAGAACAACAACAATACAAAACTGAATGAGAAAACAAAACTGCAGTACATAAAGAATTCTAAAGACATAAAGTTATGCAAATGTACAGGCAGGTGGCCCCCGTGGGGGAAGAAAATGAGGGTTCAAATTGGGTGAACAGAAAGTAAAAGAAATCAAATAGAAAATGCGAATTAACAAACATAGGCTAAATGACATAAAAGGAAGAAAGGAAAGAAGAAGAAGAAGAAGAAGAAGAAGAAGAAAAAGAAGAAGAAGAAGAAGAAGAAGAAGAAGAAGAAGGAAGAAGAAGAAGAAGAAGAAGAAGAAGAAGAAGAAGAAGAAGAAGAAGAAGAAGAAGAAGAAGAAGAAGAAGAAGAAGAAGAAGAAGAAGAAGAAGAAGAAGAAGAAGAAGAAGAAGAAGAAGAACCTTGCCGTGCTCAAAAGCCTCGTGAGAATTAGGACGACCGAATCAGACCAAACACAAGCATAAAAGATGATGTTCTAAGTTTGTTCAAACCTCTTTATACATACATAATCACATAGGCCTTTAGGGAAAGTGTACTCACTAAGGACCGTGATAAACATGCCCAGTTTTAGGGAACACTCAGGTTCACGATGGGAGCATGTACATGTGTCGATGGGAGCATGTACATGTGTTGGTGCACGTGTGCATACATGCATGTAGGCCTATGCCCTATGCGTGTGTGTCTGTGTTTATGTACGATTATATATGGGTGTTATTTATTTTGCTCTTTTGAATATTTGACATGCACAAGTATTTCTTATGCCTAATTTATAATCTTATGTTGATAAGTATTTTATTGCACTGTGAGTGTATTTAGCATGTGTTTGATTATTATAATGTTTGATATGTATTTAACATGTTCTGAATGTTATGTTATAATGTTTGATGTGTGTATTTTAATGTTGAATCACAGGCGTAACAACGATGCATTTCTCTTTTGAGATAATAAAGTATTGTTGAGTTGAGTTGAGTTGAGTTCCCGACTTTAAACCTTGAAACGGATTATTATCTAAATAAATCAGAGAAGCTTTTGTTCAATAAACATTTAAACAATTGTCCCCAGAAACAAAAGGGAACGCTTTCGTTCTATAGAATAATAATTGTTTTAAGTTTACCACCACCCCCACCCCCTTGGAGATAGATACTAGGTTTTTTTACGTATAAATAGTTTCTCCACCTTCTGGAAGTTATGTGCTTGTAACGTCCACTAATCTATCACTCTCTTTGACTCTACCTTATCCCTTTGCTTGCTGTCAAGTGTCATCAACTATCTTTCTACCTTACTGGTCCATTTTTAGGCCTGCCTTTGTTCTAGAAACTCTTACAAAAAATGCTCTCAAGCCGAGGACGCCGACATGCTGTGCCTGACATTTTTTTTAATTAGGCGCATAAAAATGGCAGCATGACGCATCTGTGCTCATATGACAGGAGATTGAGTGATCGGCGAAGAAGAATATCATGTTCGATTTGTTGTTGTTGTTGTTGTTGTTGTTCTCACAGTAATGCATTTTTCAACTAACTTTACATCTGTTGAGCTGTAAGATCACAGTTTGCTTATTAAGTAAGCGCTTTGTGCTCGATAAAAAGCGCTATATAGGTGTCCGTTTATTATTATTATCATTATTATTATTATTATTATTATTATTTCACGTGTGTGAACTTACTAAACGAGATTCTCTTTTGCACACGGACTTTTTCATTTTTCGGTCATGCCGCGGCCACCTGCCTACTTGAGTTATTATGACCCAATTCTTCTTTGCTTTTGTCTGCATGCTTGTTGTTGCTTCATATCCTATAAAAAGGCCAGGAAAGTGACCATTTTCTGTATTTTCGATCCATTATTGTCATCCTTTTTTGAAGAGCGTGCACAAAACAACAACCCATTCACCTTTAAAAAACACAAAGTCCAGAAAACGATGTGGGTTTTTAGAATCACAAGAGACGAGGATAATCAAAATAGAACAATACCTTTATTCCCACATACCGCCAGTCCCACACTGTCAATTTTCTATCCATGATACGGCTAGTCCCAACATATCGCTATTCAACTATATTTTGCTTGCTTCTGGAAGTGGGGCCTGGGCCCTTCCGGCTGAACTGGGGGGTTTAATGGTCTTAACCCAGGGTAAGCAGTAGGTCTTTCTCCTTCTATGTTTTCTATTAGGTTCATGCGCCCTCCGAGTTCCGTCGCGATTTATTGTCAGAAGTGGCGTCTGCGACGTATCCAGACAGAAACAGAAACAGAAATGTCTCTCTTTCTGTTTGTGTCTGTCGAACCCAGACAAATGCATGCTCGCACACACGCACACGCACACACACACACACACACACACATATATATATATATATATATATATATACAAACATACACACAAAACCCCGCCTAGTGTTGTTAGTTGCACACACATAACAAGGGCGTGTGGGAATCTAGGTATGTGGGGAAAATGGGCTGTCCCTGATCAAATGGTATCCGTTTCGTTTTTCTTTTTGAACTCGGAAATAGTTACGTTAAAGTAGCTCGACCAAACGTTCACAGCCTGGATTGCTCGAGGTAAGTGTTGGAATTGGTAGGAACTGCAGTGAACACACTAACACTCATTCTCACTAGTAATACAAAAATGAGGTAATCAATATTTTAAACACATACAGATACAAAGAACACACACACACACACACACACACACACACACACACACACACACACACACACACACACACACACACACACGCACGCACGCACGCACGCGCACGCACGCACACGCGCGCGCGTTAAACGTATACTTGAAAAATCATGTTACAAAACCCCACGTCTGTTAAGTCCTTTCTCGAACATGTCCTCTCGCGGACACCATGATCTACAATAAGCCAAGGGTCTACCACAACCATATAATAATATATTCTTGATCAGCATGTCACAACCTATTCAGATCCTGAATTTTGAACCTCCAGTGCAAACCTCCGCCAAGGAAGACTCACAAAACCGAAATTTTCCTTCCTTCATGTCCGAGCTGTATCGCATGAACCAGTGGGTAGAATGGCTTCACATTTTGTGTGGTAATGTAACATGGCGAGTAATGAAATAAACAATTGCAGTAAATACCCAACAAATAAAAACAGGGTCATTTCAGACTAATGTCCACATAAGGACAAAAAGTCCACGAGTCCTTTGTCATGTTTATACGATTTTATGCGCAAGTTGTAGAGGTCTGGCATTACATCAGGGAGAGGGGTGAGCGAGGGTGTAGTGGCACATACGATAAAAAGGAGACTATATGCATGTTTTTATTAGAAAACACGTGAAATTAAAAGTAGCACCAGAGTACAATCTTGCTATTTCTTCTGTCAAAACTCTAGAGTAGCATCGGTGACAAAATATATGACAGCTTTTTTTTTTCTTCAGACAACCTTGCAAACCATTTGACACAAGATTGGTTCATTTATGTATATAAAATGTATTTATCTATACATTTTTATGTATTTATTTAATTATAATATAGTACTTCATCTGGTTGGGTGTATTGTTCATATGAAATTTTAACACAACAATAAATCACTATTTTGGTTTAAACAAAGTTTATTAACATAATACATTGCAGTGTACACAAATTATTTTATGAGCACAACAAGCTGTAAGCTTATAAGCGCACTCAAAAACGTTTCAGTTACAAACATAAGGCTGCATCATGAATGTACTTGAATAGCTATGAGAAAAATACAATTGGAATAAGAAACATAAACTAAGCAAAGATAACAATACATCATGCACCAATTTATAACTAGACAAAACAAACAATAGAAGTAAAAAAGAAAAAGGAAAAAAAAGGAAAGAAACCCCCCCAAAAAAAACCTAAGAATGGGGGTGGTGTTACAAAATACCACATACTAAGTACAGTATAAACCAACAATCTCTTCAGTACATCTCAACAGGGCACACACAAACAGTCATGTGCTATGCTATTGAATAATTATTGTTTATGTATTTTTTCAAATTGCCAATAAAACATTAATCATTATCAAAACGTTTCGAAGCGCTTATAAAATTACAAACTGCTAACATAATTGATTTGTTTTCACTTACATTTCTGTCCCTGCTTCCAAACAGAAGGGTAGAAACATTAGTTTGAACAGCTTGTGGTACCAGTCCAATCGTTTGAGCTCTCAATCACTATTTATGGAATCAAACGAATTAAGTAATTCATTCGTTCATTGATTAATTATTTTATTCGTTATTTCGTTTAATTAATTCAATATCTGTTGTTAACTTAATTATGCAGTTATAATTTACGACTTTTTATTATATACATACTTTACTAACATACTTCATCAATGCTGTTTTATTCAATTTCGTGTATTCATTCATTTATTTATTTATTTCTTCGCGTGTTTATTAATGCATTTGTGTGTTTATTGATTTAAATATTCGTTTATTCATTCATTATTTTATACATTAACTAATCAGTGTTTGCGTGCTCACACCAATTTTATGTATTAACTTATTTATCTATTCACTTGTTTATTATTCCAGAACAAGTAGAGCATTCTCGTTTTTCCATTTTTAATATCACTTGCAAAGAAAAAAACCTTGAAAACCTGAACATTATTTCCCAAGGATAAAGATTTTAGGCAACGCCTAGTCTTCCGATCTGTCCTTGATACATATACGAACATAGAACACAAACGTGGCAAAGCATACTATTACACATACATATTTGAACATAAAGGTAGCAAAGCAGGTGCTATTATGATAAAAGAAGAAAAAGGGAGAAGGAAAACAACAACAAAAACACTTGACGACGACAACAATGTCAACAACGATGTTTTGTTCATATAAAATTCAAAATAAAAATGGCGGGTTTCCTTCTAATATGCAACGACAAACCACACTACTGAAGTGTATAAGTCAGAAAGAAGAGCACATACTTTTTTTATGTGCAGTAGGAAAAGGGGTGGGGACACATCAAGGGTAGCAGCAGAGAAGACGTCGGGTAGGGTGGGTGTGGCGAAGGGGGTATGGTATATTTTGAGTTGCGAAAAGCGAGAAAAAAGGTGTTGACGACCCCCGAATGTCGGTCGTGCAGACAGACCGACAGACAATAATATGAGTTGTCAGTGAGAGCCTTGAGAACCAAAGTAATCATAGTCTACCTCTGATGGTATGTAGCAGTCACAGTAACACACACTCACTCTCACTCACTCACTCTGTGTGTGTCTGTCTGTCTGTCTGTCTGTTTGTTTGTCTCTCTCTCTCTCTCTCTCTCTCTCTCTCTCTCTCTCTCTCTCTCTCTCTCTCTCTCTCTCTCTCTCTCTCACACACACACACACACACACACACACACACACACAGATTACTATCTATGATCAACACCAAATAGTTTTCATTCAAACAACCAAACACAGGCTGGCTTTTAGAACACACAGGGCTCCCAGGGACCCCCATTTGGGGGTCTATGAAGCACTAACATTCTAAAGGACCCTCTAAAAGAATGTGCAGGGGGTCCCAGGGATGCACTAGAAACACTCTTTTTAGCATTCGCTATGCCACTGGGACCCTCTATCCCGCCTCTAGGACCCTCTATTCTGTAAGTGAAGGAGTCCCTGGGGACCCCTTGTTTTGCTGGACGATTGGGAGCCCTGACATACCAATTATTATTATCTGTTCACCGTGTATAATATACAATTGTGCGACTTGTGTACCATGAATGGCATTTTCGTGTATGTCAGTGTCCAAAAAAAAGAAATGAGTTAAGTTAACGTGTACGTTAGTGTGGTACATGCACGTTTTGTTATCTGATTTAAATAACAGGGGGTGTGCTTTTCCTTCTTTCTCTCCCCTCTGTGTATGGGTGTGTGTGAATGCGTTCGTGCGAACGCACGTGTGCATGTGCACACACGTGTATGTCGTTCTTAAGAGCTGATAGTACGTTCTCAATCTAGTCATTCAATCCGCGTTTTGTATCCATTCCTTTTCCAGACCTGTTTTCAGTGTTTACCCCCTACACAAGTCTTGAGTAGTCTGGACAGCTGAAATGAGTAGTTTGGGTGCAAAATGTGTAGTTAAGTTTATTTCATTAAACCATCAAACAATTTGCACTGAAAATGAGTAGTAATCGTAAATTAAAGAGAATTATTTTCAATTGTGAAGACTAGTAGACGTCCAAATTGAGTAGACTACTACTCAAAAAGAGTAGAGTAAACAGGTCTG
>CM065690.1:41262792-41287792 GCA_017654935.2 Phymorhynchus buccinoides
ACCATGAATGAATAAAGATAGGAAGATGAAACTTGATGTGCATGTAGGCTAGGTACTGTAGATGTGCCTTTTGGTGACCTTGAAAACTGAAAATCTATTTTTAGCCATATCTCGGGCACCAGTCAACATATGATGTTGAAACTTGGTATGAAGGTGGTTTGGCTTATGCTCCTTCCGCATATTGTTGACCAATCAAGGTCAAGGTCAAGGTGAATGAGATAGCTGGACCCTGAAAATCGGGGGGTCGGAAAAATGGAGTTCCCAAGATAACAGCATATCACCATGAAGGAATAAGGATAGGAAGATGAAACTGGATGTTCATGTAGGCTAGGTACCATAGATGTGCCTTTTGGTGTTAAGGTCAAGGTCAAGGTCATGACCTTGACGTATGACCTTGAAAACTGATTTTTTATTGTGTTCTTCTTTTCATTGTAGTGTCTTTTCGAGAGTTGTTGATACAAAAACAGTTACAGTTTCTTTCCAATATCATAATTAAGCAATCACAGCTTTATGTTAATGCTAACTTTTCGTTTATTGCTTACCCATAAAACAAAGGGGTTCATTTCGTTTGGGTAAACACTTTAAATTGTGTGGGGTTTTATTTTTAGACAATTGTTCAGAATATGATCGTTCATGAACTCAACATTTTATTTATTAAAAAGGCAAAACTAAGAAATCAAACAAAAAATATTAGTTTTATTCAAACTAATATAAAATCACCTTTAGACTATTGTTTTCATAAATACACCATTATAAGCAAAAACAAAACGAAAAGAAATTCTGATTGCAGAGTCTATGTGTGGAAATGCCAATCATGGTGTATTTGCACAAATGAAAGAGGATCATAATACAAATTGTTTCATAAAACATTTTTTAATAATTGATTTATATTGTTGTAAGAAAACAACAACAGAGACTTCGATCATTTTCTGTAGTCCTATGAGCCATAATGACGGAGAAGTGAGAGTTGCTCAATTAATACCCAGAAGCATGAAAACAACAAAAAATGTCAGCATTAGAAAATAAATAATAAATCAACAATCTGCATTTGAGTTTATACAATTTTTCCCCACGTTTACAAACTAAATGGTCAAAGCAATGATTGATTTAAGTCAGAGCAGATAACAGAAAATTACATAATTTGGAGAAGATATTAAAAAAAAGATAAGAGCTAAATGCACAAGGCATACACCAATTGATGACAACCATGAAACATAACAGCCACGCCGCAAAATTAATACTCAAATGAACCAATTGATTACATTGATGATTGGATACATTTCTCAATCAATCAATCAAATATAATGTAAAGTGTTCAAGAACATATTGATATACAACGTATGTGGCACCAAGCGTTGCTTTAAATTATTGATACCATAAAAAAATGGATTTGTTTTCAAGCGGCATGAAAAGGAGAGTGGGATGTATCAAGTACCATACTGCATTTAAATTGGTTTGAACATGTGTGTACACGTGTGCATGACAATCTGCTTGCGCGCATGTGTGTGTGTGTGTGTGTGTGTGTGTGTGTGTGTGTGTGTGTGTGTGTGTGTGTGTGTGTGTGTGTGTGTGTGTGTGTGAGAGAGAGTGTGTGTGTGTGTGTGTGCGTGTTGTCCACGTGAAAGTAAGAGTGACAAAGACAATGATATGCATCTATTGAGTGTGTGTTCATGTGGGCGCTTACATGCGCAGATAGAGAGAGAGAGAGAGAGAGAGAGAGAGAGAGAGAGAGAGAGAGAGAGAGAGAGAGAGAGAGAGAGAGAGAGAGAGAGAGAGAGAGAGAGAGAGAGATGGAGAGAGACATGGAGAGAGACAGATATAGAAAGTGTGTGTGTGTGTGTGTGTGCGTGTGTGCGTGTGTGCGTGTGCGTGCGTGCGTGCGTGCGTGCGTGCGTTGGTGTGTGTGTGTGCGTGCGTGTGCGTACGTTGGTGTGCGTTTGGTGTGTGTGTGTGGCATAATAAGAGAGAGGGGACACATACAAGTAAGGGAATAGAAACACGCGCATTGGATGATAACATTTGAAATTGAAAACGACGGGATTACTTGAACCAAAATTGCCCAGAACGCTCATTCGATCAGGCAGTACAGAATGTCGTTTCATAGAGAATTGCTCTTCTATGTTTTGAAACATCATTGAAACATTTTGCGGGGGCATTTCGAAATCAAGAGAAGAGAGAGAGAGAGAGAGAGAGAGAGAGAGAGAGAGAGAGAGAGAGAGAGAGAGAGAGAGAGAGAGAGAGAGAGAGAGAGAGAGAGAGAGAGAGAGAGAGAGAGAGAGAGAGAGAGAGAGAGAGAGAGAGAGAGAGAGAGAGAGAGAGAGAGAGAGAGAGAGAGAGAGAGAGAGAGAGGAGAGAGAGAGAGAGAGAGAGAGAGAGAGAGAGAGAGGAGAGAGAGAGAGAGAGAGAGAGAGAGAGAGAGAGAGAGAGAGAGAGAGAGAGAGAGAGGGGGGGGGAAAACAATGAAATTTTATTTACCCAAGGTAATGAGATAAGCAATTTACAGCTTTTTTACGCTCAGGCCTAAGAGGAGAGCGAGAGAGAGAGAGAGAGAGAGAGAGAGAGAGAGAGAGAGAGAGAGAGAGAGAGAGAGAGAGAGAGAGAGAGAGAGAGAGAGAGAGAGAGAGAGAGAGAGAGAGAGAGAGAGAGAGAGAGAGAGAGAGAGAGAGAGAGAGAGAGAGAGAGAGAGAGAGAGAGACACAGACAGAGACAGAGAGACAGAGGGACAGAGAGAGACTGACAGATAAACAAACAGGCACAGAGACAGAGATAGGTACACAGACAGACAAAGGTGGCCAGAGAAACAGACACCGGAGAAACAGCGGAGACAGACACCTTTAAAGTGAGTAATCGATAGATAAAAAGAAACCGTTCAAAGAAAAAAAAGTGAGACAGCAAGAAAAATTGGTTGGAAGAAGGTAAAGGTGTAGGTTGGAGAGGGGGGGTGGAATTGTCATATTGTGCACTTTGCATTATGCACAAACGCGCGCGCGCGTACACACCCACCCACACAAGCAAACTATTAGATAGAGAGAAAGTGAGAGAGAACTCTGGCTGTCCCCCTCTCTCTCACTCACTCTGTGTGCGCTCATTCATTCAATCACTCTCTGTGCTTAAACTTCGAAACAATGCTATGATGAATACCTTCTCTTTTTCTTAAGCTGAAGATTAAATGGATTACTACAACAGTTGAGAATATGCATGGAAGCATCAAGAACGAATCGTTGCAAATACCTCGTGTTTAAAAGCAACACTAGTTCCAAAGAATGAAGAATCGGGGATATAGCAGTATCACATATCTCATAATTACGTGAATAGGCAATTTTCAGAAAAACACGAGGGGAGAGTTGCTTACCCTGACCCAGGCAGACAAACCATAGCAACCATGGCGTCGAAGCTTGAAACCGCAGGATGCGAGTCAGCGACTTGCAAACATTGTTTTTAGAAAAATGAGGGGGTGGCCAGTGGCCACAAACTGATAGAACTTGCAAATTGTGAGGGGAAAATATAAATGACATCAAGTTTAGAATTATGCACTTTGTTCTACGTGCTGTATGTCTGCTCAAACACACGAGGCGAGGGCTGGGGATCTACCTGATGGTAGAGTAACTTCTCCCGTTTGACCGATTGAATTAGGCAAGATCACTCCCATACACCATAAGATTACTCTCCTTAATTATTTCCGAACAATTCCTACTGAATGCCAAGTCCATGTTACACTATGAAATAAGAACTCTTTTATTTGTTTTCAATTAAAACTACTCGCTGCGCTTTAAAAAAAATTTTTATTGTTCTTGTTTAATTGTTTGTTTGGGTTTTGTTTTGCTTTGATTAAATAAAAATTGATTCTTTTGTTTCGTTTGATGTCCTGGTTAT
This sequence comes from Phymorhynchus buccinoides, assembly GCA_017654935.2. NCBI lineage: Eukaryota > Metazoa > Mollusca > Gastropoda > Neogastropoda > Raphitomidae > Phymorhynchus > Phymorhynchus buccinoides. The sequence goes on from CM065690.1 coordinate 41,266,666, forward strand.
TCTCGATTTTCATTTCATTTCACTTGGTAGTGGTGTAAAGAGGGGGGGTAGATATGTGACTGTATTGAAATACACATCCTATGTAAAGAAGAAAGAAAGAAAATGAGTTGGAGAGAGAGAGAGAGACAGAGGAGAGAGAGAGAGAGAGAGAGAGAGAGAGAGAGAGAGAGAGAGAGAGAGAGAGAGAGAGAGAGAGAGAGAGAGAGAGAGAGAGAGAGAGAGAGAGAGAGAGAGAGAGAGAGAGAGAGAGAGAGAGAGAGAGAGAGAGAGAGAGAGAGAGAGACTTTTATGGCAATTGTGAAGTTTTAGGTGTTCTACAAATCAATTTTTTTCTGAATCATGAAAAGTAAATTCATAATAATTTAAAATAAAATTGGAATCTACTCCAAATTATTGTATCAAATTCATCATAACACAAAAGGCTTAATGTTGTTGTACTACTTGGTTTGTGATTTGGTCTGGTTGCAACAGTTCTTGGGTGGGTTTTTTTAATCTTGTAAATTTGATAATTCAACAATACTTTTCTTAATAAGACAGGGGATGGAGGGGAGGGTGGGACACGTCTGTAAAAAAATCATGAATATGAGGAGGTGTGGAGGTGGGTGGGGTTTGTTGTTTACATAAGGAATTTATAACTCCTAATTAACGCAGCCCAAAGCTAATCATTTTCTATGTCATAAATGGCATGTTTTCGCAGCTATATAAACTGTCTGCCATTCACAACAAATTTATTTTGATACTCCACAGCTAAGTTAATTTCATAAAAATGCATAGTTTGATCAAATAAAATAAAATAATACAGAAATCGTGTAAACAATGAAAACCCAACCGTGATAATATACAAAATAGTGTCGATGTAATAGGTTTATTATTTCATTTTTACTTGATGAACTTCTCTTGATCCCATTGCGTTTAGGCCAATCACAATATGAAAGGAAAGCACCATACCAAAGGCATTTTTGTGGTACACAATAAACTAGAAGTAGAAGAAGAAGAATGCATAAAACATCAAAGGCCAGAAATTGGAATTCGTTTTTAATATGGCGACTAACAGTCACCAAAATATTGTTTTTCACAACATTAATTCCAGTCTCTTTAGATTTAACTAGATGCTTCGTCTCACCATACTTGTGTCAGTTTTTGCTATTATGTGTGCAATATCATTATTTCCTACATCTCTTACAATGTAACAAACAGTAGAAACTCGATTCAGAAAATGTCTTCACACACACACACACACACACACACACACACACACACACACACACACACAAGTATTTTAAGACAATGCAATGCCATTACCAAGCCCAATTGAATACAAACAATCTAAACCCATGATATCTACAGAATGTGTGTAGTGTTGTTAGATTGTAAAACAATGTATTTCAACTCGCCATTCGAATCAAAGCGGTGAACAAAGAAGTAGCAATATTACAGACGACTAAACAGTATCCATAAAAAGCATCCATTGTTCATGATGCTAAATGTTTTCAGAACAAGTTACTGGCAAATAGAAAGAAATGTTTAAAGCTGATAAGGGTTTCTATCATGTTCAACAGCAGTGCCATTCTGTTTCTAAAACTCAAACTACCTTTAAGGTAGTTGCTCTAAATGATAACGGCTATGTAGATTGGTCTTGTTTCCATCTTTCGTTTTATAAGTAGCCTAAAGGAAGCCCAAATTTAGCTTTTCTTTAACTTGTTAACGGTAAGAAACGAATGCAATTTATTTTAGTCGGTCATTCGTTGATGATAGGGCGATTGCAACTACTGGACAATTTTGATACGAAGTTTCTACGTAGTAGTAGTAGTAGTAGTAGTAGTAGTAGTAGTAGTAGTAGTAGTAGTAGTAGTAGTAGTAGTAGTAGGGACAGGCTCTTAAGCCTAGGCCTCGCGGCCTGTAAAGCGTCCCCTCTTTGGCAATGACATTGCATAATTATTTTGGGTCTGAGCAAGTTTTTGAAGGACAACCAGTCAAAATCATTAAAAAGACTGAAATTTCTGACTGGAATCCAGAAGATTTTTAAAGGTGTTAATATTAGTTGCAAACTTGATGTTAGTACTTAGTTCATTCCAATGAATAGCAACTCTATAAGAAAATGAAAATGTCCTATTACTTTGACAATGTCTAATAAAGATTTTGCCTTCTGACTTTCTCGTGATATTAAATTGTGGAACAGAAAAGAAGTTTCAAAATTGATGTCATCAATACCATGGAATATCTTATAAGTTTGTATAAGGCTGCCTCTCAACCTCCTACCCTTAAGAGAGTGTAAGTTTAGGTGTCTTAGCCTTTCAATATATGACATGTTTTTACATCTTTTAGCAGAACGGCTTTAAGGAACGGCTTCCATTTTTAAAACTTTATAAACATTTCGATTAAATATAAGAGAACCCAGGTGAATTATTACAGGATTAATGGCAAAGAATACGACACATAAAAGCGGTGACGCAAGAGGCAAACCAGTGAAAGCTTTGCAAACAACAGCAAGAAACGAAAGGCAAGGCTTACTCGCTCTACGCCTCGCAAACGAGAAAACAAAGAAGACCAACAAAAACAACAAAACTGTTTGCTGCGTGAACCAAAACTAGAACGCTAAAGCGGAAGAAAATATAACCCAATTACATAATAAAGAAAACCATGCAGTACATATGTTGCGAACAATAAACTGACGAATGTTTTAATCTCAGGAAACAAATTCAACAAATTCACTGACGAGAACACTTCAAAATTTGACGGAACTGTGACACGCAACCGACACACACACACACACAATCATGCATTTTAAAATGTCGTCTGCTTTCAAACAAACAGCCACCCAGGTACCTGGAACACATGCGGCCATGGTCTCTCCTCCGTTTTTGACACTCCACCAAGCCGTGTCGGAACGGGGGAGGGGACACTGGACAAAATGCAGCGCCACTTTGACGGTTTTCACATGTCCACCACGAAAGAAACAACGAGACGAAGCCCCAGGAAAGTCACCGCCGAACCGGTGGTGGCCTCAACCACACAACTTGACAAAGCACACACTGCTCCCAGTGATCGTGGCTACTACCTTCCAGCACGAAAGAGCACCGGCGTCGTCGCAACCTGGCTGCTTGCTCTCCCCTTGATCCTCTGAGGATGCCCAACTGCTGGTGAAGAGAGCGAGAGCCAAAAGACGGACGACGAGCGTAGCTTGATGCATGCAGGTAGCTGAAATCACACACCACCTCCTACACACGTCCTCGGCACGCGCGTGATGATAAAGAGGGGCATGGTGAAGAGGACACAAGGACCCGAGTTGGCGGACGACGTCAGTGAAAGGCGTAGTTCCTGGGAGCAGCCTCGGTTAGGCTAGCTGAGAAACGGGGCGTCTAGTCTTTCCGGAAGGACGAGGGTGTATTAAAGAGGACCCCAACACAGGCGGGTGGCCAAGGCCCACGACTGACTCAGGAAGGAAGCCAGGAGGTAGGTAGGTGGGTAAACAAGGCCATCAAATCCACCACGGCTACCAGGAATAATGGAACATGGGAATGTACATGCGAACCAGACTAGTCCAACAGGCCCAAAAAGGATGAGGGAAGGGGCCGAGGAGAAGACAACAAGCAGAAAGGAGCGATGGCTGGTAGTAGCGGGGGTGTGAGCTACTAGCTTCTGCTGGCACAGAGGGCACGATCGCAGTAATAAGTCCCCGGCACGGTGACAGTAGTGCTAAGTCCCTGAGAGGTGACTGTCGAACGCAGGGTAGGGGAAGAAAGGAGCGGGAGGGAAGGGAGAAAGGGGAGGGAGGGTGAAGAGGGGGCGTCTTTAGCCGTGTGTGCCTGCCTACTCTGTCATTGTCCGCTACCACCACCACCACCACCACCACCCCTCCCCTCCATACAGCAAGCCAGACCTACAGTGGGGAAATCTGCTGCTGTGTGTACAGTAGGCCCTTCCTCCTCCCTTCCTCTTTTCCTCCACCACACCTTTCTCTTCCCCCCCGACTCTGCTGCGTCTGTCTGGTTGTTGGCCTCATCGCGAAGCATAGTGGTGCACCGTACTGTGCATCGCCGCATGCACCACGTCGCACCACTGCACACTAACTCCCGTCTTACGTTATGTGTGTGTGTGTATACCAGGCAGGCTGATCGATCCGCGCGGGGACAGCTGGTCACGATGACAGCGTCCACACCAACCACCACTTGACCACCGCAAGCCGCGCTACTTCTCCGTGTACGTCTGTGTCCACCACTAGCCTGTGAGTATTATTGGTTTTGTACACGTCCGTGCAAATACTATTTGAAGACTGAAAAATAAAATCATCCAGAGTTCGTTGTGATTTAAGGTAAATATAAATAAGTAGCAGCACCGAGAACGACACCCCAAAATGTCTCCTGATGCAACCCGCTGGGGGTTTCTGCTTTAAAGTAGCACGAAGTGAAATAACTATCCTCCGGCTTCATGCCCGTCTTTTAACTACTTCTGAGAAAATATGATGAAAGGACAGGGCGGCGCTTTTTCTCACGTGCAGTGTTGACCCGATTAATTAACCTCCTGATGATTCTCCGCAGTAAAGAATGAGAGTGGTTCGTCCAGACTCCAGTCATCGGAATTTTGGATGGAAATCCCGGCCCGTGTGTGCGATGTCGTCGAAGCACAAACAAAAATCGAAGTGTTCAACAACAAAAAAGAAGCACAACTGCATCAAACTGCACAATTAAATCGTTCAAGGTCTGTGGTAGAGGTGTGATGAGTCACAAGTGTGTGTGTGACACAGATAATCAGGACAATCGGTCTACTAAACTCGTCACCAGCGAAGTGCAGTGACTGAGCATTGCATCAGCACGGAACGAGCAACACGGCCACACAAGAAGTTTGAGACACTGAAGAGTGAAGTACAAGTGCCAAGCACTCAGCTCTACTACTAACTAAAGTCTGTCTCCTCAAGCCGACGGCTCGCCGCTCCCTGCCTCACCCCCCCCCCCCCCCCCCCCCCCTTACCCCTACCGACTTAGGATTTCATCCTCCCCCGCATTCCCCTAACCCCACGAAAAAGTATAAAACCCATTGCATCATACAACGTAAATTGTAATGTTTTTTTTAGTATTGGAACAGTTAATTTGTTTGGTGGATTGTTTTTAGCAATATATTGATCAACATGATTTTATCAACAGGTCCATGGATGGAATGCCTTAAAAACAGGCAAAGATGGGGGGAAGGGGAAGTTGGCGACCTATTTTTCGCCAAAATGGGTCAGGGTCAGCTTTTGGGTACCGAGCGGCGCGCCTGTCTGTTGAAGTAAGGGGATGGTGGGGGTGGGGGTACCACCGATCAATACTGCCACAGCCCCCTCACTAACTGGGCCCCGGGAGTCTTCCCATGGTGGTCCTTTTCCTTTCAACCCCATCATTCTCTTCCTCTCTTTCTTTTGGTCTTGTTCACATTTTACTTTGTCATCTCTCTCTCTCTCTCTCTCTCTCTCTCTCTCTCTCTCTCTCTCTCTCTCTCTCTCTCTCTCTCTCTCTCTCTCTCTCTCGATATCTGTCCCTTGTTCTATCCTTGTCTGTCATTATGTATCTTTCTATCTATCTCCCCATACCCCCCCCCCCCCCGGAAAACCTCTCCCCCTTCAATTAACCACCTACTCCCTGGTTTGAGTATTGCGCATCAAGTAGGTCAAGCCACCTGCTGAACCATGTCTGACTCACACAGTGACCCGACTTTATTGTTTTGTTTAAATTCAAACCTCCTGTGTCGATTTAGTGGAAGAAGGGGGGGGGGGGGGGGAGGGTAAGAAAGGTAATGAGGAAATAAGAAGGGATGGAGGTGATAAAACTCCTAACAAAGCACAATCCAAATATTTAAAAAATCTAAATAATTATGCAAAAGAACATTCATATTCGTTTTTATTTATAGATTAATTAAGATTAAAATTATAGCCCCGTCCACAACCAAGGCCATGTCAGGGCTGTCACCACGTTGAATCTTACCACGTATTAATTTTATTTTATAAGAAGGGAGTCTGCCGAGTTGGAATTGAGCGTAAAGACCCAGCAGGTCACGTGTCAAAATCACGAGTTTCACGTGTTTTCCCTCTTTAAGTCTTATAGCTGGTAAGAAATGTTGTTTTCACCCGGTTTGACTCCCATACAAATGTCCCCAAATTGAAAACGAAACGTCATTTTAAAGAGCAGCCTCAATTTGAAGTTGGGGGCATTTGTGTGTGGGTCACAGCTACCCAGAAAAATCAAGGGACTTAATCGTGGTGGGTCAGTGTGTCTTTAAGCCTGCTGGACATTTAATGTGCTACTGAGAGTTAGTTTACATTATGCTTATCTGTACTGATAACAAAAATCAGGACTTTCCTGGTGTTGCACTGCCTCCGGGCATTGCCTCCAGTATCGTTTCCACCATCTGTACATCCACTAACGTCCCATAATGTGTCTGTCAACCAGAGGACGTTAAGATAATTTCATTCAGTGCTACTGATGTGCTATTGTATTCTTATATTGTAACATTACATCTGTATTGTTAAAAAATTCGGGATTTTCTTGGTGTTGCACTGCCTCCGGGCATTGCCTCCAGGATCGTTCCCACCATCTTTACATCTACTAATGTCCCATATGTGTCTGTTCCAGACCGGAGGACGTTAAACAGATGTACGATGCTACTGCGACAGGAAGACATGTCTTCCATGACTGTCTAAAGGCTAGATAAAGTTGGCGAAAACTTCGATCGTGCCCCACCCCCACCGCCATTCCCTCACTCAATTCCGATCATGTAGGTCACTACCCTCGGCCTCCCCATACACACCCGTCCCCTCAACAGTTCCTTCATATCCTCCTCCCTCCCCATTTTCCACAAAATTCTCGGGCCCAGCCAAACTGTTCAGAATGAATGCATGTCTTGTCGTTACTAGGAATGCATGTTGCTAACTGGAATAAAGCATCTGACACAGCAAATAATTTAAAAACAATGTGATGACCACTAGGACCGTATATAAACACAACCGGACTTTGCTGTGATTTGTTGTGCAAATTAAAATTGATTTGACGCTTCATTAATCAAATACACCCTTAGAAACTCAATGTCGCTGTCCCGTTAATCTAAAATAAATTGTTGTTACATTATAAAATTTAAAAAAATGACATGACAGAAAGAAAGAAAAGTTTACAACGAAATTCCCATGGATTCCGTACAAAAAAGCATTGCTTATTTTGGCTCTAACTCGGTATTTTTCTTCTACTCTCTTATTTGGCATGTACTATGGTGCTAAAATGGCTTTTTGGTAGCATTAACATGATCAATGATAATGCTAAATGACGTACCGATGGCTTTACCACAAATCTTTTAATTAGTTAACAGGCACATTTGCCGAGGTAAAGGGGCTATTCTCTTTTCAACATCTAAAAAGGTCAGATTCTCCCCAGTTGAACATTGTGTTCCTTCAGGCATCATAATTTTCTGAGATCCAATCCTCTTCTTTTTTTATAAACCGGTTCAATGACCATCATGCTCCCAGAGAGTCAAGGAGGAACACAGAAATATGTTCCCAATTCCCAACATAACCAAAGTGACATCTTTCATCAACAATTTATTAATAAAGTATATTTGGCAGCGTAGATTACGCTCAGAAATTAAGGCAAAACCTCTGCCGCAGCACACAAATCCTCTGCCACTAACCTTTAATCCTCTGAAATTGGCCAAATTAATCCTCTGACAATAGGGCATTTGCCGGGCGTGCCGGCCACCTTGAATTTCATTGAGTTGAATTTGGAGAGTTGAATTAGAAAGGTCGGCGTAACTCGGGCAGAACGAGCGCGGGCAAATTTGTAGTCTAGTATAGAGAACGAGCACTCGTGGCAAATGCCCTATTCTGGTGCCTGTTCCGTTTTAGCGACAAAGCTTGCTGATAGCTCCACAGCACAAGGCCACTGTGTACTAGCAGCCCGCTGCATGCTGACGGTGCTGGTTGAGGGGGGTGAACTTTTCACTTTTGGGTGAACCCCTCCCCCCCCTCCCCACCAGACTGGCACTACCAGTATCGATTGGCCAAGGTCTGGCACCACCAGACATGTCCCCCCCCCCCTCTCTCTCTCTCTCTCTACCAAACTGTGGAGTCTGCTCAACTCAGTTCATTTTTTGTGTACGCCCAGTTCTGTAAGAACAGGATTTTGTGACCAGAAGCAGAACCCTGGTGGTTTTCTGTGATCTGTGTGTCACTGAAAAAGCAAACGATGTGTTCCTGTTACCACAGCTTAAAACTTGTATCTTCATTCTAATCAAGTTTTATTCTTAAAGAAATTTGAGCGTCTTGTTTTGAACATTTCTTCATTCGTGGTTCCTTGTATACTGTGGACGATGCTTTTAACTATATTTCATCCTAACAATAAAATAAATACTGACACATTCAGCAAGGTTTAGGGCTACGGACTTATAAGCTTACATTTAACAAAGTTTTGAAAAACTTGTTCATTTAACAAATTTTCAGGCTTTGCAGTGGGCATTTTCCAAGACTTTTGTTTTCTAAGTTCTTCCCAAATCTTTAAGGAATGCATCAAGACCAGAACGAGAACTTGGGCGTGTAATCCTTTGGCCAGTGCAGGCATTAAAACTATAGAGGATTTGCCAACTTCTGACGACCAAAAATTGCCAGCAGAGGACTTGTTCGCGGTGCCAGAGGTTTCCCTTTTTCCCCCGAGTGTAGTAGTGTTCATACTGTCAAATAAGACAAAGTATTTTCGTTCTGAATTATATTTGTTTTATTTTCCTGGTCACGTTGGGAACGACTTTTGGCGTTGCCCCTCTGCTGTCATGGGCCTTGATGGCCCTTCTACCGCAGGTTTCAGAGGACTGAGCCTACGACAGTTCTGATGCCTGCTGTCGTCGAATGGAAGTACATTGATGAGCTTTCTGCCATGTTCTTTCTAGTTGTCTCCCCCCCCCCCTTCCACCAAACTGATTGCGGGGTCTGCTGAACTTTATTCATTCTTTCTAGAAGCAAACACCGATGCCAGTGCCCGCTACATCACCCCTCCCTCTTCCCCACAATCGCCCTCCCTCCCCACCCCCATTGCCACCCACTCCTAACTCGCTTTCACACCTCCTCATCTCTCAACAGGCTCTGACCTTCAATTTTTCTTCCAATACTGTCAAAAGCATTAGTCACGTTAACTTTAGGGTCACCCTGCATCCTACAGAAATTGTGGTATAGTTGGTGCAGTTGTGCAATACTGGGGACAAAAACATAAAATAATGTTTATACCCTTAAGCCTTTGGCATTATCTATAACACGTTCTTTAATAAAACGTTTATATATGTTTTTTACTAGATTTTAACTCCATTACACAGATGAAAAGAAACCCATGTTTCACAAAATTCCAACACTTTCCATTTCATATTACTCTTTGGGTAGAACTTGACAAAGAAGCTAATTTCAATTTAACAAAACTAGGCTACAACTTACAAGTAAATCCTTACAGTCGTGTTCCTATGTTGGTGATGACAGCAACTCAATATAATGTATCTCACTGCTGGTTCATCGTAACTCATTGGGAGAAAGTAACATTTCAATCATTAGCTGAACACCAATCATGCCATCCCCAACACCATCCTACCCCCTCCCACCCCCACCCCAATACAAATAGTATAATGTAGTAGAAAGAAAGGCAGAGTAAGAAAGGGACACAAGTGGAAGAAAATGTGATATTATGTTTCTATAGATTGTCTTCTTTTTTTAAAGCAAGACACAATTAAAGGCAGAAGAGATCACTGAATCCGTTTGTACATATTTCCTTTGATAACAAAAATCACCAATTATTATTCTTTAATTAATATCAAACATATTGAGTCTCGTTGTCTTGGGCATGGTAAAATGGTACATTAATATTTATATATTATATAATTATTATAATTCACATTGTAAGCAAAATTGAGTCGCAAAACCTGGTGTAATGACTCTGAAACTTTGGCCAGGCTTTGCATTACAAGTTGCATTGTGCAAACTATGGGATAAATGATTCAGGGCTCCCAGGGGGAGTCTATGAAGTACTAAAATTCTAAAGGACCCTCTAAAAGAATGTGCAGGGGGTCTCAGGGATGCACTAGAAAGAAATCTTTTTAGCATTCACAATGCCACTTGGACCCTATATCCCGCCTCTAGGACCCTCTATAGTGTAAGTGAAGGAGTCCCTGGGACCCCTTGTTTTGCTGGACGATTGGGAGCCCTGTGATTATTATTGTATTCAGGGTTTGTTTTCCTATTCTGTTTGTTTGGAAAAACCAAACTTCTGAAAAGCATTTTACTTGAGCTGTTGGTTGTTTTTATGTTGTGGTATTGTGTGTTAAACTATTATAGCTGTCTTTCCGACAGTGCATTTTGTTAGTGGTTTATTGGCATCATTATGTATCCCGTGTTATGAATTACACAACACATGTACGTGTTTTGGTGGAGTTTTCCCTTTTGTTTTGCTCCTAAAATATTTGTTAATCAATGAACAAAATTAATAACTCGGCAATCCTAATTGCGTTAGAAAAAGAAGCAACAACAAACGAAAGAAACATTATGGGAGAATGAATACAAATATTTAAATTATTACAAACTTCACTATCCTTATAGATTTGCGGTTTCATATTAATGCATACCCATATACCTTTTTTCAGTGAAGAATATTCTTTGAAATTTATCTGTGAACAACGAATAAACCATTTTGAAATTAACACAAGTTTGATGAATATCTATCTAAATAGTAGGAAATTTAAGCAAGACAGAAAGGCCTACAAACAAAGGGAAAAGGCAGGAGGAGAAAACTGGACCACATTTCGTACAATATTGTAACACCATAGTAACACCATTGTAACAAGTGTTTTTGAAAGAAAAGGTTAAATACCATGGAACCAGCACCTGTAGATTAGCAATCAAATTATTAAAAATAATAAATCTGAAAAGCAATAATCACCACTTTTGAAGAAAAAACTAGACAGACTTAGCCTGGAAAACAGGCAAGAAAATGAGACCGAGTCAAAGAAAAACAAGAAATAATGCAAAGGACCAGCAATGTTTTCTTACATAGTTACAAACACAATTATATAATCGTCAAAAACGTACACAAAAAGGATGAAAAAGAAACTCATTCCATTCTTTTTAAAAGATATAATGATATATTAATGAACCACTTGAAAGAGCGTCACATCACCAGTTATTCTTGCAAGTAAAGAATGTACATAGACAATTCAAAATTTCAAGAAGTACCAAACACACGTCAAGCCTTTCACCGCCAGCCATATTTCAGCCAAAATTTCCATTAAATTTACCTGGGTAGAGAACAAAATCCATCTGCAGTATTGGGGATTCTTCTGTAACATATTAAATAAGGTCTATCCTTACTTCGCAAAGCTAAGACAACAGGGTCTTTACATAATAGCCAAAGACCCCAATTTGATGCCTTTTACTGACACATGTGTTAAATCACTGTGGTGCTAAAATGCGACTTTGGCGGTGAAAGGGTTAAACACAAAAGCTAATACAAAAAGCGCACCACACACAAGCGGTTTTTTTTTAAATCTGTACTAAAATCATAGCATCGTCATACACATAGACGATGAATAACATCCACACAGTCAGCCGAAAGCAGATACCCAATGATGTTTCACAACTTTAGTTAAGTTTAGTCTAGTTTAGTTAAGTTTGCTACAACCAACTATATACAAATAATTATGTTTAATATTCAAAAACAAGTTTTTTGTATCGCGAATAAAAATTGCTTCGTCATGTGTTCAGTTTGTCCATCACTCATTTCTGCAGACTCACTTTAAGATACGGCAATTTATTGTTCTGTTTGCTCTCTATTCGCTAGGAAATATACATTTATTTAGTAACATTGAGAATAAGATCATTACATAAACTAAATATTTTGGAATATACCCAGCGAGTAAAAAATATGAGTTAAACGGCCGCGTGTCCAACAGCACGTGTGCTAAATTAACTCTTGTTACACATCTTTGCTTCCAACTGATAAGACCCTGGACGTCCAGCAAGCTCTGTGGCACCCCCCGACCCCCCCACCCCCTCTTGTCTGGAGGTACACTGTACTCGCAAAATAAAAGTCCATCTTCATGTTGTGGTGCGCCAGGGAAAGAATGCGATGAATTCGTTATAAGCCATCCGATTCAGAGGACCTGTTATTCGCAGGCCACGTGAGATCAATGCAAAAGTCATGTTCTTCTAGGCATTATGGCCACTCATTACGCTTCCTTATCCCGACTTGTCCTTTCTGAGGATTTTAGTAGATACCTTTTTAGTGGTGAGGAAGAAACACCCGAAGTTAGAAGTTGTAGTTAGTCAGGACCGGTTGACAAAGAAAGGGAAGAAAGAAGAAACAAGTTTCTGACTATGTCCACTATCATGCCCATTCCTCATAAGCCAAATCTCCGTGTAGGGGTACGTTATAAGCGTCTGCTTGTTGCTACCCCATTAACCTCATTATTGTTCGATGATTAGTCCGTCACCAAGACGGACTATTGCGATCGTCTGGTTTGTCTGTTATTTTGTTTGTTTGTTTTTTCTATATTTGTATTAATTCGTGCATAAAATTATTTAACGCAAATCTCTTCTAAGGATTTGTGTGGGGTTTAGCAGCTTACCAAACCAAAAGGAAACAGCTACGCACTGATGATCACCTTTCTTTTTTTTACCTCAGAACACTCAATGTTACCGTTTCTGAAGAAACTGTCAACGTGTAGCACAATGTCACAACAAACCTCCCACCAAATGAAGGGACAGGCAACAACATAGTATTGAATCGATTGTAGACCAGTCTAACACACCCAGACCTGCCTAACCAACAATTCATTCCGGTCTGTGCTGAACAGTGCATACACATGTATGAGTCATTCTCTTCAGCAAAACCTCTAGAGAGGTACCAAACTGAACTACATACCAAACTGTCTGGTGCGCGCGGGAGGTCGAGGAGGACCAGGCCGGGGAGGGGAGGGGGGGGGGGGGGGGTAATGTACTGGCATTTGAATTCGATGAGCCAGAAAGTGATGGAGAAGGAAGGGGCGAAGACAGACAGTACAGATGAAGAAGGGAGGTAAAGGAGATGATAAAAGAAAAATACGGACTAGGGTGGAGGGTGTTTTTCGAGTCCTGCGACGTGGTACCATATTTCAAGGTCGTCGTCGCAAATCGATTTTTTTTTGGTGGGGGGGGGAAGGGTGGGGGGGGCGAAAGAGGGCAGCCGAGCAAGCAGAAAATTGTCTGCTGTCCTGGCGGATCCAGCTTTTAGCATCAGGCAGCTCACCCACCCCCACCTCTGGTCATCAGTCACCCTCTCTTACTTAACACATTCCCCAACACTTTCTTCATTCTCACCATGTTTTCGTCAATTCCCCCCTTTACTTTCAGATTTCCAAACTTTAAAAAATCATCCGGCCCTGTTCTACGAAGTGAAATATTTGGTATTTGCTATATTCTAGTCACAGAGACTTATCTCTGTGAAATAATAATCCCTCCCTCCATTCAGCTATTATATTCATTTCAGGTGACTAACTGTCTATAAGAGGCTACGCCTAATTAGACGCTAAACCAACCATTGAGAGAGAGATGTTCCGATATTAAGGTCATCCATCGTTTCAGCATAGCCGCCCACAGATCCAGCTGCTGTCCACTGAAGCCTGTTCAAATGGTTGTCTAACTATTTTTTTAAAATAGGTGAAGACGGGGTAAAAAGCCCATGGGCGGGTAAGAAGCGGGTAAGAAGCCCATGCCAATAATCTCATGAAATGAAGAACATTTCAGTCACATTTTGCCATGAGACGAACGCTAAACATTAACACTCGTCTCATGGGCAAAATATGACTGAAAATTTCTTCTTCATTTCATAAGATAACTGGCATGGGCTTCTTACCCGCCCATGGGCGTTTTACCCCGTCTTACCCTAATATAAACTGAAACATCCTCTCTTGTGGCGCTGTCTAGGTTGGAACAGTAAGTAAGTGCAACAGTAACATGAAAGTAACCCCAGTATGGTTTTAATGATTAGTTTGTTAAACTCAAAATTAAGACCACTCAGAGTTTCATTGGGACCCCAGCCTCGGGGGGGGGGGGGGGGGGGGGGGGGGGGGGGGGGGGGGGGGGGGGGGGGGGGGGGGGGGGGGGGGGGGGTGGGGGGGGGGGGGTGGGGGGGGGGGGGACTGAATAATGTCGGCAATGGAAACAAGCTAATGCGTAAAGTATCAAACTAAACAACATTGTCATCTGCAATGCATGTAGGGGAAGACGGGGTAAAAAGCGCATGGGCGGGTAAGAATCCCACCCCAATTATCTCATGAAGTAAAGAAAATTTCAGTCAAATTTGCCCATGAGACGAATGCTAGACATTAACGCTCGTCTCATGGGCAAAATGAGACTGAAATTTGCTTCATTTCATGAGATAATTGGGGTGGGCTTCTTACCCGCTCATGCGCTTTTTACCCCGTCTTCCCCTAGATAGGGTCTAGTGAGTGCGGTGTCAGACCTCAGAGTCAACAGACATGAAGAAGAATATCGGAATAGGGTAAGACGGGGTAAAAAGCCCATGGGCGGGTAAGAAGCCCATGCCAATTATCTCATGAAATAAAGCAAATTTCAGTCACATTTTGCCCATGAGACGAGCGTTAATGTTTAGCATTCGTCTCATGGGCAAAATTCGACTGAAATTTACTTTATTTCATGAGATAATTGGCATGGGCTTCTTACGCGCCCATGGGCTTTTTACCCCGTCTTACCCTAGGCGTTCAAAAACCCAAAGATGTTAGCTTTTTTTTTTGTGAGGGGGGCCAGGAAGACGTGTGGGGCAGTTTTGCACACGTACCTGCATACAATTACACACTGGGGATATATATATTTTTTAAAAAGGAGGAGGTCGGGGGTGGGGGGTTTCTTGGTCTTGAGACACGCACAATAGCAGCTTCTCAAGGAAAGCTCAACACTTGGACGAAAAACAAAGTAGGCCTAATGCCCACTGACACGTGATTGGTCGTTCGTAGTTGATGACATCATTAATGATGTCATAACTTTTTATGTCATAGACCTAGAATGATGGTTCTTGGCTTAGATAAGCCAGGAAAGGTATGGCCTATATCTCTAGACCATTTTCTCAGATTGAGTGTAAGAGGTTTGGTTCAAACTTTATAATTAAAAAAATCAATATTTTCTTCTTATTTTTCTTCTGGCAGTGAAGGAGTTAAAGCGCACATGTCATCTCCGTCATTTACAAAATGCCAGTAAGAACAAATTGTGAACAAACGAACCGTCAACATGAATGTGTTGTCAAACCTTCCTCCTAGAATCATGTCACACGTATATCTTAGGACCAGGCTACCAGGCCAGCCCCCCCCCCCCCCCCCTCTCTCTCTCTCTCTCTCTCTCTCTCTCTCTCTCTCTCTCTCTCTCTCTCTCACGCTCTCACTCACGCACGCACGCACGCACGCACACACACACACACGCACACGCACACACACGCACACACACACACACACACACCTAACCCGCCCCCATCCCTCAACCCCACACACACTTGGGTCTTAAAATAACGAACAAGACGAGCAATGCAAGAACGGTACGGAACTACAGATGCGACAAGCTTCAAGACCTTGTCCACAAAATACCAATGCAAGCCAAAAGCTGCAGACAAGCATCGAGCAGCTCAGAACACACACGCGCGCTGTCGCCGGTCAGAGATTGCGTCACCAAACCGGCTTGAGCATCGTCACGAGCTCTCTCACTCACTCACACAGTGCCTCTGTGCACGTGCAACGCGCCACACACACACACACACACACACACACACAAACCGAGCACGTGAACAACCAAAATGTACATGGATCTATAGATAAAAGCCATTTTTAGACACAAAGCCATTGGAAGGTTGGGGGATCATCTTTCTCCACTTCCTGGGTGTATGTGCACGTATGTACACTGCATTTTCCATTGCCCCAGCAAAAAGATCGATAGAGGTTGTGTGGGAGCTGACACGGCAAGCCCTCGAAGACAGCAGAAGCAGCAAGCCATCAGAAACAGGCTGGTGGGGTGCATTGCCTGCATTGCGTTACATTGCATTGCACAGCATTGCGCTGTGAAGAAGAAGGAAGGAGTGGTGGCCTATTTTTGGGCTCGGCTCGTGCAACCTGTATTTCTCTGTCTGCATGCCATCGATTCGGTGCACGAAGCATTTCAGATTTGATCTCGTTTCGTCGTGCAGAGGCTGGCTCAGCAGTTCCAATGTAATAAAGGAGATAACGGCAAAACAGCGAGCAGTTCCGAAGTTATAAAAGAAAAAGAAAAAAAGCTAAAAACATTACCCCATCCAACAGGCAAACAACGAGCAGTTCCAAAGCAGTAAAAGAAAGAAAACGGCTAAAAACAAAGCCCATTCAATTTACACACAACATCAACGAAATAAGAATCTGAAAACAAAGCCCCTCAACAACGCAAACAAGCAGTTCCAAAGCAATAAACGAACTAAGCAGCAAACAAACAAAAACCCTCCAAAACGGAGAAACATTTTGTCCAGCGCAAGAAAAACAAACAGAACGTACTTTTAAAATGATGTCATAGATAGGTTAGATTTGAGGAAAGTGTCCAGTTTCCTTTCATGTCCTTTATGATCTGGCTGTCCTATTTCCCACATACTGACTTGTTGGGCGTATTCAAAGGCATGATAATCGATAATTATTATTTGATAATAATTTGCATGCCATTTTAAGGAGACGGAGATACAGCGAGAGACGGAGACACAAAGACAGAGGTTAAGATAGAGAGAGAGAGACTCAGAAGGACAGACAGATACACACACACGCAAGCCGCGCACACATATATACGTACGCGCGCGCACATACACACGCACACGCACACACACACGCGCGCGCGCGCGCGCGCACACAAGCAAGCAAACAAACACACACATATATATGTACACAAAGAGAGAGAGACAAAGAGGGAAAGACAGAAACAGACGGAGATAGATAAGACACAGGGAGATTCCGCAGACGTAGAGAGAGAGAGAGAGAGAGAGAGAGAGAGAGAGAGAGAGAGAGAGAGAGAGAGAGAGAGAGAGAGAGAGAGAGAGAGAGAGAGAGAGAGAGAGATTCAAAGAGAGACAAACAAACGGACAAATGGAAAGAGAAAAAGAACAAGAATAGGGGAAAGACAACGGGAAAAGAGGTCGGTCAGCGATGATGGTGAGGCCTCACAATCAGGCAAGGAGGGAGGCAGCGTGAATGAATCATCTGCTGGTCGGCTGCTGGAAGGGGTAGCTGGCTGACGGCACAGTTTCTTGACGGGCATACTCAGGCTAAGCCGAAGCAGCAGGGCAGGCAGACAAGAAACACAAAACAATAAGCCCAATGAGAGGGAAAGAGAGTAAAGGAAGAAGAAGAAGAAGAAGAAAGAGGTGGAAGAGGAGCAGAAGACCAAGAAGAAAATGAAGAAGAGGGAGGAGGAGGAGGAGGAGAAGAAGACGAAAGGGAAGATGAAGAAGAAGAAGAAGAAGAAAAAGGAGGTGAAGAAGGAGAAAACGAAGGAGAAGAAGCACAGAGAGAGATGCTAGCAGCGAATGTGCGCCAGAGAGCGAGTGCCAGCACAGCCTGCCTGCCCATGTCTTCACTTTTGGAATTGGAGGCCAGCTTCTGATCGATAACGCTGAAGAGAAAGAAAAAGGCTCCGAAAGAAAAAGGCTTCGAAAGAAAAACTCTCTCTCTCTCTCTCTCTCTCTCTCTCTCTCTCTCTCTCTCTCTCTCTCTCTCTCTCTCTCTCTCTCTCTCTCTCTCTCTCACACACACACACACACACACACACACACACACACACACACTATTTCTTTCACTTTCTTTTTTTCACTGGCTCAAAAATTCTCCAAGCCTTAGATAATTTTTGACTGCCCTCTCTCTCTCTCTCTCTCTCTCTCCCCCCCCCCCCCCCCCCCCCTCACACACGCACATGCGCGCGCACGTACTCATCCAATGCCCCATCGATTCTCCTCCTCCTCCTCTCTCTCTCTTTCTCTCTCTGCCTAAATTCTTATCTGAAGTCTTAAGTCTCCCCCTCCCCTCTCTCTCTCTCCTCAATCTTATCATTTACAATACACTGATGACACACAGTTTCTTAAAGGTCACCACATGTCCAGTGACCATTTTTTATGTTTGACAATCTCTTCCAAAATGTGACGGTTAATTTTAACATGAAGAGATAAATATTGAACACCCATGGCATGTGTGTGTGTGTATTTGCGCGCGCGCGCGCGCGGCGTGTGTGTGCGTGCGTGTGTGCGTGCGTGCGTGCGTGTGTGTGTGTGTGTCTGCTTGCGTGCGTGCGTGCGTGCGTGCGTGTGTGTTCTTCAGCTTAACGTCCTTCCACTAAAAGTGATTCAGATACGTGTGGATGTGCGTTTGTAATTTCAGTGCCAATGAAGGGGGGTTGGGCAAAAAATTGAAGTTTGAACAAACACGCTTTTAGTGATTAAAAACTGAGTATTCTGTCAATTCTACTAGCAAAACCCTCTAAAGAACTTAAAGAACAACCCTTTGTTTTAAACAACCATAAACGTTTAGGCCAATGCCAGCCAGTATGATCTTGTGGTTCAAACAGAAACTTTTTCTGTGGCACATTTGTCCTTGCTGCTGCAGAATCAGACTTATCCCCCCCCCCCCCCCCCCCCCCCCCAGCAAGCAAGCCACCGGAGATATCTACCTGAAATCCTTTTCTTGCATAATATTTTTTTATTTTTTAGCAATTTGTTTTCAAGAAGACCCTGTCCTTCACGAAGTGACCAAATTTAGCAAGTATGTCACCTTTATACACACACAACGACACACGTCAGTTAGAGCGGTTGAATAATAACGCTAACAACATCATTTATTCTTGCTTCAAGGTAAGCCGTCGATGACGGACGTTCCTTTATGCATGACGTCATTAGCTTTGGTTGATGACGTCAAACAGGTGCCCTGGTCATCGCTTCCAACTCCAGTGAGGGTAGGGGAAAGTGCGCGGGGGTGGCAGGCGGGGGGGTGGGGGGGGGGGGGGGGGGGATAGCAAGAATGAGTAGTTGAACTGTCAACTTGTCCTACGTCAACAAGAGACCGACTTTTCTAGCTGTATTAGTAGCAGAACTTGTAGTTGATTCTTATCCGGAAGAAGCAGTCGTATCTGTACATCTATATTGTGACATGCGTCGTGGGTGGGTGCTGAGGTGAAGGTAAAAGAGTAGAAAAGGAATGGGAAACGAGAGAAAATAAAAGAAACGAAGATCGGGATTCAAAAGGGCATACCGTCCATAATGGTCTCTGACCGATTGGACGCTAATCTCACCACCTCAGATTCAAAACGAAGAAGAACGAAGGGGGTGAGAAACCGAGAGTGACAGTGGGATATGGAAAGGGGTAGGGGGGTAGCAGGTGTATTTCTGTGCGCAAACAATGGGCGAATGGGATGAACTGACTGACGTTAAAAAACTAAAGCGCGGATTGAGAGGATAGTGAAGAAATGTCTCTTGAAAAGGGGGGTTGAGAAAGCATAAAATGAGAGGGGCGAGTGGGTTGGAGATTCTATCTTTTATTCTTCACCTATGAAAGGCTGGGGCACCGAGTCATCTGAACATCTCGCATCTACCCTATCTTTATCTGTTCACTGTCGCTCCCAAACATCTGCTGAATAAAAAATTTTAAAGGTAAAGTCTTAGCCAGATACTTACTAGCTGTCATGTTGAAACCTTATCAGGCGTCTCCATTGCAGAAAGGGAAGCAAATCTATGAAATTATATGCTCCGTAAGCAAGTATCCTATTATTTCATAATCTTCGTAAACAAGTGAATGTAGCAAATCTCTTACAATAGTATATGCATTCTAATCATATATAAAAGGAATAACAACTTCCAGTGATGTCTTTGTAAAACAACTTGTATTAAAACCTATTAGGGAAACTAGTCTGCAAGGTGTGGTGCCAAACTGTAAGAAAGAATGATTTTACTGCATTCATGATTCTAATCTTATCTATGTTCTTTTGTAACAAAACAAAACAATTGCACGCATTTATGACACTCACAGAACCATTCCATCTGGTCAGCTGACACGGATCCTTAACCCCTTGACTGCCACCAACGTATTACGTACTGACCTGATGACATCACTGATGACGTCATCAGATGAAGAGGAGTAACCCTGATATGCTGGCTTTTGCTCTAACACAATCAAGAGAGTAATATCCCCAGACCATTTTGCCAGATTGGCTTTATCAGTTGTCTTTTTCTTGGCATGATTTGCCCGATTATTTTTTTCTTTAAATTTTCTCTGGCAGTCAGGGGATTAAGCGAGAGGAAAGAAAATCCATAGAAGTCTGCCCATATACCTTCCGTTCAGACAGGACAGTAGGACATGACTAACAGATAGTATAAAGTACTAGTAGTAATAGTAACAAAGGCAAAATAAGGACGGAGAAGAGTGAGGTGACTAATAGATTGGACGGAGAGGAGGAGAGGAGGAGAGGGGGGTGGGGGGCACCCGTAATGTTAAAACAAAAAACACCCACCTAAGACAAAAACAAAACAGACGGTGCTAAAATAAGGACCTAGAGACAATCACTTGCCTAATAAGGCAGGAGCCATGCGCACAACGCATGCGCAACACCCTTACCCCCGTTTAGAGCCAGCCATCAAAAAGGTACAAGAACAGACAATGAGACTGGCTGCACACTTTTGTCCTGTCTGTTTGTTGTTGTTGTCTTTCTTCTTCTTTCCAGCAGTCATCTTCGTGTCTTCATTCTTTCTTTGTGTTTCTGAAGCAACTTTTTCGCCGATTGTGATTTTTTTTCATATTCAGGGGTAGGCGTACATAGTTTTACAATAAAGCTTTATGGCATTTTGGAACAGTGTATAACGAAGACTGTTAATTTCCAGCGACTGGAAGTTCGCAATGGTTTAGTGTATAACGAAGACTGTTAATTCCCAGCAACTGGAAGTTCGCAATGGTTTGGTGTATAACGAAGACTGTTAATTCCCAGCAACTGGAAGTTCGCAATGGTTTGGTGTATAGCGAAAACTGTTAATTTCCAGCGCATGGAAGTTCGCAATAAAAAAAACCAATCAAGATTTCTAGGATTGGCGATTTCTAGGTTTGGTGTATAACGAAG
>CM065690.1:41292792-41310292 GCA_017654935.2 Phymorhynchus buccinoides
GATACAAACAACAGACAAGCTACACAAGCAACGAAACGCGATCCGCTCAAATTCCCTTCAATTCCTTGTTTGTTGTTGTCTCTCTCTTCTCTCAGATGACTGACGCGCACTACTACAAGGCAATAATTACACAGGGAGGGAGGGAAGGGGGGCATTTTAATACCTGGAACAGCCTAGCCTAGCCAATTTCACGCCAGCCTCACAGCGTGTGCCAGCCAATGACAGGCAACGCTCGCGCCATGTCAAACGTCATGCCACTCCTCCCGGTTTCAGCCAACGACGCCGAGCCTTACTTAAAATACATTGTGGGCGACAACCATTTGCTTTTTTTTAACAGTGCTGGCGGCTGGAAAATTGTGTACACCCACGAAATATTGGGGCCACTGGGGCTCTGCTGTTATTCGCGCTGGGGAGGGGATTGGGGTGGGGGTTATTACATAATGCCTGTTGTGGTTTTTTAGTTTGCTTAGTGTGATTGCGTAACGTCCGTATGGTTTAATCGTAGGACGCATATTCATTCTGAGTGCATGTGCGTTGTGGATATGGGAGTGGATGTGAGTAGTGTGTTCTCTACAGAATTATGGTTTCGACTGTAAAAGTTTGATGAAGTTTGTTTCTATCACGCCACCTGCCATGATATAAAACCAGATACCGTAAGGCAGATGCTTTTGTGCTCTCTCTCTCTCTCTCTCTCTCTCTCTCTCTCTCTCTCTCTCTCTCTCTCTCTCTCTCTCTCTCTCTGTGTGTGTAGATTTCTGTGTTCGTGAAGAAATTATTGTTTCTTCTGAAATTTTAAAGCTCCATTCCAGTCTATTAGGTGCCAACGGGAGCAAATTAGCCTTTTTTTCTCCTTCGAAATGTCGTCGACCTGATAATCAACTGATTGTGGACAAAACATCTCCAGTAGATCCGTTTTGATTAACTTTTGAGTCTAGAAAACAAGCATTGTGCGTTGTTGGTGTTGTTGTTTGTTATAAATAGCTGACCACTGACAACAATCAAGACTAATTAATAATTCTGAAAGCCCCAGCCTTCTCCCCACTAACCCCCAGCCTGATGAAACTGAAAGCTCTACCAGCAGAAAGAAAGCTTGCTTCTTCTATTTCGACCTTGATCACCAAACCCAAACTCTGGTGAGTTTTCCCCCATTCAACCATTTTCGTCCCTCTAATACTTTTGTCTGACCACTGACAAACAACCTACGTCTCGACAAGAACGGAGTAAGATTATCAGGGATCAGGTCGCCTGTGTATGCCTATGTGTCTGATTAGTGTGAATGATTAACCACCATACTAGAAAATAATTATGGGGGAACTCAGCATGTGTTTTCTTCATTTAACTCGATATTTAAAATCAAAACAAGCTTATTTGTTGCAAAAGCAACACGATATTGTAACTAAAACCAACGACGGAAAAATTGTTTAGATTGCCCAAAACGTGCTCCTTTTTTGTGAAACGGATCTTGCTTTCTGGAGAGCGTCAAAGATGTCAGAATTATTATATCAGTGTCATAATTATATTGAGGATAATAAGGATATATTGAGCATTAAATCGAGTTTATTATCAGCACCCCCATCCCACCCAAAACTCACACACACGCTCGCGCGCAGCTACAGGTATATGGGTTTATTTCTTGAACTGCTTGTTATTGATTAGGGTTTAGAATTTATAAAACACAATGCTTACACTATACCTTGAATGTAGTCCTTTGTAATTTGCATGAGACTTCCTTGCTGTAATAAATCAAGGTTTCGAGTTAAACATGCCTACTAATCTGAGTAAGACCAAAGCGCTTATGTGCACACTGCTGTGTGGAGTAGCACAGTGGTAGCGCGTTTGCCTGGTGCCAAGTAAACCCGAGTTCGAACCTGGGTACAGGGGATTTTTCCTCTCACTTTGCATTAGTCTTACGGTCTGAACGTGGAGTCTTTCGGATGAGACGATAAACCGAGATCAGGTGTGCCCATGCACTTAACATACGCTAAGCTAAACCCAGTGGCAACGAAAAAGTTGTCATTTGGTTAAAATTTATTTTAAAACCAAACCACCTTTCCTTCCTGATCAGTCACACAAAAATCGCATGCAATTGTTTTTTTAATTGGGTGGCGCGCTTCTGGCTGCGACGCGCTCTCCAGGTGGGAGCAACCCGAATTTCACAGAGACACCTCTGTGACTATAAAGTACCTAATAATGCTCATCTACTAAAAAAATGTTTATACAGACAGTTATGCACTTCTGCTGAGACGCTTATTGTTCAGTTATATTGATAGACTACTTCATGGGCTGTTCATGTGGAGTTGTTGTCCTTGGCCCTTGACTCCAGGTGGCGTTCAATTGAGGAGTTTCTAAGAACATGAAACTCGCTCTCTCGACTCATTTTGTGTTGGTTTCTGACTGCTGCGCGTGACCAAAATGTTGCCCGATACAATCAAATGACCAAAAGGAAGTAATCCGGGAGAGTGATCTCCAGTTTTGCGGCCAGAATCGCTCATTTCAATTAATAGTCACATAATGACAAAAAGAGGCGAGGCATCACGATGTAATCGATTGACTTGCAAATTAACATTTCGCGCCAGGTCTTAAGATGTACGTGTAAGCCTATATTATTATTTTATTTTATTTTATTTTTTTAAATATCCGCTACGCCGCAAAAGATTTCGCGTCCCAATACAAGGGCCGCAACTTCTGACGCTGGCTCATAAGATCCGTTGGGGTACTGTACTGCCAGACCTGTACTGCCGAACAGTCTTTGGACGATTTCTAGGTCAATGGCCGAAGGCACAGTGACCTTGTTACAGGTGTCAAAGAGGGAAACAAAGAAGGGGTTGTAGGGGAAGACGGGGTAAAAAGCGCATGGGCGGGTAAGAAGCCCACCCCAATTATCTCATGAAATAAAGAACATTTCAGTCAAATTTGCCCATGAGACGAATGCTGGACATTAACGCTCGTCTCATGGGCAAAATGAGACTGAAATTTGCTTCATTTCATGAGATAATTGGGGTGGGCTTCTTACCCGCCCATGCGCTTTTTACCCCGTCTTCCCCTAGTTCTATTGTGGGGTTTGCGGATAGGAGGTTGGTGCTCTAAATAAACAGGATATGAAGTGGCGAAGCTATTATTAAGTGCTGTCAAATTATAAATGCAATTAACTGACAATAAACATTATTATGGTAAACAACAACGACAGTATCCGAAATTATTCAGAGCATTTTTCGCCCAACTTTTGTACTTCAACTGGTAAGGGATAGGGTTAGAATCAGTTTAAGGTTATTTTCATGACACGGAAAGTTTGAAACATGAAAATAGTCAGAAAGGAAAAACAAACGTAAACCCTCTATTTAGCGTCACCGTTAGTGTTGCCGTACAGCATGGGGAAAATGGCCACCGTTAAATGCTGGGAAAATGGCCACCGTTGAATGCTAAGTTCGCATATACGGTAACGCTTCGAGCAGATGTTTATGTTCTTAAATTATAATTATAAAAATCTTCGATTCTGACAAAAATAGCCCTAAACTGATTCTAACGCTATCCCTTACCCGATGAAGTGCAAAAGTTGGGTGAAAAACGCTCAGAATAATTTCGGATACTGTCGTTGTCAACCGCATTTTTACGTCAGCCGTGATAGAATGAAAAAAAACAATCTTCAGATTTTGAAATCGCATACACTTGCCACGTTACATTTTCGGGAAGTTCATAAGATCAGTGTAAAATTGTACCGTTTGGAAAAGTAGTTTAAAACACCACTCATTTTTATGACTTTGAATTTTATAATCTGCTTCATTTAGTTTATTCGCCGACTTGGCGAACGGCCTCTGTTTAGACTATTTAGTTTCCCGACAAATAAAGACCCTAGGCTGATCCTATCCCTATCCCTTTATAATATATTACTACTTTTAAGAATAATTTGGAATGATGAAAAAATGTTAGTTCGGTTGTTTGTTTGCCTGCTGTTTGTTCGCTGTTGGTGCAATTTAGTTTGTGCAACATTAGTAATGGGAGTGTGACTGATTCTGGAAGTCTTCACCAAGATTAATTGTTCAGCTTGTTGTTTTATTTCTACCCCCCCCCCCCCCCCCCCCCCTCTCGATCTATCCCTTTGGCAGTAACATTTTTCAATGCAAAAAAGTGAGGTGGGTGTCAACGGAGCCCGTTTCGCAAAGTTGACATGCTCTCTCTCTCTCTCTCTCTCTGGTTGGTTTAACGTCTAGTTAGGCGTAGCCTCTCATAGACAGTCTTGTAAGTTTTAGTTTGCTTTCGGAAAGAGGCCGGGCCATAAAAAAAATGTTTTATTATTTTGCCGGTTGTTGTGATTGTGTAGCTAATATAAAGAAAAGAGCTCTTTATGCCCCGTATGGCTTTGGCTGAGAGGACGTAAAACTTGGAACTTTAGCCGAGCTCTTCCAGTTGGAGGTCTCCAGAGCGAAGCTTGTTTATTTCGGCCAGGGGATAGTGGCCGGAAAGAGCGCGTGCAAAGCTCGGCATCGCGAGTAATAAAAGTAGGCGGGGCGCACAGCCGACACAGCCAGCCCGAACGGTCAAGGTTGTGCGAGCGCGCTGCGCGCGCGCACACGCACACACACACACACACAGACATGCATGGCCATCGCATGTGTGTTCAACCGAACACGTTTTGCACACCATTTTTGCCCACGACCGCGCGCGAGCACCTCGACATGGAGGGGCGTCGTAGGCGGAGCTTAAATTGGGGCGGGGTTTACACGCAAGTTTACTCCGCCTCCTTTATTACAATCTCTCTCTCTCTCTCTCTCTCTATCTCTCTCTCTGTGAAGTAAACAAGAAAACATTTCGCTATAGATCTCTTTAGAATGTGCCTTTTGAATTTAGTGAATTATGAATTTTCTCCAAGAATTGTTGTTTGTGTTAAACGTGAGCTTATCACAGTTCTACTTCTAAATAGTTGTTGTTATCCATTTCGGTTAACAAAATGAGCGTATGTTGTACTTCAACTGGTAAGGGATAGTGTTAGAATGAGCTCAATGTTATTTTCATGACACAGAAAGTTTGAAACATGAAAAAATAGTCAGCAAGGAAAAACTAACGTAAACCCTCTCTATTCAACGTCGCCGTTAGTGTTGCATGGGGAAAATGGCGACCGTTAGCTAAATGCTACGGTAACGCTTCGAGCAGCCGTTTATGTTCTATAAAGTATAATTATAAATCTTTGATTCTGACGAAAATAGCCCTAAACTGATTCTAACCCTTACCCGATGAAGTACAAAAGTTGGGTCAAAAACGCCTTTGGATACTATCGTTGTTGTTAACCTCCTTTTTTTTTTAACCCAAAGGCAAAACAATTTTTGTTCGGCGTGAAATTTCAGATTTTAAAACACAAAATTCAGGGTAGTCGCCACGTAATGTTTCTTACCATACAACCCAAATACGGAAACAAATTGCTAGCCTGCTGACGGCTTTCATCATAACATGTCATAAGGTATCAAAATGATGTAAGGTTACATCATAAACAATTGCCAACCTCCATTCCCCCTTCCTCTCACCCCAACGAACCAACCCTATTCCCTCTACAATTAGTAAAATTCCAAAACATTTTCCACCCCATTCCCTCCAACTCTTCAAACATCCCATAATTTATTACATCTCCTGATTGTATTTTGTATTGTGTTTTTTTGGGGTGGGGTGAGTGGTGGTGATGGTAACGGTGTGTGTGTGTGTGTGTGTGTGTGTGTGTGTGTGTGTGTGTGTGTGTGTGTGTGTGTGTGTATGTGCCGGTACGTGCGTGTATGTGTGGGTGGGGTGTGTATGTGTATGCCTATTTGCATGTGCGTGAGCGATTATTTCGTGTTGTTGTTGAATTTGTTGCTTCTTAATTTTTGTTGTTAAGCGCATAGAGCTCCACATTGGTGGAGGAATGCGCTATATAAATGATTCACTATTATTATTATTATTATTATTATTATAGCAAGTCGACTCAGTCGTACGTAGTAGACCACCACCCTCACATCAACATCTACCCCACCGACACTAGGCTTTCAAGACTGCGCTTGCCGACTTGGTCATCTCCAAACATGGAACACTCAATTTGAGTAAAGTTTTATTTTTTGTGTATTCGACGGTTTAAGGTTTTGGTTAGGGTTAGGGTTAGGGCTAGAGTCAGTTTAATTTCAGATTGAGTGGTTAAAAGATACACATTCTAAAGTTTCGCTGAAAACCGACATTGTCACGCGAATGGCGTCACTAGGCCTAGGGGAAGACGGGGTAAAAAGCGCATGGGCGGGTAAGAAGCCCACCCCAATTATCTCATGAAATGAAGCAAATTTCAGTCTCATTTTGCCCATGAGACGAGCGTTAATGTCTCGCATTCGTCTCATGGGCAAATATGACTGAAATTTTCTTTATTTCATGAGATAATTGGGGTGGGCTTCTTACCCGCCCATGCGCTTTTTACCCCGTCTTCCCCTATTATATGACCAAGATGACCTAGTGCAGCATTGAACGTCTTGTCCCACCCACTCTCATGCTCCACCCATTTTCACATTTCATTGCTAAGGCCTACACAAAATACACAAACTACGCAGTTAGCGCAAAAACGGTCATTCTATATAATGGAAGATGAAGGAGTCCTTTTTTCTTAAACCCAAAGGCAAAATAAGTTTTGTTCGGCATGAAATTTCAAATCTGTCGCTCGTGCAAATCTGTCGCTCGCTACTATGAGAGTGTGTATTTGCGACATTCACAAATTTCACTGTTTCCGTACTTGAACCATTTACCTAACCCTAACCCACGGAAAAAGTGAAATTTGTGGTTCATGCTCAATGTCGCAAAATGCCGCAAATACAGACTCTCATAGGTAGCGAGCTACAGATTTGCACGAGCGACAGATTTGCACGCCACAGGCCTACCCCACCAACTCTCATTCTCCACCCATTTTCACATTTTAGTGCCGAGGCCTACAGCTACACATCAATAAAAATCCACAAACTACGCAGTTACCCGCAAACCTTTAACTTCAGGCGCACTACTAAAGAACTATGAAAACAAACCTTACCTCTCAAAAACTCAGAATTGTTGTTCATGATGTTCTTCTTACTCTGGTGGCTTTTTGTCGCACACAACAACGCTACATCACATCACACACTGGCCTCAAACGTTGATGGAAGCGTTGGACTTCTTTCCAACAGACCTAGTACGACCGCTACACACAAGCACAAACAGAGCCGTGCGAACTACTCAGGCTACGTTGGTCAGCCACTCTACACGGCGAGGCCTACCTCCCCTTGTGTTTATTACTGCCCTTGCTGGGAGGGGAGAGGGAGAGGGGGGGGGGGGGTTCGTTACATCAGCAGGGCGGACTGACCACAACAGACACCCGTCAATCACGGTCCTTGACACGCGCCAGAGCTTGACTAAATAATAAACAGCGCGCGTGCGGGAATGTCCGAAACAAGCTTCATAGTACCATCAGTAACGCTAGTAGGGGAAGACGGGGTAAAAAAGCGCATGGGTGGGTAAGAAGCCCACCCCAATTATTTCATGAAATAAAGAAAATTTCAGTCAAATTTGCCCATGAGACGAATGCTAGACATTAACGCTCGTCTCATGGGCAAAATGAGACTGAAATTTTCTTTATTTCATGAGATAATTGGGGTGGGCTTCTTACCCGCCCATGCGCTTTTTACCCCGTCTTCCCCTAGCATTGGTTAACAACAACAGTATCCGAAATTATTATGAGCGTTTTTCGCCCAACGACTTTTGTACTTCAACTGGTAACGGATATAGTTAGAATTATTTTCATAACACAGAAAGTTTGAAACATGAAAATAGTCAGCAAGGAAAAACAAACGTACACACAAGCACAAACAGAGCCGTGCGAAGTAGGCTACGTTGGTCAGCGTCGCCGCTAGTCTTGGTTGACGTACAGTTAAATTATAAATCTTTGATTCTGACGAAAATAGCCCTAAACTGATTTTAACCCTATCCCTTACCCGATGAAGTACAAAAGTTGGGTGAAAAACGCTCAGAATAATTTCGGATACTGTTGTTGTTGTTGTTAACCCCAGTATTTACCTAATTCTAGTTGTTGTTGTTTCATTACTATGATGAGTACAATTAACCACCCCGAGAACACCCTCACAACAAGAACCATCACATTTCTTCAAAAGCTACTTCTGTTTGCAGTTATTGCCCTTGCAACTATGACTGCTACAAGGACGAGTCCTCGCTACAAAGCGATTAATGATAGAACACGTTTCATACAGTTCAGTAAATCATACACCTAACCAGCTTGCAAAGATGTACAAAAGATGTACAATCGCTACAAAGCGATTAATGATAGAACACAACGTTTCATACAGTTCTGTAAATCATACACCTAACCAGCTTGCAAAGATGTACAATTGCTACAAAGCGATTAATGATAGAACACAACGTTTCATACAGCTCGGTAAATCATACACCTAGCCAGCTTGCAAACATATACAAAATATGTACAATTGCTACAAAGCGATTAATGATAGAACACAACGTTTCATACAGTTCAGTAAATCATACACCTAACCAGCTTGCAAAGATGTACAATTGCTACAAAGCGATTAATGATAGAACACAACGTTTCATACAGCTCGGTAAATCATACACCTAGCCAGCTTGCAAACATATACAAAATATGTACAATTGCTACAAAGCGATTAATGATAGAACACAACGTTTCATACAGTTCAGTAAATCATACACCTAACCAGCTTGCAAAGATGTACAAAAGATGTACAATCGCTACAAAGCGATTAATGATAGAACACAACGTTTCATACAGTTCGGTAAATCATACACCTAACCAGCTTGCAAAGATGTACAAAAGATGTACAATCGCTACAAAGCGATTAATGATAGAACACAACGTTTCATACAGTTCAGTAAATCATACACCTAACCAGCTTGCAAAGATGTACAAAAGATGTACAATCGCTACAAAGCGATTAATGATAGAACACAACGTTTCATACAGTTCAGTAAATCATACACCTAACCAGCTTGCAAAGATGTACAAAAGATGTACAATCGCTACAAAGCGATTAATGATAGAACACGTTTCATACATTTCGGTAAATCATACACCTAACCAGCTTGCAAAGATGTACAATCGCTACAAAGCGATTAATGATAGAACACAACGTTTCATACAGTTCGGTAAATCATACACCTAGTCAGCTTACAAAGATGTACAAAAGATGTACAATCGCTACAAAGCGATTAATGATAGAACACGTTTCATACAGTTCAGTAAATCATACACCTAACCAGCTTGCAAAGATGTACAAAAGATGTACAATCGCTACAAAGCGATTAATGATAGAACACGTTTCATACAGTTCGGTAAATCATACACGTAACCAGCTTGCAAACTCCACGACAAACGGATGGCGGTACCGTCTCCCTTTCGTGGTAAGCACAGCCCTAATTTCATAGGGGGTTATCTGCTTACTTTTTACGTTATTAATGAAATTACTCAAATTACTTGTGCAAAATACAACATGACTCAAAACATCCAACACCACCACAAACACACCAATATCGATCATTCTGATCAAATACAAAATCCATACAAGGATGACACACACACACACACACACACACACACACACACACACACACACACACACGTGCTCGCGCGCGCGCGCACGCACACACACACGCACACACACACACACACACACACACACACACCCACACCAGCCATTCACCCTATGCACACGCACACACACACACACACACACACACACACACACACACACACACACACACACACACACACACACAGAGAGAGAGAGAATCCAGTTGTTCAACATCACAGGCCAAAGTCTGTAGAGATTAATAAAATGATTATGCCAGTAGGACTTTGTTCGTTTGTTAGCTGGATACCGTTCGTTTGTTAACAGAGAGATAATCAGTTAACTCTGGTTCGTCACTCTCAGAAGTTTACTCGGTTGTTACCCCCTTTTTTTTCTTAACTGGGGCATTTTTATCACTAAAGCAGACGCACAGGGCGTAATACAAAAATTTAGAGCTTGTACATCATCAGCAGCCAAACTCTGGAATTCATTACCTTCTGCTGTCAGACATAGTCAATCTTTAGCATCGCTCAAAACAAACCTGAAAACCCATCTGTTCCGACAGTGTTTCCAATAACACCCCCCATCTCCATGTGCGCGTGTGCGTATGTGTGTGTGTGTGTGTGTGTGTGGTGTGCACGCGCGTATCAGTGCGTGTGTTCGTGTGCATGCGTGCGTACGTACGCGCGCGCGCGCGTGTGTGTGTGATTATGCAATATGCCGTGTGTGTGTGTGTGTGTGTGTGTGTGTGTGTGTGTGTCTGTGTCTGTGCGTGTGTGTGTGTGTGTGTGATTGTGCGATGTATGTCCGTATGTTTATATGTATGTATGTAATTTGAGTGCGTGTATGTGTGTATGTATGTAATTGGTGAGCGTGTGTGCGAGTGCGTGCGCTCACGACCGCGCTTCCGAGCAGGGGTGTGTGTGTGTGTGTGTGTGTGTGTGTGTGTGTGTGTGTGTGCACGTGTGTGGTTTGTGTATGTGAGTGCGCGTGCGTGTTTGTGTGTGTCTGTGTGTGTGTGTGCTCGCGCGCGCGCGCGTGTGTGTGTGTGTGTGTGTACAACCCGAGCAGGTGTGTGTGTTGTGTGTGAGTGTGATGTGTGTGTTCTCTGTGTGTATATGTGAATGCATGTGTATGAGTGTATGTGTGTGCAGGAGAGATTGTGTTCGGCTAGAGAGAGAGGGGGGAGTGAGTGTGTGCGAATATGTCTGTGAGTGTGAATGCACGTGTGTGTTTTGGGTACGTGAGTGCGCGTGTGTGTTTGTATGTGTGTGTGTGTGTGTGTGTGTGTGTGTGTGTGTGCGTGCGCGCGCGTGTGTGTACAAGTGTATGTTTGTGTAGGTGTGTATGCGCTTCAGACAGCATGTGTTTCCTGTGCGTTTGATTTCATGTGTGTGGGTCTGGGTGTGTATTTGTCTGTGTGCAAGAATGCGTTCACTCGCGTGCGTGCGTGTCTACTGTGCGTGTGTGAATGTTTCAATGCTGATTGTAAAGCGCTTTGTGCTCGATGAAAAGCGCTATATAAGTGTCCGTTTATCATCATTATTATTATTATTAATTATTATTATTATTATTATTATTATAAAGTCCACGGTTTTGGACATGTGCGTGATTACACGGAGTGTTGAAGAGAACAGGGTATGAGGAAACTAAGGTCAGGTTTGGGGTGGGGGTGGGGTGATGTGATGTGAGGAGAGGTCTTACCAAAACGATGTTGTACAGCTTCTGCACGCACACACACACACACACCGCACGCGCACGCGCACACGCACACGCACACACACCACATACACCACACACACACACACACACACACACACACACACTGCAGGGCCGGATCCAGGGGGGGGGGGGGGGGTCCGTACCGTACCCCCCCCCCCTCCCCCACCAAAAAAGAATAAAAGAGAAAGAGAAAGAAAGAGTCATACTTACTGTTTTCTCGTTTTAAGGTAAAATGTAACGTAAACGCTTCACCCCTGGATCACACTGAGGGCCTACCCGTTTCCACCCCCTTGTTTGTACACATTTGTACTCTAATGTGTACCGGGTCCGACCATGCGTGACACACACACAGCGAGAGAGAGAGAGAGAGAGAGAGAGAGAGAGAGAGAGAGAGAGAGAGAGAGAGAGAGAGAGAGAGAGAGAGAGAGAGAGAGAGAGAGAGAGAGATAACGGAATACAGGCAAACCAACGCACAATCACACAGAAGATACAACCCAATTATCGTTAACGCCATAAACGGTGAACTTTCGGCCCCGTTTCGGCCCTGTTATCCAACCATGTGTGACTCAACGCGCACACACAAAAACGCGCAAACACACCGACTGCCCTTGTCCTCGCTATCTCCAATCTCCACAACACTCCCCCACCCTCCCTACTGCCCTCTCACCTTCCTTCCCCATCATCCGATCAAAGCCCCCCTTCCCCCTCCCCCCCTCCCTCCCTCCCACCTTTAACCCTTTTCTTTCCCACACACAGTCACGCCTCTTCTGCTCTGTTACCTAACTTGCTCTCATTCGCAGTCTCGCTGTAAACACGTACCGTGTCCCTCTCTCCCCCCCCCCCCCCCCCCCCCCCTCCGTTGCGCCACCGAGCTTCACCTTCAGTCCTTTGGTTGCGCCACCGAGCTTCACCTTCAGTCCTTTGAGCCTGTTGTTGGCAATATGTAACTAGCGCTGGGCTCCTTCCTACGCTTCGCTGCCTACTTGCGTGGCATGGCCTATCATCTCTGACTCGCCCATTCTCCAGGTTCGCACAAGGTAAAGTTCGTGACGAAGTAAATGCAGCAGATACAAATAATAATAAAACATTTATATATTCTTGCTAATTATTTACTGCGGACAGCAAAGCATTCATAAATGTATCTTGCTATTTCAGGTTGAAAGGAATTTGATTTCAGTATGAGACTTGGAGACTGAAGAATGCAACAAGCCACAAATCGGTATACAGTGTACATGCATCTAGAAAATGAAGTTCATCCTCCACCACGCTACAAGATTGACAAAGTCCGTCTTCTCTTGGGATATTGCGATGGCGACCCCTTTCAATGTGAAGGTCGTGTTGACTTAATCTTAAGCAACATACAGCTGTTTTATGTTTCACGTTCTTGCATGTTGTTAGATATGGCTGGATATTGTAAGACCGTGTGACTATGTTATAGAATTGAAGCCTTGAGGCACCATTGCTTTTAGTGGTTTTCCAAAACTGTACATAATATTCTTTCAATTTATTGATTAATGAATATCTAAGTCTTTTAATGTTAAAAGTGCCCTGATTTGTCCATATATGTGAGAAGCCCAGTGATTGTAGCAAAGATTTAACATATGTTATCCAAGGTGCTTTATTTTGAGCTTCAGCTGCTATCATATCATTATATGCTTGCTTAATGTAGCTGTCTTCTTTTGACTCGATTATATGTATCCAAAATGATATTACTTGTGAGATTGGATATCTTCCTAGTTCTGCTAGAACCGGAACTGTCATTGTCCTTTTGTGTACCCCTAACAGCCCTCTACAGAACCGGATACGTGCGTTTTCTGATGAACATTTCAGGGAGATAAAATAATTCAATTCAAAGGAATCCCCCCCCCCCCCCCCCTTGGTCTTTGATATAAAATTAAAAATAATATAATTAAATGGGAACCATACCTCAGCTCCATAGTTGACAATAGGGACTATTAACGTGTCGAGTAGACGCGCACACGCACACGCACACACACGCACACACACACACACACACACACACACGTTGTTGTTGTTGTTCTCACGATGTTGGGGAGGTCAAGGGGGGGGGGGAGAGAGAGAGAGAAAGAGGTCAAGGAAAAGATGGACGGATAGCAGGGTGGTGGCAGGGGTCAAGGCAGACGAAGACGAAAACAAGTCATGACGTCACCCAGATTAGGTCATAGGAGAAAGTAGCCATGGTCCAAAAAGCTGGACAAGGGTGAATGGGGAAGGGGAGGGGGGGGGGGGGGCACCTGGTCAAACTGTGATGCAATAATGTACTTTGGGGCGTTGTCAACAATAGGAAAATCAAGGCAACTGGCCCGAGACTTACATGAAAAGCAGACGATGGTTCTGGTTTGAATTTGAAAAGACTTCAGGGAAAGTGTTAAATAGGGGGTGGGGGTGGTTCTGGTTTCAATGCGAATTGACTGCCAGTCGTTAAGTGATACTGTTACGCGGGCTGTCCGTTGTTTGTGGTTGGCTATCTGCCGGCTGTCCATGGTGTCTGGTGAGAAGTGTTGTTTGTTACAGGCTGGAGGGTTTACTGGGCTTCTCTTGTGTCTCTCTTTCTTCTGTCGCCGTCACGCAAACATGTACACCCAAACACCCACAGAGAGAGAGAGAGAGAGAGAGAGAGAGAGAGAGAGAGAGAGAGAGAGAGAGAGAGAGAGAGATGGGGGTGTTCAATGGTTCACCCCACCCACCTCATTAACAAGAACGTAAGCAGTTCGAACTCGCAGCATGCAATGTCCTGTGTAAATGATTTCGTGCACAGAATATATAAAATGAACTCCCCAGTACAGGCTTATTGTCTACGCAACACAAAAGTAAGAATCGAGTCAATTTTTGCGTTACTTTCTCCGACCAGTTCCACCACCCGTAAAGCTTGGATCTTTTCCAAGAGTTGTTGGTGCAATTCCAATACAACATGGAAACAAAAACATTCACGCGCGCACACAGACAAAGAGAGAGAGAGAGAGAGAGAGAGAGAGAGAGAGAGAGAGAGGGAGAGAGAGATGGGGGTGTTCAATGATTCACCCCACCCACCTCATGAACAAGAACGTACGCAGTTCGAACTCGCAGCATCATGTAATGTCCTGTGTAGCCTAAATGATTTCGCGCACAGAATATCGAAACACGCATATATTCAGACCGATAATGTCCTCTGACTTCATCAATGTCTTATTACCGAACCAATAGCCGATAATTCCCTCCTCGCGCCGTCTCTAATAATTATGTTCACTAGAAAGCATTCAAAGTGTCTTTAAATTAATTTCGATTGTTCTTAATTAAGCGTGGTGGTTATGTGCTGTATTACGCAGGAAGGGGTGGGGTTAAAATGATAAAAGGGACAAGCGAACAGACAGACAACCGGACAGACAAAGAAAAGAGACAAAGACATGACCCAACAGTATTATTACTGTGTAGCTTTAGCTTACCACTTAAAACCGGTTTTACCCATAAAATAAATACTTTTTCCTCATTCAAATCGTTTGCTGTTTGGGAAAGATTCGCCCCTAAATACATTCAGAGGCGTCTTGTGGCATGCAGGAAGAACAGAAGATTCATCATTAAGTCAGGGATATTTTTCTAATATTTATTATTACTTATTTTTGTTTGCACGGATGGTTGTTTATATCGTCCGCCATTTTGAAAAATACGAAACTAAGTGACATGGCTTTGTATATCGATTTATCGGCAAAAATGTAGATTTACACCCTCCCGCTCTATTTCTTGGTTCTTTCCGTGTAGACTGAGCACATAAATATCAGTATGTTAAATAATAGTTGACTTATTTATCACATGAAAGAAGAATGGCTCTAGTGCGCTTTTGAAGAGTACTTATTTCACGGTAGGTACTGACACCGGAGCGTGTTTTGGCATGAACTGAATGGACAATGGGACAAATTCCTGACCAGAAATATGTCCCTCATTGTCGTTCACAGTGGGTCGAGTCATCAGACTTTGAAACGTAGTGAAAGAACGCCAACGATCAGTTATTGTTATATACAAACTTATATACAATGTGGCGGTACCATAGCCGATGAGGTTTAACTGAGGCGTGGTTACCGCTACACCTATCTATATTGTTAAAAACTCGGGACTTTACTGGTGTTGCACTGCCTCCGGGCATTGCAGCCAGTATTGTTCCCACCATCTTTGTATTTACAAGTGTCTCATATGTGTCTATGACCGAGAGGACGTAAAACATCATTTTCACTCACACACGCCAAGGATCTATGGTGAACATTCAATACTTCAAGTGGCTGTAACTTTCTTTGCGTTGGTCCTGGTAACCTAGTAAAAGTGACACAAATGAGAAGACTGGAAGGAGGGGTGTATGTGGGGAAGAGACCCAACAAAGGGAGCTTAATTGTCTTTCTAAACTGAACTCCCCAGTCCCCAGTACAGGCCTATTGTCTACGCAACGCAAAAGAAAGAATGGAGTCTATTTTTGCGTTACTTTCTCCGACCGGTTCCACCACCCGTAAAGCTTGGATCTTTTCCAAGAGCTGTTGGATCGATTCCAATAGGAAATGGAAACAAAAACATTCACGCGCGCGCAGAGAGAGGGGGGAGAGAGAGAGAGAGGGGGAGAGAGAGAGAGAGAGAGAGAGAGAGAGAGAGAGAGAGAGAGAGAGAGAGAGAGAGAGAGAGAGAGAGAGAGAGAGAGAGAGAGAGAGAGAGAGAGAGAGAGAGAGAGAGAGAGAGAGAGAGAGAGAGAGAGAGAGAGAGCACGTACACACACAGTCGAGATAATTCTGTTCCTTATAGTGCGAGTTCATTATGATTATTGTATCTATCTAGTCAGTAGTTACTTTCAAGATATCTTTTAACTTGTGCAGAAAAAGGTGCGTTGCTCCTGTGAAAAAAACCCCAACATACATGCACTCAATTTCAAAGAACATGTTCTTTATTCCAGACTTTCCTTCGTGAACAAAACTACCAATTCCTTTGTCTCATCAAGCTAATCATACAAAACTACCAATTCCTTTGTTTCATCAAGCTAATTATAAAAAACACTACCAATTCCTTTGTTTCATCAAGCTAATTATACAAAACTACCAATTCCTTTGTTTCATCAAGCTAGTTATGCAAAACTACCAATTCCTTTGTTTCATCAAGCTAGTTATACAGAACTACCAATTCCTTTGTTTCATCAAGCTAGTTATACAAAACTACCAATTCCTTTGTTTCATCAAGCTAGTTATACAAAACTACCAATTCTTCTGTTTCATCAAGCTAGTTATACAAAACTACCAATTCCTTTGTTTCATCAAGCTAGTTATACAAAACTACCAATTCTTCTGTTTCATCAAGCTAGTTATACAAAACTACCAATTCCTTTGTTTCATCAAGCTAGTTATACAAAACTACCAATTCCTTTGTTTCATCAAGCTAGTTATACAAAACTACCAATTCTTCTGTTTCATCAAGCTAGTTATACAAAACTACCAATTCCTTTGTTTCATCAAGCTAATTATGCAAAACTACCAATTCCTTTGTTTCATCAAGCTAGTTATACAAAAATACCAATTCCTTTGTTTCATCAAGCTAATTATACAAAACTACCAATTCCTTTGTTTCATCAGGCTAATTATACAAAACTACCAATTCCTTTGTCTCATCAAGCTAATTATACAAAACTACCAATTCCTTTGTTTCATCAAGCTAATTATGCAAAACTACCAATTCCTTTGTTTCATCAGGCTAATTATGCAAAACTACCAATTCCTTTGTTTCATCAAGCCACTTATGTCTCCAGCCCTACTGACTAGTCCTACTTCTAATGCTAAGATGGAGTAACTAGAGAACTTACAACATTAACTAATTTCGCTTTTGAAACCAAGAGGGTAACGTACAACTTCAACGGTATATAACACTAACTAACGTAAGCATTGTTTCAATAACAGGTGGAACTCACTGCCACCTGAACTAAAACATGCACTAACGCCTTCACAAATCTACTTGACAAAAATGAATATTTTAATGAAATATTTTATGATTATGATGATTGAAATTGCAATCATTAGTTGTTGTTGTTTTTGCATGCAAATGCAGCCTAATTAAAGAAACAAATATTTGGATGGGACGTTTTATTAGCCGCGAAGCTTCGGCAGAAGCCGGTCCCTCTACTACTACTACTGCTACTACTACTGCTGCTACTACTACTGCTGCTACTACTACTA
>CM065690.1:41320292-41322792 GCA_017654935.2 Phymorhynchus buccinoides
ATAAGTCGATTGGAGAGAAGACGCCGAGGGGAGACTGCTGTGACGGAGTATGAGGAGGGAGAGAGCGAGGAGAGAAGGATAGGGAGAAGGATAGAGGGGGGGGGAGAGAGAGTGAAGATACGAGAGAGGGACCCGATTTTTGAGCTGGAGCGGGGAGGGCGAGAGGGAGGGAGAGAGGAGCGGAGGAAGAGGGAGAGAGAGGTGAGCGGGGAGCGGGGGCTGTCCCGGGCGATGAGGGGAGAGGGCAAGAGAGAGAGAAGGAGAGAGAGAGAAGAGAGAGAAGAGAGAGAGAGAGGAGAGAGAGAGAGGGGAGAGAGGAGAGAGAGAGGAGAGAGAAACAATTTACAATACCAAATCAATTGCATGCATTTATCAAAATTAACTCGCAGGAACTAAAAACGACTTTGATGTGCCCCTTTGTCATTATTATGATTATATCAAAATGACATGTTCTCGAATTGGTGTTATGCTTAGTATGGTGTTCTAACGTAATGAGCGGCTTAGCTGGCTTTTTTGACCACCAGGTGGCATAACGCTCGAGTGGGGCTAATACTCTCTATTTTCTTAGTTGGGGATAAAGAGAGAGAGAGAGATATAGGGAGGAGTCTCACT
Source organism: Phymorhynchus buccinoides (assembly GCA_017654935.2). Taxonomy (NCBI): domain Eukaryota; kingdom Metazoa; phylum Mollusca; class Gastropoda; order Neogastropoda; family Raphitomidae; genus Phymorhynchus; species Phymorhynchus buccinoides. The sequence continues at coordinate 41,320,905 of CM065690.1, forward strand.
CTCTCTCTCTCTCTCTCTCTCTCTCTCTCTCTCTCTCTCTCTCTCTCTCTCTCTCTCACTACGCCCAACTAAGAATATAGCGTGATAAGCCCCTAGTGGTTTGACTGCCCCCTGGCGGTCACATCATCGCCATAAGTCGACCATTCATGGGCGATGCCGCTAAAAATAGCCCACAGCTGAAAACTTCACAGAGAGGCAAACGTAGTAAACTAGCCAGTGGTCAGTGCCAAGAAAATTGACCTTGACCTTCACCGCTCCCACTCTCTCTCTCTCTCTCTCTCTCTCTCTCTCTCTCTCTCTCGCTCTCTCTCTCTCTTCGGTCCCTTATCGACCACTGACACAAACAAGAAGGATGAGCAAAGAATGGGGAGGGAAAGGAATGGGGGTCGGGGGGGGGGGGGGGCATGGGAAAGGGGGGGGGGGCATGGGAAAAGGATCAGGATTGGAACAGAGAAGACACAGAGATGTTGAAACATATAAGCAGAGGGTTCTGGTTCCGGTTCTAGTTTGTAGTCTCTATGTTTCTTCCTAGAATGTTCATATTGTAACTATTCTACTCTTGTATAATTAATTGTGTGTGAGTGTGTGTGTGTGTGTGTGTGTGTGTGTGTGTGTGTGTGTGTGTGTGTGTGTGTGTGTGTGTGTGTGTGTGTGTGTGTGTGTGTGTGTGTGTGTGTGTGTGTGTGTGTGTGTGTGTGTGTGTGTGTGTGTGTGTGTGTAAGGAAGTAAGAGAACGTTACGTGCAAGCATCGTGCTTATTTTACTTTCTAATGATTAATTATTTGATTGCCTTTAATGTTTTTGTTATCAATGTAAAGCGCACTGAGCTCATGTGAGAAAGAGCGCTATATAAATTCCCATTATTATTATTATTATTATAGTAGTACGTCGACTGAGCCTATGAAAATGGGAGAGCGCACCGAGAGTTGGGATTACAGACATATTTTTTTATTTAATATATATTATTTATATATATGATCTTTTTGTACTGTCTGGTGGAATTGACAGTCTATCAAGTTGACCATAGGCCATTTCGCAGTATCCAGGCTGGACCACTCCGGCTAGCGAAGCGCTCACTGGGGACGAACCCCGACCGGCACAACTCTGCCCTTCGTTTAATTACCACTACTTTCAGTTTGACCTATGGTCCCTAATTCCCTAGTTTAGTCTCTGAATGCGGCAGGCCCCGAACACGTACCATTTATGATTACGACTCTCGATCTCAAAGTCTGGTTCTTTCAGATGCACGACAATATCCCTAGGCTGACCATCTTAAGGACCCGAACGGAAACACGTCGAGATCACCAGAAAGACAGCCTTTTCAAGGATAGGAACACTCAGTTTGCTCTGGTTTCCTAGAAATTAAACCGTCAAAACGGCGATTCCTCCTTGGCGGAGATGACGGAGAGAGAAGCCATTTTGGATGGGGTGGGTGGATGTCACTCATTGTGGTTGAAGCGTTTTCTTTTTCTGTAGAGCAGTTTAAAAATTAAAAAAAGGAGCTGTTTCCTTGTTATGAGCGAAACTCCTTTAGATAATCTGCATAAAAATTTTAAAAAGAAAAAGAAAAAAAAGGCTTGTATTGCAACAATTTCATGCAAATGATTTGGTCTAAACGCAGGCGGCCATTAGAAAAGAGACGGCACACGCCTTCTCTTTGGGTGAAAAAAAATTGACTTCCAGCACCTCCGCCAAGGAGGAATCGCCAATGTCACGGTTTGATTTCTGGGAACTAGAGCAAAGCGAGTGTTGCAATCTATGTAAAGGGTGTTTTCCTGGTGATCTGGACGCGTTTCTTACAAAAACGCATCCGTCAGGGTGGCCATTTAACCCTGTTATCCCTTACCCGAGAACAGTAGAACGTTGCTTCTCTGTGGGATTTGTCAAT
>CM065690.1:41332792-41397819 GCA_017654935.2 Phymorhynchus buccinoides
AAATATAATAATAATAATAATGAGACATTTATATAGCACCCATTCTACTATGTAGGCTACAGGGCGCTTTACACAGAATTGAAATGGAATAAAAACATGAAACAAAAATCCAATAACACGAGCAGACAAAACAATACCGGTCAGATCTCCAGGTGGGAGCAACCCGAATTTCAGAGTAGCCTCTGCGACGATAAAGTACCTAATACCTAGTAATACCTAATACCCAGTGTTTAATTCATATATCTAACACTGCTCTTTTCAGTCATCATCACGAATATAAACAGAATACATTTTGTTTTTGTCTTCTTTTTTCGTTTCTCTTGCAGACAATGAATCACTTTTATCTTATGTTCAAAGAGCGTGTACTGAATTAATAATTATCATCAAAATCCCCGACCAAAATAAAAAGTAATACGAGAAGCTTGTAGCTTGGTTTAATTTCTCACCTGATTAAAACACTCCTGTTGCAGCTTGTAGAAAGAAGTTTGTTTTCGTCGCTGGTCACTCAGTTTTATTGCTTACACGAGAAAGAGGCGTTGACCGTAGAGCGTTATCTGATTGGTCTGTACAAAGACACGTGTCTTTGGTCTGTAGCGCATGGCATTGGCACGGATTGGTAAAAACAAAACATGGTGGCTTTTCCTTTTCGGGAACGTCCTTTCACATGTTGCTCGTGTCCGTGCGTAGCTTGCCCTGCGTTTCTTGACTGCGATAGAAGCTAGAACTCTTGCCACGAAATGTGGGTCCATGTTTTAAACAAAATTCCATTTTTGCCTTTCTTACCAAACATAAAGCTGTATTTTATTAACCTTTTCAGCTAATTATATTTTTGGAATAATAACCATAACCCTACCCTACCCCCCCCCCCCCCCCCCCCCCCCCCCCCCCCCCCCCCCCCCCCCCCACCACCCCCCCCCTATAAGACGGGAAAACGCAATGAACCACGACTGTGACAAATGCCGCGGTGTACTGCACTACATAGATAATGGCCTTTATCATGACTGCAATTAATTATTGAACAAAGATAATTAGCTGAAAATGTACACACACACAATCACGAACGCACGCACACATGCACAATAAATAAAAAGAGGTGGCGAAGCACTAGCTGTCCAGGTGGGAGCAACCCGATTTTTAAATAGACGAGTCTCAGGTCATAAAAGTAATACCAATACACACGCGTCTGTGTGTACATGTTCTAGGTCGGACCTTCTCAGTCGAGCTTAAATACAATACTGGAAATAAAATCATACTGCCATCGACAATTACATGACTAATTATAATAGACAAATTTTGCAGAAACAAAGATACACTTATAGATGCAGAATACAGATAAGAGTACTGTGACATCATCTCTTCAGCAGGGGCCTACCCCCCAGTCGGTGATTTCTTTTCTCTTCGTTTCCAATGAGATTGTCTTTATCTTTTTGTTTGCCTATCTCTCTGCATTTTAATGTAATTAATCAACCTAAGACTTGATTTTCATTCAGATTCAATAAAGTTGATTTATGTTTTAATTTATTATTCAGAATTATCGTATGGGGGCAGATTCTGCACTTTGTGTGTGATTTTATTTCTGATCATATCGGTGAAGAGCTTGTGCCCTTTATTACCGTTTATATTATAACATTTTCGTGTCAGTCAGGGTTGAAATTTGGATGTAGTATTTTTTGTTTCCATCTTCCTTTGTTTTTGCTTTGCTATTGAAGTAAACGCAGAACGCGCCAAAAAGATACCCGTTTGCCGATCATCGAACTATTCGAAAACTAGAAGCTGTGAATTAAAAATACTAATACAATACAGCAGAACTAACATTAGAAAACATTTTTTTGCTAACAGAGTTGCCAAGTATTGGAATAACCTCTCTGCACAAATCAAGCTTGCACCAAACCTTAACCAGTTTAAAAACCTCCTGGACAAAGACCCTAAATTGACAGAATTGAGATACCAACATGACTGATTGTGTCATCAAAAACCGTCACAGCTGTGCTCAATACTAAAACAAACTATATTGAAAGGGCACTTCAGAGGCCGCGAGGCCTAGTTGCCCTCATTACTTGACCTGACCTGACCATTGATCGGGCAAACGGGTATTATCAATGACAAGCAAGCTGCGGGCACAGTCTAAGGGAAACAACTTCTAGTTTTGGTGCGATGCGTCGCAGACGCCATTTCTGGCGATTACCGCGACAGACGAAAACAATGAAATTGAACAGCCAAGAAGCTGGTATGGTTTCTTTCAATATGTGCATTACATAATTTTGTACTGGCGTGTCGCTGGCAATTTACTTGAATGGCTTTTGTCACTAGTTCACATTAGCCTGTAGAAAAGGCCAATAGTAAATGAGAGCTGTAAGATAAATGAATTTCTACAGGATTGAAATATCATGGTAGGGGAAGACGGGGTAAAAAGCGCATGGGCGGGTAAGAAGCCCACCCCGATTATCTCATGAAATGAAGCAAATTTCAGTCTCATTTTGCCCATGAGACGAGTGTTAATGTCTAGCATTCGTCTCATGGGCAAATTTGACTTAAATGTTCTTTATTTCATGAGATAATTGGGGTGGGCGTCTTACCCGCCCATGCGCTTTTTACCCCGTCTTCCCCTACGACTTAGTCTTTCGTGGAAGGCTATAACTCTCTAACTAGAGGGAATGTGCACTGGCTCTAGTGCTTCACGACAAATGGGATTGGTTTGGGCCTTTGGGGACCTTCCCTAACGCCATCTGCACTCAGAGCCCTTTGGCCGAGAGAGTGGGCAAGGCTTCTCCAGTATAAACAAATTTTAGCCCATCCCGCTGGAATAGCAGTTGCCCCCCTCTGCTGTCCGAGTCATTGTCGGAAACGACAGGCAAACTCGCAGAATGTCGCGCGCGCGCGTGATGTAAATGAATGATTGTATTATTTTTCTTTAAAAAGAAGAGTATCGATCAATTCTAGACGCTGTTGCTTACAAGAATGTTAATCCATCTGGCCTTTCGATAACTGTCCAAACGCTAGCTGTCCAAAGTCCTTTTTTAAGTCGAGATTGGGACTGTGCTACCGAGAACGAACCCCGGGCAAGGCTGGTTTAATAATAATAATAATGCTTATATAGCGCATAATCTTGCTAAGCAACTCAATGCGCTTTTCACTCACCATTCGTACAAACATTTCTAACAGGCTGACTCACGTATCCCCACCATACATCTCTATGAAATGAATACATTAGAGAATAAATGGCATTCATAAAGAATACACCCCCACATACCCAACCCCCTACTCCCCACCCCACGCATTAATTAACCTCATACTCTCAACGTCATTGAGCTGGAATATAAGAGTGGGGAAAGGATCATAGACTTTACAGACAGAAAGCTTTCCTGAAGAAGTGGGTTTTCAGTTGGGATTTGAAGGAAGGAAGCATGGACTGGTTACGGGTATTGTCAGGGAGAGAATTCCAAACGCTTGGTGCAACAAAACTAAACGCCCTCTCACCCGAAGATTTCAAGGACCGCTTAGGAAATTTAAGTAGTTTCTGGGAAGAAGAACGGGAGTGCGAGAGCTTTGGTAGGTTGTGACGTAACATAGAAACGCACGCCCCACTTTTTCCCTTTCTTTCTCAACTAACCTCCCCCCTCCCCTTTTTCTTTATTCGGGCCGCCACTTTAATTACAATTCAACATCAAACCCGTCACCGATTAAGGCGCTTATCTCTTTGAAGCCCGTTTTACCTCCCCCCCCCCCCCCTGTCAGCTTGTGACACCCACATTGGTGGTCTCCCTTTGTTCCCCGTATCTCCTTTCCCGATCACGAGAAGGATTGGAATGTTAGAGGAATGTGACACGTGCCAGTGATGTAACCGGCTCGTGATCGTTCTGTACTACTATGCATAATATTATAACATCATCTTGTGACTTGACTGCTCAACCTCTCTCCCAGCCAGTCCTAATAGCCCAACTAGTGAGTATTATTGATGGCTGGTGATTGAGATTTGTTTTTGTTAGATCCTATTTTTGATCTAAGCTATCCACAAAAAGTTAAGGATCACTTGCAAACTAATTCATAACTTTCCAAATAAGAAAGCCAATGCGTTGAATTTTGGCCAACATTTAATTCAATGCTTTAGTGATAACGATACACAATTGCCTTCAATTTCGAGCAATCGTTTGGTCTGTACATTTGATCAAAGTGGGTACGTATCGAAATTTGATTTCCCAAAGTCATTGAAATCACAAGACAGGGCATTCTGATGCTCCCAAAAGTTCAGTAATGCGTGTATCCGCCATGGCTGTTCTGGCACTCGACGCAGCGAGTCCTCATGGAGTTGACCAGGGTGGTGAAGATCCTCTGTGGAAGCGCCTGCCACTCAGCCTGCAGCATCTGGTAGAGGTGCTGGGCATCCCTGGGAGGGGGGTGGTTGCTCCTCACTTTGCGATCCAGCTCATCCCAGAGGTTCTCAATCGGGTTGAGATCGGGACTGCATGCTGGCCACTCCATTCTGTTGACTCCAGACTGCTGCAGGAAGTCGTTGACCACCCTTGCCCTGTGGGGGCGAGCGTTGTCATCCTGGTAGACAGCCGGCGGTCCCATCTGCTGCAGTGTAGGCACAGCCAGCGGTCGAAGGATCTCATCCCGGTATCGGAGGCCAGTCAGGTTACCCTGTACATGATACAAGGGTGTTCTGTGGTGAAGGCTGAAGGCCCCCCAGACCATTACAGAACCTCCACCAAAGGCCACCTTTTCTTGGACAGTGGCGTCAATAAAGCGTTCCCCTGGGCGCCTCCAGACCCTCAGTCGGCCGTCGTTGTGGTTCAGGGTGAAGCGTGATTCATCACTGAACAGGACCTGGGACCATTGCTGACGTGTCCACCTCACGTGACGTCTGCAGAAGGCGCGGCGTGCTGCCCTATGGGCTGGAGTTAAGCGTGGCCGTACAGCTGGGCGACGAGAACGGAGGTTAAACCCATGAAGGCGGTTCCGTATGGTCTGCTGGCTGATGTTGATGTTAGTAGCCACCCTCAGCTGCCTTCGAATGATGCTGGAAGAGGCTGTTCTTGTCTGCAGGGCTTGTCGTTCAATGAGACGATCTTCACGTGGAGTTGTCTTCTTCGGTCGACCAGATCTGCGTCTTTCATGGACCCTCCCAGTGGCTGTGAAGCGTTGAATCAGTCTGACAATGACCGAGATGGACACCTGAAGTCGCCTGGCCACTTCTCGCTTGGGAACACCATCTTGGAACCATGCAACAGCTCGTCCCCTATCCAACTCGCTCAATTTTCGTCGTGGAGGCATTGTCAAATCAGGCCTAATACTGGTGGTATGTCTTCTTATAAAGCCAAGCAAGAGACAGCATCTCACACATAAACAGCAGTGCTTGCACGTGCATAATGGTTTTTCCATCTGGCTTGTGCAATGTGTTCATGCAGAACGATCCAAAACAAGGTCCTTTTTCGCAAGTTTCCGCTTTTTCTTTTGCTGCCAAGCTCAGTAATAGAGAATCACGTGCAATGTTTCCACTAACACAACATCGCCCACTTACAGCTGAACAAGAATTCATAACAATTTGGCTTGACTGAGAAAAAAATAACAGGAGCGAACGGAGTTTATTGCGCACCTGTTTTCTCATAGTGATCCTTAACTTTTTGTGAGTAGTGTATATCCTATGTTCAATGATGAATAAGGAGTAGATATGTTATTGAAAAGAAGTGGTAAACATTCCGTTCTAATTATGTGCACCGATTATTTGTGTGCGTGTTTTTGACTTTAACTCTTTTAGTACCAGAACCGGATTTTATGCCTACTAACCCTTTTGTATATTTTTAGTAGGAAGCCTGTGGGTTGCAGCCTTGCACTTTATGATAACATTCCTTTCCAGGTGTTGGATGGAGAGTGATGTTGGCTTGATCAGACTTTGATCTAGCCAGGTACTGAATCATATCAGTTGATTCCAGTACACCTTTTATGTTTTACTGATCTCAGTTTGTTAACTGAAATTCAGTTTATTTATTACTAATGCTATTGTACAAGAGCAGCCTTCTAGCCGGTTGGGATCCACTAATTCCCTGCCAGCTGAAGCCCCTCGTCTCTAAGCCATAGAGATCTACATCCACCTTCTCCTGTGATTATCAGCAGGGCATCGTGGTCAGGACGATCATCCCCGACTCACAAGCACCAAGACGGGAATGCCGCAAAGACGCCCCGCACCCAGAATCCGCGAGGAGACCACGCCTGAACCGTGCCATCCCGACGACGTAACCGGAACGACTGGGAGCTACTCTCACCTGACGAGCAAGCCTAGTCAACCCAGCACTCGCCGATCCCTACGGAGGAACTTAACAGCTAAGTCCACAGGACCGCGCCAATCATTTGAGTTTTCCTCCCGACACTGAAGATAATTAGTGACCCTTCCCGCTTGGGGCTAACCTTCTAGAAAGACAAAAGTCTTGTAAATCCTTTCGGATTTCATTGTTTTTCATTCATGTTTTGTTTTGGCGCCATTGAGCTGCTTTATTATTATTGTTGCATAATCTTATGCAGATTTTGTGAGTAAATAAAATACAAGTGTCAAATAATTCTGAACCCTTTGGTCAGACTGATGAGTGGAAGTCTTGTAATTTCATGTAAAACCCTACTTCTCTCTGTCTGCCATTTAGAGCAAATCAACCACTTGTATTTCTTACAATCATACGAGCCAGAACCCGGGCACAAATATAAATTTATTAGATGAAAAGGGGCCGGGAAAGTTGCTCACCTCCCATACCCTAGAGAAGTGGGCTAAAGGCAAATTTTCTACTTGAAAATTTAACACACTAAAAGTCTTCCCTAGAGACTTAGCCTTTTAACCCATTCCCTCGTCACATAGGTACAGAGAAGAAGAGAGGTACTGAGGAAGAGTTTTGTCAAAATGACGGAAAGCGAAAGTAGCCATCTTGAACTGCCAGCGGAATTTGACAGGAAGCCAATGGAGCTCAGCCAAAAGGGGTGTGATGTGATCACGCTTTCTTTTGCCAAGAACAAGCCGAGCAGCACTGTTCTGCATTCTTTGTAAGCTCGAAATATGTTCTGCTGGAAGCCCAGCATACACAGAATTACAGTAGTCCAGCCTGGACAACACCAAGGCATGAATCAGTCTGACAGCAGCATCTCTGTACAGGAAGGGTCTGATGGAGGTTTCTGAGTGCGTCAGCAGTGTTCAGGGGTGGATGACCAGCAACATTTAAGCTGAAACTGAACGGTGAAAAGACCGAGATGCCTGTTGGCACCTCCTCTTCCCTGAAGAAGGTCGAGACAGATTCAATAGATATTGTTGGATCTGAATTGCCATTTCGGAAGACTGCTAAGTACCTTGGCGTCTCCTTCGGTCAGACCATGTCGATGCAAGAGCAAATCACTAGTGTTTGTTGTGCATCTTTCTGAAATTCATCAGGAGTACCACTCCGGGACAGCTCTGTATCATCTGCGTATTCTGTGAAAGTTACATTTGTGTGCAGATACACATCAGATAAGGGCTGAGAATAGTGTAAAAAGTACTGGCCCCAGCACAGACCCCTGGGGTACACCATACAACAGAGAGAGGATTTAACACCACCAACCATAACGGCTTGGGTCCATTCCTTAAAATGTAGGACCCGAACCAGCCGAGAATCACCCCATCAATGCCTCTGCTATATGGAAGTCATAGTGGAAAAGGCTGACATGATTACGTCATACCACCTACATTTAGGTTATTTCAGTAGTTTCACCATTTGTTTATTGTTTTGTTGTCGATTGTGTTATTGCTGATGCTGTTGTTGTTATCGTTGGTGTTGGTGTTCAAAGAAAAACAACAATGTTCTGAATAACGCTTCGTATTCAGCAATCCGATGCACAGAAACAAAGTACTAACAGTCTGTGTTGTGGGTTCAAATTTGGCTATCTTGTACTGAGTAGTTTTGGTGCAAAATGTTTAGTTTTATTCATTAAACCATCAAAAAATGTTAACTGAAAACGAGTAGTAATCAAGAATTAAAGAGCATTATTTTCAGTTTTGAAGAGTAGTAGAGGTCCAAATTGAGTAGAATAGTACTCGAAAAGAGTAGAGTAAACAGGTCTGGTTTTCATAAAACTGAAACGAGGCTGAGACTTCTTTGAGACTAAGGGTCGTGAAAACATGATGAGGGTGGGGGTGACTTAAATACAAAATTGCCTCAAATACGTACTTCCATACTTCATAACCAACATCAAACAGCGGCCCGCTATTCATACCCTACAACGACTCCTTTGCCAGTAGCCAAGCCAGAGCGAAGCTTTATACTGAAAATTATCTTCCCCCGATTCGTCACTAGGTGGCGCTCGCATGGCCTAGGCATCCATTGTTGATAAGTCTACTCTCTCCATCTCCCTCCTTCTCTCTCTCCTGCCTCCTTCTCTCCCTATGTGTCTCTCTCTCCCTCCTTCTCTCTCCCTCCTCTCTTATCTGTCTCTCGCTCGTTCTCTCTCTCTCTCCCTCCTCTCGCTCTGTCTCTCCCTCCCTCCTTCTCTCTCGCGCCCTCCCCCATTCTCTCTCTCTGTCTCTCCCTCATTCTCTCGGTCTGTCTGTTTCTCTCTCCCTCCTTCTCTCTCTCCCTCCCTCCTTCTCTCTCTCTGTCGCTCTCTCAAGTGAACAGAGGGCCTCACTTGAAAGCGCCACCTACATAAAATTATCGCCCTTGGGCAAGACGAAGAAGCAGTATACAGCCTCATTTACACAAGTAGCCGCTGCCATCTCTTTATTCTGCCTCTCCACCCTCTTCAGACGGGGACCCCTTCAGACCTCCCAAATCCCCCTCCCCCCACACACGCATACTTCCCTCGTCCCCTCTCCAACCCCCATCCACCTCGCCCTTCCTCTTTATCCAGTGTGTTCCCATTGTATTTTCATTTGAGTTTCAATACATTGGATGGTTTTCATTATTTCTATGCCTTTTCATATTTTATGAACACATTTATTTCTGTATCTTGTGTGTGTGCGAGCGCGCGCGCATGTGTGTGTACTGAATAGCATTACTTTATTATATTTTACTGTGATGTTATCATTATGTTCATTTGGTCAAAAATTCCTAATGAACTTGCAATAGATTTCCAATGAACTAGACTAGTGGCAAGGGTAGAGGTGCTGTGTACATAAGCATGTGCGTTTTGTGTATGTGTCAATATTTCTTATGCTTATTGCGTTATTTAGAATAACTTTAAACTGTAACAAAAATCACACACACGCGCGCGCACGCGCACAGGCAGGCATTAATATCCACTCACACACGTGCGCACATAAAATCATACGCACACAAATAAGTGAACACATCAGAGAGAGAGAGAGGGAGAGGGAGAGAGAGGGAGAGGGAGAGGGAGAGAGAGAGAGAGATGATCATTTAATGTGAATTCGGCTAATACAGCATGAATGAAAACGATGAACTTTCCACATGTCGTCGAGTGTAAACAACAACAAAAAGAGTATCAAAATATATGGGAAGTGTTGGCATGTTTAAAACATCGACTAGGAAGGAACTTCACTACATTGAAACACCAAGTTCAGAAATACAAGAACAAGCATTTATAAATTATATTTGGCCATACATGTGCCCAACTGATGCAGAATCAATATAGTCGTGGGGAGCCATTTTGATAAGAAGCCGAAAACAAAACGTAATAAATTCAGCCAAGGGTTATTTTCTATAATTTGATTTTGAACTTCGCTTCCTGGACTTAGATAAATTTGATATCGATTTTTTAAAAACCATTTTGTGCTTGCTATTTGGACATAAAAGACATTTTGCTTGCTCTTTCTGGAATAAACAAAATTTGATTTTGAAATTCGCTTGCGCTTCCTTGAATTAAAGAAATCTGATCTCGATCTTTTACTTTTTTTTAAATGTTCATCGTCGTTCCAACGCCTCAACTTGCCACCAGTCAAAGCTACCTTGTTCCAGGCCAGAGGAAGGAACCAACCTTGGAGTGATGAAACCAGCGCATACTCAAGTCTGCTAAATCTTTGTGCCATATAGCAACCACATTTCCTTGGACATACCACACCGCAGCAAGCACAGTGCCAGAAGGCCATGCCACATCAACCACATTTCTCAGGGGAAGGGATGTACCGCACTGCATCAACCACATTTCCCAAGGGAAGGGCTGTGCCACATTGCATCAACCACATTTCCCAGGGGAAGGGATGTACCACACTGCATCAACCACATTTCCCAAGGGAAGGGCTGTGCCACATGGCATCGACCATATTTCCCAGGGGAAGGGGTGTGCCACATTGCATCAACCACATTTCCCAGGGGAAAGGCTGTGCCAAATGCCATCGACCACATTTCCCAGGGGAAGGGATGTGCCACATTGCATCAACCACATTTCCCAGGGGAAGGGGTGCACCACACTACATCAACCATATTTCCCAGGGGAAGGAATGTACCACACTGCATCAACCACATTTCCCAAGGGAAGGGATGTGTGACATTGCATCAACCACATCTCCCAGGGGAAGGAATGTACCACAGTGCATCAACCACATTTCCCATGGGAAGGGATGTGCCACAGTGCATCAACCACATTTCCCAAGGGAGGGGCTGTGCCACAGTGCATCAACCACATTTCCCAAGGGAGGGGCTGTGCCACAGTGCATCAACCACATTTCCTAGGGAAAGGGATGTGCCACATTGCATCAACCACATTTCCCAAGGGAAGGGATGTATAACACTGCATCAACCACATTTCCCAAGGGGAGGGGGGGCTGTGCCACATTGCATCAATCATATTTCCCAGGGGAAGGGCTGTGCCACATGGCATCGACCACATTTCCCAGGGGAAGAGATCGAATGAACTGTGCCACATTGTAGCGATTCACTAAGAAGGTAGCTCGGTTAAAAAACATATATATATTACTTGGTTTGCTTTGATAAACTTTTTTGTGTCCAATGTCTGTTTTTTTGTGAACCTCAGAAACAAACTCAGCTTTAACATGATCTGTTCTAAAAAGAAACAATGTGCTGATTTGCTTTGTGTATGTTTATTATTACTACTAGCATTTAAATCATTAATTATTATTTTATTTTATCTTTTCAAAAATATAAAACACGTGCAACAGTTTAGAGCTCATGAAAACAATGATTGAATCATTTTAGTCTAATATCACCATTGTGTGAACAGACTTTAAATTAAATCAATCAATCAATCATTGAATCATTATTATCATTACGCAGCCGGCGGTTCAGATACGTTGGGTTCACAATAACCAAACCTACTTATATAATACACTAACCAGAAAGGTTTTTTTTAACATGACCAAGCTCTCCATAGTCTTAGCTCTAGAACATGAACAAAACATCGCGTGCCAGTCAATCGTCTCCAACTATGATCTCCAGATAGCAAAAGGAGGCAACAACGGCTATCTTAGAAAGATGGGCTGGAATTAGTTCACAATGGATGGAAGAAAGTAAGAGGGAGCGTGGGTAGTATTGAAGGAGTTGGATGCACCGGTTTGTGGATGCAGGTGTGTTACAGCACAATCAGAGGACACAGAATATAAGGTTAAAAAAGGTACATGTATACACATTACGAAATGCAGACAAGTGTTGTATTTCGGTTCGTGTTCCTTTGAAATGCCCTGTTAATGTTCTTGTAATGCACTTTTTATTCAGTTCGTAAAAATTAGGACATGTTATCCGTACAAACACACACTGTATAAATTTAGCATGCGTTTAGAGAGACAGAGAGACAGACATACAGAGGCAGATATTTTGATTTGAGAGAAAGAGGACAGAGAGAGAGGCGGAAGGATATGGACAGGCTGACAATATAGATGTCGATGTTGCTGCTCTTTTTTTTTTTTTACTGAAGAGATCTTGGTTTCTTCACTGAAGAGATGCTGATGTCGGTTTCAGATGTCGATGATGTCGGTTTCAGATGTCGGATTCTTCACTGAAGTGATGCCGATGTTGGTTACAGATGTCGATTTCTTCACTGAACAGATCTCGATTATGTTGGTTTAGTCACTGAAGAGATGCCGATGATGTCGGTTTCTTCACAGTAGAATCGTTTATTGTCGCTACTGGTTTCTTCTCTGCAGACTCGTCTTCTGTGATGGCTGTTCTGCAAGCTGTTTGTTCAGGTGGCTCGCGTCTTTTTCGCTGTAGTCCTCGTTTCCTGTAAAGCAAGTTAAATCAGAATGAAAAAGTAAAGATACTACACTAGTGGCTAAAAAAATGAAGGGACGCATTTTCTCAAGCGCAAAAAAAATAAACATGGCTGATTCCAATAATCTCACAATTGGAAGATAATTAATTCAATTATTCGAGTACTAAAATCTCAAGTTTTATTGTTTTCGTGGGATTGCAATAGCTCAACAAAACAATGCATCCCCAATTGTGAAAATCACAAATGTGTGGCTGCTCAAAATGTGCCAAAATTGGGCGTGTCAACTGTTGTTGGCAAGGCAAACACATTTAAACGATTTTTCTTGAACCCCCTAATTTGTTAAAGAAGCCGGGAGGAATTGCTGATTACCATCTAAAGCTTATTGCTACTTGAATGTGCACACCCATTTTGACACGTTTTGAGTAGTCATGCTCTGTGACTTTAACTTAGGTGGTGCGTTAATACTCGTGCTATTTCTTCAAAACTTAGGAGACGAATCTAATGAAGTTCTGGGACATGAAGTACGGATAATTGAAGTTAATATGCATAAAAAATGTAAATGATTTTAATTCAAATTTAAAAAAAAACCTCCATTGTCCAATAAAGAACAAGTTTAAAATAGGAAGTTTTCTTTTGCAACACGTGCAGCAGATTAAAATAAATACATTAAATCAAATATTATAATAAAACCACAAACACACACAAATGCCCACAGATCCAAGTTACACAACATAATTTTCACTGCATCCATCCTCCAACTGTGACGTAAGTGTCCCGCGCGACCCACTTTCTCCGTTTCTTATCTACACCCCCCCCCCCCCCCCCCCCCCCCTTCTTCTCTCCAGCCGCCACTTTAATTGCCCATCAGCTTCAAACGGACGCCGATTAAGGCATTTGTCTCTTTGAAGCCCGATCTACCTCCCCATCACGAGATAGTGATATCAACAGTCGGCTCCCTTTGAAGACGATTTTCCTTTCCGGAATGTCGGCATGTGATAAGGATGTAACCGGCGCGTGATTGTTCGGTACTAGTATGCATAAAATTATAGCATCATCTTGTGACGTGTCAATTGCTATAAACCAATAGCAGGCTTTCATTGTTTAAAAGTGAAGGCTATAATTGGAGTAGTGAGAAAAAGTTTTCACACAAGACGCTGAAACCTAGCTAGAGCAACATTGCAGACTCAACCTCTCTCCCAGCCAGTCATAATAGCCCAACTAGTGAGTATTATTGATGGCTGGTGATTGAGATTTTGTTTTGTTTGATCATAGTTTTGATCTAGATCCTATGTTCAATGATGAATAAGGAGTAGATAGATATGTTATTGAAAAGAAGTAGTAAACATTCTGTTCTATTTATGTGCACTGATTATTTGTGTGTGTGTGTGTTTTTGACTTTAACTCTTTTGGTACCAGAACCGGATTTTATGCCTACTAACCCTTTTGTATATTTTTAGTAGGAAACCTGTGGGTTGCAATCTTGCACTTTATGATACCATTCCTTTCCAGGTGTTGGATGGAGAGTGATGTTGGCTTGATCATCTTTTATGTTTTACTGATCTCAGTTTGTTAACTGAAATTCAGATTATGTGTTCTTAGTGCTATTGTACAAGGGAAGCCTTCTAGCCGGTTGGGATTCACTAATTCCCTGCCGACTGAAGCCCCTTGTCTCTAAGCCATAGAGACCTACATCCACCTTCTCCTGTGATTATCAGCAGGGCATCGTGGGCCGGACGATCATCCCGGACTCACAAGCACCAAGACGGGACCGCCGCCAAGACGCCCCGCACCCAGAATCCGCGAGGAGACCACGCCTAAAGCGTGCCATCCCGCGAAGCCGTAACCGGAACGACTGGGAGCTACTCTCACCTGACGAGCAAGCCCAGCCAACCCAGCACTCGCCGATCACTACGGAGGAACTTGACAACAGCTAAGTCCAACGGACCGCGCCAATCATTTGAACTTTCCTCTGGACAATCAAAATGATTAGTAACCCTTCCTGTTTGGGGCTAACCTTCTAGAAAGACAAAAGTCTTGTAAATCCTTTCGGATTCCATAGTTTTTTTATTCATATTTTGTTTTGGCGCCATTGAGCTGCTTTATTATTATTGTTGCATAATCTTATGCAGATTTTGTGAGTAAATAAAATACAAGTGTCAAATAATCCTGAACCCTTTGGTCAGACTGATGAGAGTGGGAGTCTTGTAATTTCATGTAAAACCCTACTTCTCTCTGTCTGCCATTTAGAGCAATTCAACCACTTGTATTTCTTACAACCAAACGAGCCAGAACCCGGGGCACAAATATAAATGTATTAGATGAAAAGGGGCCGGGAAAGTTGCTCATCTCCCATACCCTAGAGAAGTGGGCTAAAGGCAAATTTTCTACTTGAAAATTTAACACACTAAAAGTCTTCCCTAGAGGCTTAGCCTTTTAACCCATTACCTCGTCACACCAACACAGTTTTACCCACACACTCCCTCATAGACATCAAAACGATTTCACACACACACACACACTGGACTGGACTGGAACCAATTTATTGTCAGATTAACTATAAAATCTGTACTGACAATGAAAGAAATAAGTAAAACAAAAACGATGAAATTCATAAGATAAAGAAATCATACCAAAATGAAATTGCAACCAAAAAAAACTCTCTCTCTCTACCCCCCCCTTCTCCCTCTCTCTCTCTCTCTCTCTCTCACCAACTCTTTCACTCACCTTAATCACCCTATCTTAGTCCAAAACACATTTGTGCAATTACTTAGGATCTCAATCAAACACAATAACCCTCTCATTGGCACTTATCACAATCATTTTGTAAACAAACCTTGTTCTACGGTCAACGCTCTACCCCCCCCCCCCCCCCCCCCCCTACACACACGCATATGCACTCACAAAATCACGCACACAGTCACGCACACACATACACAAAATACCTTCATATTCACAAACTCTCACTATCTTTCTGCACCCCCACCCCCTCCTCCTCTGAGTCTCTCTCTCTCAAAAGGAAAAAAATCATTAACAATTTCTCAATCAATAAAATGACGCTCTAAATTAAAAAATCAACTACAAACACACACACACACACACACACACGCACGCACGCACACACACACAGCATAAAAACGCGCAAACAAATGAAAACAGGACGAGACGCTTACTAATAATAAGGGTCGAACGCAAAACACACTACAAGAATAATAAATACTCAATCCAAATACAGAATATGTATGTATAAAACTACGCCACACAAACATGAAGAAAAAAACACACACACACACACTATTCTGAACATTAGCACAGTCATCAACATTAATCATTATTAATAGCATTACCCCCTCCCCTATACACACACTGCAAAAACATTTTATCACAGCATTTCAATATCAACATTAATTTACATTACAGGATTCAGTAAAGCAAAAGGAAAAGGCAGAGTCAAAGAGAATGATATATTAGCACAGAACTTCCAGAAGACGGGGAAAGTATTTGTACAAAAGCCCCCCCCCCCCCCCCCACCCCCACCTTTCCACCCTCAGGGGAAATGTAGAAAGATGAAGAAAGTATTCAAGAGGATCACGAGCCTGGGTGGGTGGATGGGAGGGACGGGTGGGGGGTGGGGGAGGTTATTTAATCGGTGACTGCCACAGGAAATATTGATTTACTTCGTTCCCATACTGCGTGCTTCACTGGGCAGATTTGGACTGTCCTATATACCCACTTCTGTCATCTCCAAGAAAAACGACCAATATTTGTTTTCTCTTCAAGGAGTTCTGGCTCTTTTTCCTTATCTTTTAACTTTTTGTTTATTTCCACTGAAAGGTCGGCCAGTTAGTCGTTTATAGTCCTGTCAACAGCTATGGGTCATCTCAAAACTGTCACCACGTTAAAAAAAAAAGCTGCCTCAAACTATCCAACCAAGTCGGGTGAAAATGGTTGTTTCCACAGTGTTCCCTTTTTATGACAGAGTGAGTAGAAATCACAAATTATGCAAATTTTGGTCGGATGAAACCCTTCCCACCGGACGGGAGGAATTGGCGACCACCATGTGTTTCCAACTCACTCAGGCAGTTGTGGGAATACAGCCAATGCTTGCTGATAATGACGACGGCATACGGCCACAAGTAGCTGAATAGAGTTCACAAATGAAATTTCTTCCAAATAAAAAGGTTGGATAGTGTGAGGCGGCTTTAAGGTTCAAAACCGCGCATAGCAAACACACATCAATGTATCCTCCTACCAACGTTCATGTCATAACTACGTTGCACAAAAAGTACGGTAGATTATTTAATACAGACCCACCTATGTCAACAGCTGGTAAGGAAATCCACAGCTCAGCCAGACTCAGTACCCTACAGTGTCGGCAGGTTCTTTATTCATTACAAACAGACCCACCTATGTCAACAGCTGTAAGGAAATCCACAGCTCAGCCAGACTCAGTACCGTACAGTGTCGGCAGGTTCTTTATTCATTACAAACAGACCCACCTATGTCAACAGCTGTAAGGAAATCCACAGCTCAGCCAGACTCAGTACCCTACAGTGTCGGCAGGTTCTTTATTCATTACAAACAGACCCACCTATGTCAACAGCTGGTAAGGAAATCCACAGCTCAGCCAGACTCAGTACCCTAGTGTCGGCAGGTTCTTTATTCATTACAAACAGACCCACCTATGTCAACAGCTGGTAAGGAAATCCACAGCTCAGCCAGACTCAGTACCCTACAGTGTCAGCAGGTTCTTTATTCATTACAAACAGACCCACCTATGTCAACAGCTGTCAGGAAATCCACAGCTCAGCCAGACTCAGTACCCTACAATGTCGGCAGGTTCTTTATTCATTACAAACAGACCCACCTATGTCAACAGCTGGTCAGGAAATCCACAGCTCAGCCAGACTAAGGGATGGTTCTGGCTCCGCCTTTCCGCTACTGTCTCAGCTCCCGTGCCTCCAGGTGTGGGGAACTGCTCTTGTGTTGGTAGGGCAGGTGGAAGTCAGCGAGTCTCTAGGTCCCATCGGCACCTTCGGGTGTTTTGTTTTCCATCCTGTGCCTCCAGTGGCCTCCTGTGTAGCTTCTTCCCAGGAGTTATGACCATCTCCAGGCAAACCCGCAGTGTGCCTGTGTAGTCTATGGGCCTCTGTGTGGTGGTGCTTGTCTTCTAACAAGCTGCTTTTATGGGCAACAGTCGGTTGCGACAGGGAGTACTGTCGTTTCCTGAAAATGGCAAATGCAGAATGTTTATATAAAGTGTTCAAACACTTAATAGTTTAGTTGTATTCTTCTTCAAAAAGACTAGAAACGGGGTTTTTTAAGAATAAGAGGAAATTGTTAATTTAATTTAAGGGACGATGAAATAATTTCGAAACATTTAATATCCTTTCATCCGTTTAAGTGGGTAAGCGTCTGTTATGGATTTAACTTCAAGTTTCCGCTTTTGTACTTATTCTGTGCGCTGTCTAATGACTATTTGAAATATGCTTTTCTGCTTACGCTTTGCACTTTTACAGTCTTGCTCATTTGCTTGCTCATTTTCTTCATATTATTTTCATCGATGCACAAAATGTTGATAATTGCACAGGAACACTTTATATTTTGCTACAACCATAACTGGTTTCTTCTCTTCATTTCTTAACTCTTCTAGCACCGTGGGCGAATGTATTCGCTCATGACATCACTCTACACTTCTACCAAATGCAAAGACACTCACTGCCAAGCACCCTGCCATATGTTCGTCCATTTTTAAAGCTTATGTTACCGTTTCTTACGTTAAACTAAAACGCATGCGCCCTCGAAAATATAGTTACTCCCCTCTTGTTGGTTGAGATGCAACTGGCAAACAAGAATGTCAAACAACACATGGCGCTAGAGTTAATTTCACCTTTTTAATAAATAAATATCAAATCTCTCTCTCTCTCTCTCTCTCTCTCTCTCTCTCTCTCTCTCTCTCTCTGGTTTCCTTTCTTTCCTTTTACTTGCCTTCAGTCAGAAATGAAGCCTGTGGTCGTTCCAGTTTTGCACATCCATAGTGCCTCGTCCGTGTTTCTAAAATTCCTTCAGGTCATTTTCAGTTTGCATATATCATGGTAAGCCCAGGTTACTGATCTTCCCAGTTCATTCTTCATTTATTACCTTATTAATTTCCCAATTTTCATTTGACATTATTTTCTTCATTTTGACGGGGGAGGGGGGGGGGGAGCGGCGAGGGAGGGTTATTATTTTGAGCCATGTCCACTGAGCAGAGAGAGAGAGAGAAATGTCCTGCTCGCAAACCAAGGAACATTCCTTTCACGTGCATCATCTTTACCAAAGGACACCTAGAAAGAAATGTGCCGCCAGAAAAGACAACTACGCATAATAAAATGGAAAACAATTGACATAAAGTATCTCTGTGAAACTCTTTGCAAGACAAAAAATTATCCACCCACCAAGGACCACTCATTATCTGACAAGAGGTATCTGTGTGCAACACTCCGACCAAAAAAAGAAAAAGAAAAAAAGAACTACGTATTCCTCAATAAAACACAACAGAAAGTAGGCCTAACGAATAACTGGAACATCACTTTACGGATAATTCCGGCACATATCGAAGATTTAGTCACAACTTTTACACCCAGGACACGCTTTCGTTTCCATATAATGGGTGAGACAGACCCCACGGATGGTGATGAGATTAACGTCCAATCGGTCAGAGACCCTTATGGACGGTGCAGACCCCACCCACCCTATTCCAACATGATGCCATGTCAGCAAGCAAGCACACGTACGCACGCACGCGGGCATGTACGCGCGCTCACACACGCGCACACACAGTGACCCAGCCAGTCAGAACCCGTTCAGTGGGTTCTGACGTGATGCTGCGTCAATGGGTGCTGATTCCAACCGCCCCCCCCCCCCCCCCCCCCTCTCTGTCTATCTGCGCCAAAGTTTATTGTGTCATGACAACAATTCAATGACGCGAAGGGATTTTGTTTCCATGAAGAGGGATTTGTTTTTGTATTTTTTACTTTGAACTTTCGTTTTGTATCAGCTTTGAACTTTCGTTTTGGATCAGCTTCCACAACCCCCCCCCCCCCCCCCCCCCCCCCCTTATTGCAATGAATAAATAAATAAATGAACAGCCCAAGCGTTTTATCGTCTGAAATCTGCTCTCTCTCTTCCTTCCACACACCCCCCCCCCACACACACACACTAACACAGTGACACACACACAGAGTGTGACCCATACACTGATGACGCACGCACGCGCGCGCACGCACACACACGCACACAGTCAGCCACTTGTTCCAGACACGATGCCACAAAGGATGGTGTCTGTCTCTCTCTCTCTCCGACTCGATCTCTCCCTCGTCTCTCTCTCTCTCTCTCTCTCTCTCTCTCTCTCTCTCTCTCTCTCTCTCTCTCTCTCTCTCTCTCTCGAAAACAGATTGGAAGAATAGGCTTGGCCTAAAATCTCAATCCTTGAATAATAAAGTTTTTCAGTCTCTAGCAACAACATACCATAAGGCGCTTAATCTTGATGAAATCAAATCAAAGTGCTTTCAAAACAAAAACACCAAGCAGCATTCAGAGGGGGAAAGGAGATATTGCAGATTGCAATCACAGGGGAACAGGTGGGTTTTCAGGTTTATTTTTTAAGATAGAGAGGGTGGGTTGATGACGGGGGGAGAGGAGAAGTGGTTTTTAGAGGCAGTACATCCTGAAAAATCAAAAGAATGCCGACCAACAGATGAAAGTTTATACCTAGGGATATTATGAAGGGAAAGAGAATATGAAGTTGAACGTGGCGGGCGAGCTGGCTTGTACAGATGGTAATACTGTCAGAGAGATAAGAGGGAGCAGCCTGATGGATAGATTTATAGCAGAGGGTGTTCAGTTGGTATTCAATTCTACCAACGACTGGTAGCCAGTACAGAGAGTGGAGAAGAGGGCCGATATGATCGAACTCTTTTTTAAAGAACAAGCCATGCAGCCGTATTTTGAAATCGCTGGAGACAAGAAAGAGAAGAAACAGGTAGGTCAGAAAGAAGAGCAATGCAATAGTCAAGATGAGTGAAGTAACGAGCTTGACTGTGGCTTTGACTGATAGGTATTTGCGAATATAGCCGATGTAACGGATTTGGAAGTAGCACGACATGTCTGAGTCAGGAAACTCTGCATTGGGAGAGTATTGTCCAGAGGGACAGTTTTAGTTCTTAACGGAGTCAGAGAGAGGGGGGAGATGTTTTAGCCTAGTTGGATTATCTCGGCTGAAACAGAGGCCAGTTTGCTGTTTGTGTCTACAAGCATGGCTTCGGTTTTATCGCCATTTTAACTAGACGGTTTTGAATCACCCAGTTTTGCATCAAAGTAGCAGCTGGATACATCCGAAAGAAGGGAATGTAGGTCTTCGGAGAGTGCACTGTTATGGAGTTGCGTGCCATCTGCACAGAAATGGTGTTTCATGTTGTGCTGGTCAGTGATGTTGGGAACTCCACAAGAAAGCATAACCTGTCGAGACTGACGACCATTGGCGAGAACAGACTGAAAGCGACCAGAAAGGTAACAGAAAACCTTGAAAGAGCAGAGCCCACACTTCCGAAAGTATGTTCAAGACGAGACGTAATGTGAGTGGTCTGTGGTATGAAAGGCAGCAGAAAGACCGAGAAGTGTCAGAAGAGAGAGTTGACAGCATCAGATGCGAGTAGAGGTCAGTGACGATTTGAAGAACAGATTTGTGCTGTGGTTACAGGCAGACTGGTAAGGATGGTGGATATTGTTTGCATAGATATGGCAGACTGGTAAGGTTGATGGATGATAGTTTGCATGATATGGCAGACTGGTAAGGTAAGGTTGATGGATATTGTTTGCATAGAGATGGCGGACTGGTAAGGTTGATGGATATTGTTTCCATAGAGATGGGAGACTGGTAAGGTGATATGGAGATTGTTTGCATAGAGATGGCAGACTGGTAAGGTTGATGGATATTGTTTGCATAGAGATGGCAGACTGGTAAGATTGATGGATATTGTTTCCATAGAGATGGGAGACTGGTAAGGATGATGGAGATTGTTTAGATAGAGATGGGAGACTGGTAAGGTTGATGGATATTGTTTGCATAGAGATGGGAGACTGGTAAGGTTGATGGATATTGTTTCCATAGAGATGGGAGACTGGTAAGGTTGATGGATATTGTTTGCATAGAGATGGGAGACTGGTAAGGATGGGAGACTGGAGGTTGATGGATATTGTTTGCATAGAGATGGCAGACTGGTAAGGTTGATGGATATTGTTTGCATAGAGATGGCAGACTGGTAAGGATGATGGAGATTGTTTGCATAGAGATGGCAGACTGGTAAGGTTGATGGAGATTGTTTGCATAGAGATGGCAGACTGGTAAGGTTGATGGATATTGTTTGCATAGAGATGGCAGACTGGTAAGGATGGTGGATGTTTGCATAGAGATGGCAGACTGGTAAGGTTGATGGATATTGTTTCCATAGAGATGGGAGACTGGTAAGGTTGATGGAGATTGTTTGCATAGAGATGGGAGACTGGTAAGGTTGATGGATATTGTTTCCATAGAGATGGGAGACAGGTATGGTTGATGGAGATTGTTTGCATAGAGATGGCAGACTGGTAAGGTTGATGGATATTGTTTGCATAGAGATGGCAGACTGGTAAGGATGATGGAGATTGTTTGCATAGAGATGGCAGACTGATAAGGATGTTGGCATAGAGATGACAATGCTGTGGTTTCAGGCAGACTAGTAAGGATGATGGAGATTGTTTGCATAGAGATGGCAGACTGGTAAGGATGGTGGAGATTGTTTGCATAGAGATGGCAGACTGGTAAGGATGGTGGAGATTGTTTGCATAGAGATGGCAGACTGGTAAGGATGGTGGAGATTGTTTACAAAGATAACAGACTTGTAAGGATGATGGAGATTGTTTGCATAGAGATGGCAGACTGGTAAGGATGGTGGAGATTGTTTACAGAGAGATAACAGACTTGTAAGGATGATGGAGATTGTTTGCATATGGGTCATCAGTTGTTTCAGCACAACCTTCTCTAGAAGTTTGGAGAAGAAGGGGAGGTTTGATACAGGTCTGGCGCATTGCCATAATCATCGATGCGTACACTCCGTCTTTGGCAGGCTGGATCAAGATTTATGTAGGGGTGGGTGGGTGTTCCGTTAAAAGCCCTACCCTGTGAGCACAAGGGGGTTGTTAACCGAGGATCATACTCCGTGGCTAGAGCCTTTGGCGCTCTCTCCTGCCTCGTTCCTCTCCCCTGTATATCTCCCCTTTCTCTCTCGTTCACACACACACACACACACACACACACACACACACACACACACACACACACACACACACACACACACACACACACACACACACACATTCTTTCTCTCTCTCTCAGCATTCATTGTGCACAATCTCATTAATCTGATGGATATTATCCTTGCTAAAAACAAAAAAGACAATGTAAAGCAACTCACCCACACGCGCGCACGCACGCACGCACACACACACACACACACACACACACACACACACACACACACACACACACACCACACACACACACCCCACTCTCTCCTCTTAAAAGCCCTACCCTGTGAGCACAGGGGGATTGTTTACTGAGGATCCCACCCCGGGGCTAGAGCATTTCACGCGGCTCTTACCCGCGTTCGATGTACCCGTCATAGGACATGTGGGGTATTTCACTGACATTTTCAGTGGAGACAACAGTGCCACCTGTTGCCCCGCCCCGTCCTGCAAGGCAAAGGAGCCTAGGTACATCACCAAGAGAAGTACACCATGTCTCTCTCTCTCTCTCTCTCTCTCTCTCTCTCTCTCTCTCTCTCTCTCTCTCTCTCTCTCTCCCTCTCTCTCTCTCTCTCTCTCTCTCTCTCTCTCCATCCCTCTCTCTATCTTTATCTCTCTCTTTCAGAATGCTATGTCCACAATGTGATTAAAGTGAAGGATATTTTTCTCGCAAAAAAAGACAACGTTGTAAAACAACTCTCCCCACATAATCTTATCCTCTCTGTCTCTCTAAGCATGGAATGCGCAGAATCTCATTAATTTGATGGACATTATTCTTGCTAAAATTGTTATAAAGCAACTCTCTCCTCTCTTTCTCTCTCTCTCTCTCTCTCTCTCTCTCTCTCTCCTCTCTCTCTCTCTCTCTCTCTAAGCATGGAATGTGCAGAATCTCATTAATTTGATGGACATTGTTCTTGCTAAAATTGTTATAAAGCAACTCTCCCTCCTCTATTTCTCTCCCTCTCTCTCTCTGAGCATGGAATGCGCAGAATATCATTTATTTGATGGAGATTATTATTGCTAAAAATTGTTATAAAGTAACTCTCTCCTCTTTTTCTCCTCTCTCTCTCTCCCTCTCTCTCTCTCTCTCTAAGCATGGAATGTGCAGAATCTCATTAATTTGATGGACACAATTCTTGCTAAAAATTGTTATAAAGCAACTCTCTCCTCTCTCTCTCTCTCTCTAAGCATGGAATGCGCAGAATCTCATTAATTTGATGGACAGTATTCTTGCTAAAATTGTTATAAAGCAACTCTCTCCTCTCTCTCTCTCTCTCTCTCTCCTCTCCTCTCTCTCTCTCCCTCTCTCTAAGCATGGAATGCGCAGAATCTCATTAATTTGATGGACAGTATTCTTGCTAAAATTGTTATAAAGCAACTCTCTCTCTCCCTCTCTCTAAGCATGGAATGCTCTCTCTCTCTCTCTCTCTCTCTCTCTCTCTCTCTCTCTCTCTCTCTCTCTCTCTAAGCATGGAATGTGCAGAATCTCATTAATTTGATGGACAGTATTCTTGCTAAAATTGTTATAAAGCAACTCTCTTCCTCTCTCTCTCTCTCTCTCTCTCTCTCTCTCTCTCTCTCTTCTCTCTCTCTCTCTCTCTCTCTCTCTAAGCATGGAATGTGCAGAATCTCATTAATTTGATGGACATTATTCTTGCTAACATTGTTATAAAGCAACTCTCTCTCCTCTCTCTCCCCCTCTCTCTCTCTCTCAGCATTCAATGTGCACAATCTCATTAAATTGATGGACATCATTCTTTCTATATAAAACAAAAAATGTAAAGCAACTCTTTCTTTCATCTCTCTCTCTCTCTCTCTCCATCATAAGGACATTATTTTCTCTATAAAAAAAGAAAAGAAGAAGCATCTCTCTCTCTCTCTCTCTCTCTCTCTCTCTCTCTCTCTCTCTCTCAGCATTCAATGTGTACAATCTCATTACTTTGATGGATATTATTCTTGCTAAAAAAAAATGTTGTAAAGCATTTATCTCTATCTCTTGTTTTTGTTTTTCTCTCCCCTCTCTCAGCATTCTATGTGCACAATATAATTATTATTATTATTATTATTATTATTTCATATTATTCTTATTCCAAAAAAACAATCTTGTCAGACTTTTTCTCTCTCTCTGACACACACACATTAAGGTATATAAAATAACATATTCAAACAAAAACACTATACACAGAAGAATGGAAAATAGCCCCCACACATTTGACAAAGAAACATGCGAAAAGAAACAAACCTAGAACAAGAGAGAAAGTGTGTGCTTCATTGGTGGATTTTAGTGTTCGTTTTGAAGGCGGAGAGGGTTGGTCGCTAACGAAGGGACAGAAGCAGTTTGTCTTCTCCTTCTTCCAACTGTTGACAAGGTCATTTTTGACCATTATTACAAATGAAAAGGGCGAAGAGGTCGAAGGAGGGAAAAAAGGGGGGGAAAGAGAGAGGAGAGAGAGAGAGAGAGAGAGAGAGAGAGAGAGAGAGAGAGAGAGAGAGAGAGAGAGAGAGAGAGAGAGAGAGAGAGAGAGAGAGAGAGAGAGAGAGAGAGAGAGAGAGGGGGGGGGGGGGAGGTGTTTTTTTGTGGGTAGACAGCCAGACAACCGGCCAGACAAGGACCGTTCAGCGGTACCCAGCATGATGCCGGCCCAACCACTGCCTACCCTTGGGTCTGAAGCTTTAGTGCTCTGCCAGCAGCCTTCTGAAGATCTTAGCAGAAGGGGCCTGAATGGTTTCTGGAAGTAGGGCGTTCCATTCAACGCCCTGTTGTTTTGTTCTATGCGGTTGGTCCTAAAACAATTACAACAAAAGAGCGTCGACCAGCAGTTGAAAGTTTATACAGGTCTAGGGATCTGAAGGGAAAAGGGTCTGAAACTGAACGTAACAGGCGAACTGACAGGTACATGGTAATACTGACGAAGTAGTAGGAGAACAGCATGATATTTATAGCAGGGGGTGTTAAGTTTGTATTCAATTCTATCTTTAACAGACAAGTGCAGAGAGGGGAGAGCTAACACGATCAAACCTTTTCTTCCTAAGGACAAGACGAGCTGTTGCATTTTGAATGTGCTGTAGACAAAGAGAGAACAGAAACGGGTAAGGCGGAAAGAACAGCATCACAAAGTCAAGACAAGATAGGATGAGGGAAATAATAAATATATCTGTGGCTTCGTCCGATAGGTATTTACGAATGTAGCCAATACGATGGATCTGATGCTAACAGGACCGACAGGTCAGAGTCAGGAGATTATGCATAGAAAGTGTGTTGTCCAGAACATGGGTTCTTAACACAGAGAGACAGGGGCTAGTATGCTCGTTGCAACTAAAGTTTATCTTGAATCATCCATTTGTGGATGTCGGAATAATAGCTGCCAATTTCTGGAAGAATGGAATTTTGATCTCCGTTAGTTGTACTGTTCTGCAGTTGTGTTTCATGTTATGCTGGTCGATAATATTGGCTAGAAGTGATCGCCAATAATGAGGACTTAAAGCAATCAAACGTAAGAAAAGCGAGAGCTGGTCTGTTAATTCCACACATGTGTTCAAGACGAGAGAGAAAGATAGGGAGGTCTATGATATCAAAGGCAGCAGACGAATTAAGAAATGTCAGTAAAGAGATGTTCTGCCAGCATTAAAAGCAATGGGAGTTCATTCACTATCTGAACAAGATATGTTTCAAGTACTGTGGTTAACTCTGTAGGCAGACTGGTAAGGATGGATATTGTTTGAAGAGAAATGATCGCTTAGTTGTATCAGAATAGTTTTCTCCAGAAATATGTGATGCAGGTAGTCTTTTTTCAGATTATTGGGATCCAGATTGGGTTTTTTTCCCTTGAGAAAGTGCTTCACAAGAGCACATCATCAGGTGACTGTCTCTGATACTAGCTGGAAAGAGAGAAGAGAGACACGATTGAACGATTGGTACGAGGACAGATCAACACACACACACACACACACACACACACACACACACACACACACACACACACACACACACACTTACCCAGCCAGCCATAACCCGTTCAACGGGCTCCAACGCTCTCTCTGCGTCAATACTCTCTCTCTCTCTCTCCTCTCTCTGCATTCTATGTGCACGATTCGGATTCGATTCACATAGACATTGTTCTTGTTCTAAATAAATCGATGTTGTCACACGCTACACTCACCCACCTCAACACCTATTTAGGCAGAAAAGCCCAATTAAAAAAACCTCAACACGGGCACATGCACGCAAACACACAAACACATACACAGGCGCACATAATAATCTATTCAATCTTGTTTTGTTTATTCAGGGAGAACAGCATGGAACAATTTATCATCATCCTTAAAATCATATCCCTCAAACCCAGCCATTAAAAAAGTTCTTTAAAAGAATTACTCGAAAAATGTAAGACTACTAACATTTTTTCTATTGTTGACTTGTTGATGTGAAATATGTTTTATGTTACTAGGTGTCTGTTGTGTTTTATTTTCTTATCAATACCCTTGAATTGTTACTTTATCATCTCATGCTTATCTCTCTAAATGTCTCTTACTTCATTTAACTTCAACTAGAATGTTCCACTATTTTCTCCTTCCCCTAATAACTACTTTCACACTTGTACCCCCCCCCCCCCTCTCTCTCTCTCTCTCTCTCTCCCTCCCTCTCTCTCTCTCTCTCTCTCTCCCCTCTTAGGGCTGAGTGTAAAAAAGCTGTAAATTGCTTATCTCATTACCTTGGGTAAATAATTTCTTTTAAGTTTTTTCGTCTCTCTCTCTCTCTCTCTCTCTCTCTCTCTCTCTCTCTCTCTCTCTCTCTCTCTCTCTCTCTCTCTCTCTCTCTCTCTCTCTCTCTCATGTATGTGGATTTTCCAAAATGAATGACTAGCGATACTTGGCTTATCCATTTGATTGCCTAATATTTCCTGCATTCCTTGCAGATAACAAAATCACCCATCGCATCCATGTTGACAAAGACAAGAAGACTTCACTCTCAACTGGAACAGCACTGCTTCTGTTTCTTTTTTTCCATCATATCACCTAACCCAATATCTTTTACGCGATAGAATAAATTTTGACAAACATCCGCAAACTTTGCGATTTCGCCTTGAACTACATCACCCACAACAACCTGCCCCCATTTCCTCAACACTGCCCCAATCTGCTGCACCCATAAAACAAGTATGAAATAGTGAGGCTAAGAGAGAGGACTATAGTGAAATGAATAAGGGGAAGGAACTTCTCATAATTAACTCCCTTTTACTAAAGTTGTATGGCACCTATTCGCCTAGCAAAGTGAAAGTAGTTGCCACAACAATACAGACCCAAGTTCATCCTCATATATATTGTGTTCAGTGTCTCAAAATATTCAACTGTATCCCCCAGTAAAGCAAAAGTTTGCTTACGACCGTAACTTCCAGACCTGTAGCAGAAGAGGCAACTGGTATTCGAGAGAGCTGGGCTGAAATTTTATTTTTAAAACTTGCCCAGGGGACATCCCTACTCCTTGAAGTTAAATTCAGGTGCTACAACATTAATATCTCAGTGCAGTGAACATGGTCTGATATGTACAAGGACCAGAGGGTGGGGGGTAGGTGGATGGGAGAATGCAAACGCGTTCAGATAATTTTCAGTTTCAATGACTGGTGAAACTTATTGGCCAAAATGTTTTTTTTTAAAAAGCTTAGGACCTGAAAAAACTTCAAAACACTTCAGCCACACTGTAGACAGGTGTCTGCAAATCAAATCGAAATATTTGCTATTTGTACATTGTCTTAATATATAAGCCATGTCTGGATAGCTAAAAATATTAATATGTTGTCATGGTGTGAAATGTTTTGTCCTTTTTAATAAAAAAAAAATCATCAACCACAATTCACTGAAAATGTGCAGCAGTCAAGAATTAAACAAAATAATTTTAAAATTGTAACAGAGAACGTGTGCAGCAAGCTAGTCATAATGTGTGTTTACAAAGTAGCTGGTCTAAAAATTGTGTGCAGTCCTACAAGACAGTTTGGTTCTTTTTTTTTATCATAACATGTGCGCGCACATTGTATAATGTGCTAAAATCAGGACTTTTCTGCAAATGGCTAACTGGAATTATTCACATTTCTTCTCCATTACTGCTTAACGCAAAAGATTGCATTTTTCGCAAATGAAAATACAGTTTGAAATCTTGATCTCATTCAACTGAAGCGTTCATGGTTGTAACTAAATGTGAATATAACCCGGTTGACTTACCTTTCATAGGTGAGAAGTCAATGAAATGGACCCGGCCTGGCAGCAGTGACGATTCCTGAGGATGATGGGACGATGGTGACAGGGCTGGGCCATGGGGGAATGTTGATGGGTCTTCAGCAGTGATGATTCCTGAGGATGGTGGGACGATGGTGACAGGGCTGGGCCAGGGGGAATGTTGTGGGTCTTCAGCAGTGGGACGATGATTTATGTTGGGGGAATGGTGGGGTGGCAGTGAAGGTGACAGGGACGATGGGGGTGGAATGTTGAGGGTCTTCAGCAGTGACGATTCCTGAGGATGATGGGATGATGGTGACAGGGCTGGGCCATTGTGGGTCTTCAGCAGTGACTTCCTGAGGTGATGGGACGATGGTGACAGGTGGGCCATGGGAATGTTGTGGGTCTTCAGCAGGGCTGGGCCATGGGGGGGGTGGGGGGGGGTGTTGTGTGTCTTCAGCAGTGAAGATTCCTGATGATGGGACCTGGTGACAGGGCTGGGCCATGTGCAGTGATGATTCCTGAGGATGGTGGGATGATGGTGACAGGGCTGGGTCAGGGGTGGGCCTTCAGCAGCAGTGACGATGGTTGCTGGGGGGTGGTGTTGGGGATGGTTGGGGTCTTCAGCAGTGATGATTCCTGAGGATGGGGTGGGAGGATGGTGACAGGGCTGGGCCATTGGGGACTGTTGAGGGTTGTGGGTCTTCAGCAGTGATGATTCCTGAGGATGGTGGGATGGTGACAGGGCTGGTGACAGGTGACGATTCCTGAGGATGGTGGGCCATGGGGGCTGGGCCATGTGTTGAGGGTCTTCAGCAGTGACGATTCCTGTGACAGGGCTGGGCCATGGGGGGATGTTGATGGTGATTCCTGTTGCTGGTGGTGATGGTGACAGGGCTGGGCCATTGGGGACTGTTGAGGGTCTTCAGCAGTGAAGATTCCTGTTGATGGTGGGATGATGGTGACAGGGCTGGGCCATGAGGGGAATGCTTGTGGGTCTTCAGCAGTGACGATTCCTGTTGATGGTGGGATGATGGTGACAGGGCTGGGCCATGAGGGACTGTTGAGGGTCTTCAGCAGTGACGATTCCTCTTCTGGTGGGGTGATGGTGACCACAGGACTGAGCCAGTCCTTGTTAACGAGAGCCGAACCTAAACATAAGGAGACCTTTTTTGGCGATATTCACAATTACGCCTGCTAAGAACGATAATTTGTAACAGAAAAGAACATAGCCCATTGCTTTTTCAGTCAACATTATCGTTCTTGGCGGGCGTAATTGTGAATATTGTCAATTTTAAAAAAAAATCAAAACAAAGTCCAATTCTTAAGCAGAACAAACTCTAAAGCTACATTTGGATTGTTTTTTAAAGCATTTAGATTGTTTAATTCATTCTTTGAAAAGCATTGACTCGATTTATAAAATTAAAGAAAATTATTATTATGCGAATTAGAACTATTAAACAAATTTGTATAATTAACGGGTAAAGCTAGTTGTAATTTATACACCCCCTTCATATTTACGACCCATCATTCTCAAAGTCTCGGTTCTTTCAGTTACATGACAATGTCAATAACCTTCGGCTGATCCTAACCTTATCCCTTTTCCCGAGAACAGCAGAATGTTGCTTTTCAGTGACATTTTTCAAAGCGAAAATTTAATACGGGTATCTAAACTACAACCCAGCCAAAACTTTGCCAAATTATTGCGGCGCATTGTTTCTGCCACTGGAATTAAACGTAGGCCTAACGAAGCACAGGCTGCAACTGTCCAGACAGAACCTTAGCAATAATTGCTTAAGCCGGTGCCACACACGCGTAAAATCGTATAGGGGTGCGATCCGACTGGGCCACGTGAGTCATGATTTACGTGAAATATTTCCGTTTAAAAATGATCCTGCTATTTTCGCTCACTATACATGACCCAACACACGAATATCGCGTGAATCGTGACTCGCATCGTCACAGTCGCATCGCATTCAACTCCGAATCGTATGTAGTGTAGCAGGCCCTTAAAGGTGGACCCTGACGGATGAATTTTTGCAAGAAACACGTCGAGATCACCAGAAAGACAGCCTTTTCAAGGATCGGAACACTCACTTTGCTCTGGTTTCCTAGAAATTAAACCGTCAAAACGGCGATTCCTCCTTGGCGGAGATGCCGGAGAGAGTAGCCATTTTGGATGAGGTGGGTGGAGGACACTCATTGTGGTTGAAGCGTTTTCTTTTTTTGTAGTGCAGTAAAAAAAAAAAAAAAAAATTGGAGCTATACCCTTTGTTGTGAGCGAAACTCCTTTAAATAAACTGTATAAAATATAAAATTAAAAAAGGCTTGCATTGCGAAAATTTCGTGCAAACGATTTGGCGGCCATTAGAAAAGAGACGGCACACGCCTTCTCTTTGGGTGAAAGAATTTGACTTCCAGCACCTCCGCCAAGGAGGAATCGCCGATTTTGACAGTTTGATTTCTAGGAAATCAGAGTAAAGTGAGTGTTGCAATCTCTGTAAAAGGTGTTTTCCTGGTGATCTTGAAGTGTTTCTTACAAAAACTCATCCGTCAGGGTGACACGATCAGCTATCACCGGTCGTTTTTCCACACACACACAAATCAGAATTCCGGCAGCTCTCGCACTATCATCTGTCCATCTACAACGCTTATAAAGACAATAATATTTTGGCGACATTAAGACACACATGGATACACCATTTACCTTTCATTTCAAATGTACAGATGTCAAAAATTCAATATGGCGCAGCAGACGACCACATAGGGCCGTCGTCTTGCAGACGCACAGTTCAAGAAAGAAAAAAACAACTTCGAGATAAAGGGTACAGGAAATGAAAAGGAGGCGCATGCTTGTGCGCGATTGGTTAAGATCGGACCACTTGACACAACAACACCTTTGTCCACACATTTCACGAGTTTTACGCTTGTCAGAATTATTCGCTCTTAGCTTTATCGGTGCATTTTCCAATTCTCTTTCTTTCACGTCTTGAGTGTGCTTGTCTCTCTCTCTCTCTCTCTCTCAATTTGCGTGTATTTTTTTTCTCTTCTTATTAATTTTAATTATTAATTAATTACTTAGGATCGATAGTTTCAACAACAAAATAAGCGCGTGTGGGCGCGCGCTAGTGCGCGTGTGTGTGTGTGTGTGTTCGCGTGCGTGCGCACGTGTGTGTTATTTCGGTTTTTAGTTTTGGTTTTAAATCTTTTCATGCTCGGCTGCTTTTGGGTTGGGGTGGGGAGAAGGCGAGAAGGCTTTTACTGTTTTACGCATTTCAATGGTTGGTGTTAATAATCAAAACGGCTTACGCCTATATTTCATCATGTCATAACAACAAAATCTAACAATATAAAAAAGAAAAATACTAAATGTGTATACTAAATGATTATATTATACCACTAAACACACACACACACACACACGCGCGCGCGCGCACGCACGCACACACACACACATGCACGTACATGCACACACACTAAGAGAGAGAGACAGACAGAGGCTACAAGTAGGCCTACACCCCCAATAAACATTCGTATTCGTACTCTCTCTCAACGCCTGTCTTACTTTTTGTCTGTCTGTCTGTCTGTCAGTCAGCCTGCCTTAAATCCTTTTTATTTATAGTATTTCTGCCCATCTGTCTCTCTATCTCTGACATCTCGACAGATGGACAACGATCGAACGCGATTTAGTTTTGTGATCACACCCATAGCACACTAGTAGTATCTGACCATCTGCGGTCATCAACCAATCCTATACTTTGTCTGTCACCCTAGACAATGAGACGATGATACCTCCCCCTCCCCCTCTACCCAGCCAACCCGGCTCATACACGGACAGGGTGATGAATAGTAGAGGTGGGGAGAAAAACCGGTTTGAACCGAAAAACCGGTGCTAAACGTTCGCGGTTCGAAGAACCGGTTCGAGATGCTGTGAACCGGTTTTTTAACTGCAAACTGAAAGTAAGTT
This sequence comes from Phymorhynchus buccinoides, assembly GCA_017654935.2. Classification (NCBI taxonomy): domain Eukaryota; kingdom Metazoa; phylum Mollusca; class Gastropoda; order Neogastropoda; family Raphitomidae; genus Phymorhynchus; species Phymorhynchus buccinoides. The sequence continues at coordinate 41,365,425 of CM065690.1, forward strand.
TTTCTTAGAATAACGCAATCTTTTCGAAGAACAACACTGATTCTCAGCGCAGATTGGGTGTTTGTAAGCCAAGAGTAGCTGTTTCTAGTTTGTGGTGGTCTATGGCTTTGACTTTGACTGAGTGTTGAGTTGAGTGTGCGTGTGTCATAAGTTTCTTTAGTGTGTGTGTGTGTGTGTGTGTGTGTGTGTATGTCTGCGCGTGCGTGCGTGTGTGTGAATATTCTGACAACATAAATATGTGTTTGCATAGGTGAAACTAGTGATGCGAGCACTGGTTAAAAAAACCGGTTTGGTAAAACCGGTTCGAAGAGGGAAAACCGGTTTCAAACCGGTTCGGATTTTTGAACCGGTTCTCAACTCTAATGAATAGCAAGAATGCCAGAAGAAATGAGGGGTCATCAATGTAATCCGTGCATGTTGAGTGGGCCACACAATTGTGTATGTGAGATTATGAGGCGCCATGAAAAGAGATCTTGTTTATTTGGCATGATGAAGATGATCCACATTCAGTTAGGTTAGAAGAAAGCACGGATCCTATATTCAATGTGTAGTGTCCATGAAGAAAGTAAACAACAGCGGAGAAGCAGAATCGAATGTAGACCTAGAGGAGCAGACTTTGAGATTGAGGGTCGTAAACATGAGGGGAGGGGGTGTCTAAAACTCAACATTGCCAGTAACTTACATAATTCTCCTAGCCCCCCCCCCCCCCCCCCCCCCCCCCCCCCCCCCCCCCCACCCCCCCCCCCCCCCCCCCCCCCCCCACACCCCACATCACAGTATTGGCAGACTGCATCAACTGCAGTAAAGTTTGTTTGAAGAAAAATCTGTTTAGCGTCCTCCGGTCTGAAACAGACACAATGGGACATTATATTAAAGATGGTGGGAACGATCCTGGAGGCAGTGCCCGGAGGCAGTGCAACACCAGGAAAATCCCGATTTTTTAAACAATACAGATATTATTGTTTGCTTGTTGTTGTTTTATAAGGTAGGTTTGCATCATTATAGTTTGAGGCCATTCAGGGGATAAAGGCCTACGATAAATAAAAACAAACTCAGCGCAAAGATCAATAGTCTGCAAGACATACACCCGTTAAAATCCTTCCCGAACCTCGTGGGTGTGTTTGCACCAATACTTTTACTTTTTGCTTCATATTTTCAAAACCGTTCATTGAATCTTGCTGAAATGTTATGACTGTGTCCATGAACGATTCGAGCATGTGCACGCCAAAAGTCAAGCATTTTGGTTGAAAAACAAGCGAGTAAATAAACAACACATTCGTCGTTTAATAACTGAAGCACAGGCTGCGCTCCCTATCTGATGCACCTTCTTCTAAGTCGTCGATTGCTCAGACAGTTTCCCGTCATATGAGTGCAGATGCGCCACGCTGCCGTTATGTGCCTAACAAAAAAATAACTTGCCCACAAAAAGTTAGGAAACACTTTCAAAATACACATGCTTTGGATGTTTGCTTGTAGCTTCCAAACGCTTTGCGTTTTGAACTTGAAACTTGGCAGTTACATACACAAGAGACATGGCCTTACCGCGACAGCAAAAATGTGTCGCGATCGCCATTGGTTTCTATGGTAACGTGAGTTTAAAAGCGCTTCAAAATCCAGAAAACTGCAGCCAACTTAGTGTGTCAGCATTTTCCCCAGTGATTTGTGCAAGTGGTAGGCCTACTCGTCGCGTGTAGCAGGAAGCTTAACCCTTTCACCACCAAAGTCGCATTTTAGCACCACAGTGATTTAACGCCCATGTCACAAAAAGGCCTCAAACCAGGGTCTGTTATCCAAATACCCTTTTGTCTCAGTTTTGGGAAGCAAGGAAAGACCTTATTTGTATATGTCACAGAAGAATCCCCAATACTGCAGATGGATTTTGTTCTCCACCCAGATAAATTTAATGGACATTTTTGGCTGAAATATGGCTGGCGGTGAAAGGGTTAAAGGAGAATAGTTATATATAAACATTTTTAAAAAGAGGTAAAAGCTGTTTTCTTTCTTACACTTCTTCTAGCTCATTTATTTGAAATAATATGTTCATTATGTCAATATCAAAGGACTGAATACGCTTTCACAAAAAAGGGAGAATATCAATCCCGTTCTTTGTGTTTTCTCAGCGAGATTAATAATCTTCTCCCTTCTTTGTTTCTTCCCTTCTTTTTGCTTTGGAAAGCTTATTCAGACCTTTGATAAGCACGTAGACATAATAAATATATTATTTCAAAATGAATGAGCTAGAAGAAAGGTCAGAAAGAAACCAGAAATCCTTAAAAATCGTAAGGTAAATGGTTCAAAGATACTAATAAGAGATTTTGTGTGGGGTGGAGGGGTGGGTGGGTGAGTGGGGGTGAGGTGAGAAGTGGTAGGCCCTGCAGGGTAGGTAGATATGATCCGGGTGTGTGTCAACCTGTAAAATAAGAAAAGGGGACGTTATGCAACAGTAGTCTAATGAGACACTTGGTCAAAGCAAAGTGACGGGTCCCAACGAGACTAGCGGCGGTGGTGGTGATGTGTGTGTCTGTGCGTGTGAAAGTCCAGGAAAGTTGAGAACATGTGGTAATACATTTTGGTAAGAAGAGAATAGGGAGACACTGACACCCGTCAAACTATGTCGTAAGATTATCCAAGCCTTATCTTTGGGTGTAGGATACAACATAATTATAACATCCCTCCTCCCTCAAACCCCCTCCCCCCAACCTTTAAGCGCTAAAAAGTGTGTGTGTGTGTGTGTTTTGTTAATAACCATTAAAAACCCACAGAAACAAACCACAAAATATGAATCAGCACTTAACGAAAAGTCAAGGAAAGCAAGAATTGTGGATTATGTAGGCCTATCCTTTGAGGCAGGTTCGGAGGAGGAAGGAGAAGACTGGGGGATGAAATTCTGCTTAACGTCCTCCGGTCTGGAACAAACACATGTGGGACATTAGTAGATATAAAGATGGTGGGAACGATCCTGGAGGCAAGGCAACACCAGGAAAGTCTCGATTTTTTTTACCAATACAAATACAGATATATGCATGCGGAGGAGAAGACTGCCAGTGCGCACGCGCACACGCACGCGCACACACACACACACACACACACACACACACACAGTCTTTGCATTCGCGTTGAAAATGTATGTTTGTTTGTTTGTTTTGCTCTGCTGTCCCGCCTCTTTCCTATCTTCCCCATTGCTTTATTAGTCCCCGAGCCGAAGGTTCTGGGAGCTATTGTTTTTTGTCTGGTCCGTCCGTCCGGTGTCCGTCCGGCGTGCCTCCGTCCGTCCGGCTATTCGTCCGTTTTTCTCAAAAACTATTCAGTCTATCATCATCAAATTTGGTATACTAGTTTGCCAAGATGCAAGCTATCCACTGATGTATTAAGGTCAAGGTCGCGCCAGTTACGGGGTTCAAACCCCGAAACACATAATCACTAATATCTCGTGAAGTTTTGCATGTATTTTAATGCAGTTTTTTTCCACATTTCTTGATGAATGGTCTATAACACAGTTGTCATGAATTTTTCTGTGCGCGCGTGTGCGCATGATCGCGCGCGCTCAAATCACGGGTCCGAACCCCAGGGCTATATATAAAAAAACCTATTCAGTTACGTGCTGTTTTGATGCGTTTTTATGTATGTGTACAGCCGACACATTCCGATTTCGGAGTAGCTCGGCAATGCTGCGAGGGGACTTTGCAACCGCTCGGCGTTGCACTTGTCTTTGGTTTTATTTGTTTCCTTCATTTTATTTGATTGGCAATGCTTTATTTTGTTCTTTTGTCCTCATGTAGGGTAAGACGGGGTAAAAAGCCCATGGGCGGGTAAAAAGCCCATGCCAATTATCTCATGAATTAAAGCAAATTTCAGTCACATTTTGCCCATGAGACGAGTGTTAATGTTTAGCATTCGTCTCATGGGCAAATTTGACTGAAATTTTCTTTATTTCATGAGATAATTGGCATGGGCTTCTTACCCTCCCATGGGCCTTTTACCCCGTCTTCCCCTATACGGGTGCGTGGTGGCGGTGGTGATTGGGGTAGGGGTCACGGTGGTGGTGGTGGTGGTGGTGTGTGTAAGTGTGTGTGTGGTTCTGGATACTTTGCGGACTAAAACGCCACGCACCTATACTAGCAGGAGGGGGGGGGGGGGGGGGTAAGGTAGGTGTAACAGAAGGTATGTACATTTGGGGAACCCAACAAACGCCGGGGAAAGTTTTCTCATATGTCATTGGTTGACACCTTGGGCACGCGGCGTGACGTAAGCTCTCTACAATTGGTTAAGCTGCCAAACTTCTTTTTTTGAGGCGGGGCTTCCCACCCACAAAAAAAACAACATTACTGTGGAACATAAGCTTAAGCCACGCCTACAACTATCCCCCTCCCCCCACCCCCCACCCCAACAGGTTTGACACGAAAACAACGCCGCCTGTGTTCCAAGGGAGACAACATCCAGCTCATGAATATGCAATCAGCCAAGGTACGCTGTTAGTCTGTTACGCAATATGATGGCTGTTTACGAGTGGAGGACACGGCTGTTTTCGGACCACCGGCCAGCCAGCCTTGACCACTATTGCTCAGTGGCCTTGACACGGCTATCATGTTTGGTTTTACCAGCTTGCCACAACAACTGAAGACACCGGACGTTAGAACGAGTTTCACACTACCGACGGAACACAACTGAGAAATGAGGGCGCGGGGTGTTGTGGGAGTGGAGACGAATGCACAATCACATCTCCAAATGTGGAACACTCAATTTTTTAGTGAAGTTTTATTTTGTGTGTGTTTGATGGTTTAAGGGTAGGGTTAGGCGGGTTGGGGTTAAGGTCAGTAAGATTGAAAGGTTAAAAGATACAACTTCTAAACGTTCGCTGAAAACCAACATTGTCGTGCGAATCAGCGTCACTTTCCATATTTGGAGATAAAAAAGATACAACTTCTAAACTTTCGCTGAAAACAGACATTGTCGTGCGAATCAGTGGTTTCCATATTTGGAGATGACCATATACAGTCTTGAACGCCTTGTGGAGTGGTAATGAAGGTGACTTGGAAGTTGTTGCCTAGTAAACTTAGTCAATACACAATCGATCCTGTCACGGTTGATCTACGTTAACGTTAGCGTAACACTGTTAGATCATCGTCTTACAACTTGGGGTGGGGGGGGGTTACTTGGGTGTTTTCACAAATTAAACGGTTTGCAAGTTTAAACAAGCGTGGATGTCTATAATATTTTTGCTGTATGAAGTTCTTTCTTAATTCGGTATTATTTTGGACAAACAAAAATATAATACAGTTCATTTTCTGTTACATTGTGAGAGAGAGAGAGAGAGAGAGAGAGAGAGAGAGAGAGAGAGAGAGAGAGAGAGAGAGAGAGATGACAAATGACAAAGGGGGTTTATTGCCTAGCTTTTACAAAAGCCCTGAAAGCAAGTGGTTGGACAGAAATAAGATCGTTATCCGAATATCGATTTCTTTCACATTGATTCGTCGCGAGTTGGATTCGCGAAAATCTTCAAGAACACAACAGACTCTCTTTACTACAGAATCCTAGACAACGCTAGCATGTCCTAGGTGGGCGTTGTCCCTCCCACGCAGAAAGCGTGGGCCCGAAATCCCGGCTACTCATTGGCTGACCCTTCTTAATGTGTCAAGGTCGTGCAACGTCAACAATAAGCCATACTTTTACTAATTGAAAAAGTAAAGAACAAAATTGGGCAAAATGGAAAAGGGCAAAATGGGAAAGGGCAAATGGAACGTTCTCTATATTTTCTCAAAAAAACAACAACCACGATACAGAACAAGCTGCACGTACAGTTCAAAGGGCACCCACACAGTGACTAAGGCTGATGAGCCAACAGGCTTATCGTTGTAATTTGGAGACCCACATTTAATTGTCTTTCAAAGTTTACATGGTCATCATCATAATTATACAGAATAGTCACAGTAAATGCGTTGTTGAGGAAGTAAGTATTCACCACAATAAGCCTAATTTAGAAGGATCTGTTCCTAAACTATGGGATACATTCTTAAGGTTTTATAGAATTGTCGGACGACGATGATGATGATGATGACGACGACGACGACGACGACAACGGGACAACGATGAAGTACGCGGCAAAGATCAAAGAAAGGGCAAAATGGGACCTACCCGATGTAAAACTCAAACTCAAACTCTTTTATTTGTCGTAAAACCATCAAAGGAATTATTGACACAGCTGAAGTAGTAAGCACATACCACGAAAGAAAGAAAATAAAACAAAAAGCACAAGGTAAAGTTCGTGACGAAGTAAATGCAGCAGATAGATCATGGTAGATCTCTTTTTAGTCGCTTTCTTCGCAACCTTCCTACTAGAAGATGCACAGCACGGAGTGGCATAGGATTTGAGAAAGATAATAGATAAGCGTGTGGTTTTTTTAATAAATATTTCAAATTATTATTTTCTTCTCATAACATGGGATGTTTTAGGGCGTGAAAGATTTTGTCAGTTGGCCAACGTATTAGCTGGATTTTTTAAAATATTAAATGTCCATCGCGACTAGACTATTGCCAGTACATGTATTGGCACCTGCGACGTATTGATCCTGAACCGATATATTAAAAATGTTTACAACGGCCTGTTGCTTCTTTTATTTCTTCAAGTCTCAAATGATTAAAAGATATGAAGAGAGGAATTTGACTGGGTACTTATTTTTTAGTCAAGCCTATAACTCATATAAGTCATAAGTCATAGATAGGCCTAAGTCAATAAAGAAACTTATGACTTATCATAGTGACTTATGTGCTTGACTCTGAAGTGGGTCGGGGAGGGTTGAGTCAAAATTTTAGTGAAATATAGGTAACAGAAGGAGTAAGTCATGCAAGATCGTTTATTTGTTTTGTCTTAGTCTTGTTGTTTTTTCGCCCCAAATCTCAATCCTTGTGTATGTTTCCCCCAGCCTGTTACCCCTTTTCTTTGTTTGCATAGATCTGTGGACTGGAACTGTGATAGCCGACAGTTGAAGGGAAATAACTCTTTACGACGTAGACAGCATGGCGACCTCTGCGGTGCAGAGGTTGTGCATTTTTCAAGTTTCTTTGCTGAAATCTGGGCATCATTATTCCTTGATTCAGGTGATAATTAGATCATGATCATAACCTCATCTGAAGCAAACTGAACTGTCTTGTTTTTGAATGTGATGCTTCTTACCGTGGGGATACCGGGGGGTCTTACAAAATAGTATATTATATATAATAATATAATAAAATAATCATTATTAATTAATAATAGTGAAATACTTATACTGTTATGCTATATTGAAATAGTTAGGAACTTCCCCCACCTTCTGGAAGTTCTGTGCTTGTTACTTCCTCTAATCTGTCTTTCTCTTTTACTCTTTTTCCTTGCTTTGTGTCATCTAGTAGATGATCTACTACTAGTACTACTACTACTACTACTACTACTACTACTACTACTACTAGTACTACTATCTTTCTGACTTTTTGGCCCATTTCCCCCAAAAAAATCTTCCATATAGTTTTCTCCTTTCAGGTCCTCCGAAATCGGACTGAGTCAGCTGAATGCAGCGAAGACACCAGTAAAAACTGGAAAACAGACATATGTACCCATTGTCACACGTGATTGTGGCCTTATGGCTTGGGAACGAAGAAGAAGAAGAAGGGGTTTCAAACTATTTGTACGGAAGACCCCCCTCCCCCGGTAATCCCACGGTGTGTGTGCGTGCGTGTGTTAATTCAATCTTGACGATATCGTCTAGACTAACACTTATGGCTTAGATTTGACAGGGTTACCACTAATTTACCTACTGTATTAGAAATAATTATGTGTACTGTATCTCTTGGCATTTAATACATTGTTTAATCCACAGCAAATTCCACATTCCACCTGAACTAAGAACTGCACAGTGCACCATCTACTAATGCATTCAAAAATCTACTCGACAAAAATGAACATTTTAGTGAAATGTTTTATGATTCTGATGATTGAAATTGCAATCATTACTGACATTAATTTTTTTTTTAGTTTCGTTTTGCATGCAAATGCAGCCTAACTAATAAAGAGAAATGTTTGGATGGGACACTTAAAATCTGCAAGGCTTAGGCAGAAGCCAGTCCCTTTAGTACTACTAGTACTATGTACTGCTACTTGATTTATGCCTCACAGTCTTAGAAGATAATCACTGTAAATCAGATGGCAAGGCCGCTCCATCCTGCACACATTACCACAGGCAGAAGATTTACTGAACTCATTAATTAATCCCTATGCCTGACAAACAATGCACCATATTTACTGAACTCCCTATGCCTGACAAACAATGCACCATATTTACTGAACTCCCTATGCCTGACAAACAATGCACCATGTTTACTGAACTCCCTATGCCTGACAAACAATGCACCATATTTACTGAACTCCCTATGCCTGACGAACAATGCACCATATTTACTGAACTCCCTATGCCTGACAAACAATGCACGATGTTTACTGAATTCCCTATGCCTGACAAACAATGCACCATATTTACTGAACTCCCTATGCCTGACAAACAATGCACCATATTTACTGAACTCCCTATGCCTGACAAACAATGCACCATATTTACATCAAACTCTCTATGCCTGACAAACAATGCACCATATTTACTGAACTCCCTTTGCCTGACAAACAATGCACCATATTTACTGAACTCCCTATGCCTGACAAACAATGCACCATATTTACTGAACTCCTTATGCCTGACAAACAATGCACCATATTTACTGAACTATCTATGCCTGACAAACAATGCACCATATTTACTGAACTCCCTATGCCTGACAAACAATGCACCATGTTTACATCAAACTCCTTTGCCTGACAAACAATGCACCATATTTACTGAACTCCCTATGCCTGACAAACAATGCACCATGTTTACTGAACTCCTTATGCCTGACAAACAATGCATCATGTTTACTGAACTCCCTATGCCTGACAAACAATGCACCATGTTTACTGAACTCCCTATGCCTGACAAACAATGCACCATGTTTACTGAACTCCTTATGCCTGACAAACAATGCATCATGTTTACTGAACTCCCTATGCCTGACAAACAATGCACCATGTTTACTGAACTCCCTATGCCTGACAAACAATGCACCATGTTTACTGAACTCCCTATGCCTGATGAACAATGCACCATATTTACTGAACTCCCTATGCCTGACAAACAATGCACCATATTTACATCAAACTCCCTATGCCTGACAAACAATGCACCATATTTACATAAAACTTCCTTTGCCTGACAAACAATGCACCATATTTACTGAACTCCCTTTGCCTGACAAGCAATGCACCATGTTTACTGAACTCCCCATGCCTGACAAACAATGCACCATATTTACATCAAACTCCTTATGCCTGACAAACTGTTTGGCACACCGGTGCAGTCACCAGTGCCTGCACCTGACAAATTGTTCGGCACAAACCTCCACTTACTCTCCTCATCAATCAGTTGTTTAAAATATATACAAGGAAGCTTATTCTGTGACCATTTGCTTTGGAATGACTTACAATTTTCAGGCGTTTTGTTGGTCTTGTTTGTTACTTAGTTCTTCATAACAAAATTACTATCTCTCTCTCAGAACCTTCAGTGCATGAGTGCAGTCAACCGGGCACAAATGGTTAAGAAGTTTTACTGAAGAATCTTCAGTAGAAATTAAGGGTGGACCTTTTGAGCGACTTCATATTTGTTTGTTTATCTGGCAACATTACACTCTTTCTTTTCTGGCAAAGATATACATTTTGGCCTATGCTAAACGACATTAATCTGTGACAAGAGAAAGCAACCTCATTAGCTTTTTTTCTGAGATCAAATTTGGAAATTATATTCCTTATGTATCATAGTTGAAAATGAAGCTACAAGGTAAACTGTCCTTTTAGAAACAAACAAACAAACAAAATTGAACCTTTCAACTTTTATTTCAGAGACAATGCAAGCTTCACTGCAGCTGTTCCTTGTTGGGGGATGCTGGATCCAGTTCCTCCCCTTCAGGTCCCTCCCAGAGCACGCCAGCACCGGTGTACAGGCAGGCAGACATGGCAGTGCCAGACAACCTGATCAGGGGTAGCCTGCAGCCCAAGGCGCACACCAAGGCCCAGAAAATCAGCCGCGCCATGCAGGCCTACATGGAGAGAGCTCAGGCCTATGGTCAGTTTTGTGGGATCAATGTGTGTGTCAAGTCAAGTCAAGTCAAGTCAAAATAATCTTTAATGAGTGTGGTGTGTGTGTGTGTGTGTGTGTGTGTGTGTGTGTGTGTGTGTATGTGTGAGACAGAGGGAGAGAGATTCCATGGTGTTAATTGTTTAGTTTGAAAATACTATCTTAGATAAAAATGATGTATCAATATTGTTTTTGACCTTTTTGTTTGAATCAGTACTACATGTATCTATTTTATTAAAAAAAACCAGGATATTGTTTTTGACTTTAATACACGTTTTATTGGTTTCAGATCTAGGACAAAGAAAGCAGATATTAGTATGATACTATTATATTGGCAATAGGTGCTTCACCAACATATTATAATTTATAGAAAAATATTAACTTTTTGACTTACCACATGAATGTCTCCCAGTAATGGTGTTGTTGTTTTTAATTATATATAAATTAAAATCGATATAAATTTATGCATGTATTGTTGGTTTCAGACAAGATGATGAAGGCGGAGATAGAGGAATACAAAATTGGCAAGAGGCATCTGGCCAACATCATGGGTCAGGATCCCGATCTGTTTGAGCAGGAAGACGTTGATGTAAGTCGTCCTCCCTCCATGGGCTGGGTCATGGTTAAGATTGTATTTGTATTGATGTTTTGTATTGTCTTTTGAGCACAGAGCTCACACACATATATAGGTCTCTCTCACATACACACACACACTACACACACGTTCACAGGCATACACACAAGCACACACACACACACACGTACACACACGCACGCACACACACACACACACACACACACACACACACACACACACACACACGCACACGCACACACACACACACACACACACACACACACACACTGTTTGCTTATTTAAAGTCTTTTTATATATTTTTCAGAAAGCCATAGAATACCTGCTTCCTTCAGGTCTAACTTCAAAGAAAGCACGGCCAGTGTTAAAGGTGAGCATACAACAATACAATTGCAACATTTCAATATCTTGTTTGGATGTTTGTGTGTGTGCGTACAAACTAGCGCATGGTTGATAATGTGTATCTGTGTGTGTACATGCATGTGAGCGTGAACGCGTGCATGTATGCATGTGTTTAAAGAATTTGTTAATTGAATGTTTCGTCAATAAAGACTAGCCTTCAGGACGCTGTGTGTAAATTGTTGGGATAAATCTGTCACCGTTACCTCCGCCAACAAGATTATTATTTTGCCAGCATTATTTTATCATTTGTTTATGAATATTTGTACTGGTACTCAAGCAAGTTTAAACAGTTACACTTTGAACTTTCACAGTGTTTGGTTATATCAACCATCCAAATACTGTGTATTAAATTAACACATTTGTTAGCTGTGTCGTTTTAGTATACATGGATTTTTTGGGTATGCATTTAGTTTTTTGCCAATTGATAACTTTATACTTAATTAGCATACAAATCACTTCCAGAAAACAAGATAGCTTAAATAAAATAATGAAATAATTTTACCTTTTTCAGCATCCATATGAAATTTTCCCCAAGCGTAAAGGTAAGATGAATTATTTTGTATTGTATCTTATTTTTATGTTGTTTGCAAGTTCAAAATCCTGAAACAATATTTTTCTTCTTTTTAAAGACTCTGTCTGGCTTGGTAATGTTGTTTGTAAACATATATGTGCATAGCTTCAGTTATACTGTATACATGTACTTGTTAACTATTGTACAAGCCTAAAATCTGTTAACTCACTCAGGACTGGCCGAATTATTTCCCCTTGTTCTGTGGGGACTGGGCATTCAACTAGGTTCGTAAAATAATCACCAAAACCAAGTTATGAAGAGTTAGGCATCAATATTTTCAAAAACGATTAGCAGCACCATGCACTAAACGATCGTAAAATATCAGATTCCTTACCTTCGTCGTTTGTCTCCTATTGACGAAAACAGCTAACACATAGAAAGAAGGAAAATTTCACATTCCGATCTTTGACCCCCCTCTACAACCAAAGCTGAAAATAAAGTCTGCAATGATTGGTTGATATCAAGAGAGGCAAAGTCAAAGCAAACTGAAAATAGGTTATGACTTCCCACCGGAAAGCTGGTTACACGCCAGAAATCAAAACCTCTTGAAAACTCTTATGAGCCGGATCCGGGCCATTCGTCCTAAACGGTTGTGCGAGCCATGAGCCGGATCCGGCTCATTCACCCCGAGTAAGTTCATATGCATTTAGTTGTGCTGTGATGTTTTTTTCAATACTTAAAAGTGTTGTAATATTTCCACTATGATAAATTTCCATGCATTGTCTCATATTATGATTTTTTTTAAAAACCTGTTGTAAAATGCCTTAAGTTGTAGTGGAGCTTCATCTAATGAGTGTTAGCAAAAAGCCTGAATATACAAAGAGCTCGCACTCCGCAGCTGACTGAAGCCATATTTTTCATTCCCACCCTTTCACCTACACTACAGCTGGGGATCATTGTGAACTCACTTACTGCCTAATACTGTTTTTAACAACAGAAGAAGCTTCACACTTATCCCACCTTCCAGTGTAGTTTTTCTTTTTTGTCTTCTCTAATTCCCATGTTTTTGAACTCACTCACTGTGGGTGGGAAGTGAGAAAGTTGGCTTCATTCTTTGCAAGTTTTGTAGGCTGCGAAGTTATCACTCTTTGTAACATTTAGGCTTTTTGGTGTTAGTCTGAGTCAAGACACAATACTTTCTTTTTTGTACCCAAGTTTGTATTCATTGAATGAAATGTGCACTTAGGGCATGTGCACATATATGCGGAAATCCATGCATGTATCCTATCCGCATTCCACAAATAAAGTAAACGAAAGTACAGAAATGAGCGGATGGAATATGTGAATGGATTTCCGTGAGTATGTGCACACTCCTTCATATAACATTTATTAATTACAGATTCTTTTGTGCGGATTATGGATGGGTTTCCCTGCGGAATTTGCACATCTATATAGGTGTGGGAGGCCTTCAGTATAGATACAGAGCTGATTCTAGGGTGCGGGATTGGTACAATACCCCCAAAATCTGTTCCTTCCCGCAATAATCGGGTCTAAGCGCAGGCCGACGCCCGCATATTTGCAGAACTGCCCGCACTTTTTACAGATCGCTGCGGAAATTCCTTCGTCGTCTGCTGAATCCGTCGTCTGCACAAACCGAAAGCATCGAGCAGGAATGAATGATTTCTCAACATTTCATTGGTTCCTTTACAATGTTAGTGTAAATCAACCAATCGCGTTCATCTCGTTTTACCGACAAGAAGTTGCGAGAGTCCTACCCGCCATGTTGAATTTTCTTCAAAATGAGGCGGACACTCGACGATTTTTGTGGCGGCAAAGTAAAAGAAAAGAAATCCTCTGCCAAACGAGTGTGCAGAAGATGTTGCAGTAACAGCTATTGCATCAACAGTCTCGGAGAAGCAGCCCGAAGATAACGGCACTAGTGCGAGGGAACACCAGTTCCAAGACGAGTGGCTGAAGAAGTGGCCATGGCTAGCGAAGATTGAATCGGACCCCCCCCCCCCCCCCCCTTCCCCTCATATCCATTGGACCTGCCCCCCTTTTTTCATTCTTAGGGGGGGAACGCCCCCACTTTTTCAAAATCCTAGAATCAGCTCTGTAGATACTGAATTCAGTATAGCAATTCTGTCCGACTGGAACATTTGAAGATGTCGTTGCTTTGTTTTTCAGTATAACTGAGAAATGTTTCAGTATAGAGCTCTGTATATGTGACCCAGCACCACAAAATGGACATTAAGTGTCAAAATCACCATTCTTAGAAAATTAATATAGCACAGTTGGGAACTGCTTTCTAATGACGTGAAAACCATTCTTGTATCCTTTTTTGTTGCAGAGTTATGAGCATTTAAAGTTGGTAAGGTGACTGTCGGCCATTTTCAGAAATCACACTCTTAAGTCTATCCTATCCTATGAAAAAGCATCAACCTAGTAGTTTTAAAGCACTTTTTGGAATATTTAGAGACCATATGAAAGATTATCCTTGACGGATATGAAAGATTAGATGTTAGAGAGCATGAAAATGCCCCATAACTCAAAATTGATGGAAAAAAAATAAATTTGACTTTGTAAGCCTGTTGTGAGAAACTAGCCCAGCGACTTAATGTTCCTTTTGTGGTGCTGGGTCACATATGTGCGCACAGCCTTTATCAGTTACTATGCATGAACAGATTGTTAAAATGTGATATTTAAAACAGACATCGGTAGGGGAAGTAACAGTATTTTTTTCCTTAACCCTCTTGCATTCGCATTTGTTACAGACAAAACTTCTTCTAGTGTTCAGATTCTTTCACACATTTTCAGAAAAATCTGTCTTTTGAAGCACACAGCGTCATACAGTTACTATCAGTATCACATCATTGTAAGTGAGAAGCTTCTTCATAGTGTGTGTATAACAAACCAGAACTTAGTGCGTGATGGAAATGCCATCAGAGGGGGTCTCGGAGTGGGGGCAAGCCATGGGCGGTTTTGGGCGGCTTGAATACACAGAGGCAACTTCCGACTGGGCGGTTTGAGGCGGAATAAATGCAAGAGTGTTAAAGTGATTTTCTGCTAGTCAGTCTGATTGAAACTGTCTCGTTTTAGATGCCGAGTTTGGTATGGATGGACGCCCTTTCCACTTCATGTTTTACACTGGCAAGTCAAACTTCTACAGTCTGATGCTGGTGAGTGGCGTGTGTGTGTGTGTCTTTCATTTAACGTTTATCCACTTCTCGTGATATTAGACGGTAGTGTGTGCGTGCGTGGGTGGGTGGTGGGTGGGTGTGGGCGTGTGTGGATGTGTGTGTATGTGTGTGTGTTTTTGTGGAAGTTCCTAATTGATCAAAAATAATGATGTTAGCCCAAACCATTATGCTTGTTTATTTGAAGGCTATGCGAAAAGATAGTAAATCAAGCAGTCGTACTTGAGCAAACTAGTGCATTTAATCACAAGGATGCAAATTGATGTGTGTCATGCTTAAATGGGCATGTAATTATTGCATGAATTGCATTATGCACATATGTGTAATCACAGTCACACACACACACACACACACAGACACGCACATGCATGCATGCACACACGCACATATACACACACACAGAGACACTCACACACTTATTATTTTCTCTCAAGTATCCCACCACCACATGTTTTGTGTTACATGAACTTTATTACATTTTGTTCTTCTATGCACAGGACATATCAGAGAAGATTGAAGCCCTGAAGAAGGAGGAAGACAAGCTGATACACAAAGGGCAGATGCTGGAAGAAAAGGACAACAAATTGTGAGTTTAAGAACAACCAGTTGGATGCTTCTAAATGCTCAGACTATTTTCTTTTGACACAAATGACAACCTTCAATACAGGGAAAAGAACAAAAGTTTGTTCTAAAGAAAAGAATTACTGTATTATAGGGAAAAGAAGTCAAGTTTGTTCTAAAGAAAATGTTACTGCATTATAGGGAAAAGAATGCAAATTTGTTCTAAAGAAAATAATTACTGCATTATAGGGAAAAGAAAAAAAGGTTTGTTCTATGCAAAATAATTACTGTATTATAGGGAAAACAAACAAAGGTTTGTTCTAAAGAAAAGAATTACTGCATTATAGGGAAAAGAAAAAAAGGTTTGTTCTAAAGAAAATAATTACTGTATTATAGGGGAAAAAACAACACGTTTGTTCTAAAGAAAAGAATTACTGCATTATAGGGAAAAGAAAAAAAAGTTTGTTCTAAAGAAAATAATTACTGTATTATAGGGAAAAGTTGAAAAAAGTTTGTTCTAAAGAAAAAATTACTGCATTATAGGGAAAAGAAAAAAAAGTTTGTTCTAAAGAAAAGAATTACTGTATTATAGGGAAAAGAAAAAAACTAAAGAAAATAATTACTGTATTATAGGGAAAAGTCAAAAAAAGTTTGTTCTAAAGAAAAGAATTACTGCATTATAGGGAAAAGAAAAAAAGGTTTGTTCTAAAGAAAATAATTACTGTATTATAGGGAAAAGAAAAAAAAGTTTGTTCTAAAGAAAATAATTACTGTATTATAGGGAAAAGAAAAAAAAGTTTGTTCTAAAGAAAAGAATTACTGTATTATAGGGAAAAGAAAAAAAGTTTGTTCTAAAGAAAATAATTACTGTATTATAGGGAAAAGAAAAAAAAGTTTGTTCTAAAGAAAAGAATTACTGCATTATAGGGAAAAGAAAAAAAAGTTTGTTCTAAAGAAAATAATTACTGTATTATAGGGAAAAGAAAAAAAAGTTTGTTCTAAAGAAAATAATTACTGTATTATAGGGAAAAGAAAAAAAAGTTTGTTCTAAAGAAAAGAATTACTGTATTATAGGGAAAAGTTAAAAAAAGTTTGTTCTAAAGAAAAGAATTACTGTATTATAGGGAAAAGTTAAAAAAAGTTTGTTCTAAAGAAGAGAATTGCCGCATTATAGGGAAAAGAAAAAAAATTTGTTCTAAAGAAAAGAATTACTGTATGATAGGGAAAAGTTTGTTCTAAAGAAAAGAATTACTGCATTATAGGGAAAAGAAAAAAAAGTTTGTTCTAAAGAAAAGAATTACTGCATTATAGGGAAAAGAAAAAAAGGTTTGTTCTAAAGAAAAGAATTACTGTATTATAGGGAAAAGAAAAAAAAGTTTGTTCTAAAGAAAAGAATTACTGCATTATAGGGAAAAGAAAAAAAGGTTTGTTCTAAAGAAAATAATTACTGCATTATAGGGAAAAGAAAAAAAGGTTTGTTCTAAAGAAAATAATTACTGTATTATAGGGAAAAGATAAAAAAAGTTTGTTCTAAAGAAAAGAATTACTGTATAATAGGGAAAAGAAAAAAAAGGTTTGTTCTAAAGAAAAGAATTACTGTGTAATAGGGAAAAGAAAAAAAAGGTTTGTTCTAAAGAAAAGA
This sequence comes from Phymorhynchus buccinoides, assembly GCA_017654935.2. NCBI lineage: Eukaryota > Metazoa > Mollusca > Gastropoda > Neogastropoda > Raphitomidae > Phymorhynchus > Phymorhynchus buccinoides. The sequence goes on from CM065690.1 coordinate 41,382,523, forward strand.
ATTACTGTGTAATAGGGAAAAGAAAAAAAAGTTTGTTCTAAAGAAAAGAATTACTGTGTAATAGGGAAAAGAAAAAAAAGTTTGTTCTAAAGAAAAGAATTGCCGTATTTTTCAGACTCTAAGGCGCACTTTATATAAGGCGCACACCCCTACTTTTACACAAAATTCAGATTAAGTTATTCTTTTATCTTACTATATTATCAGTCACAGTATAAGGTGCAGGGGTCTCAGTCTGGGGAAAAAAAGTATCGCCTTATAGTCCGAAAAATATAGTAAATTTTCCAACAAAAAGCTGTGAACATAGGAACAATAAATAGTTGAATACATGTGTTCTCAAAATTCTTTTCTTTTAACCCTTTCACCGCCAGCCATATTTCAGGCAAGAATTCCCATTAAATTTACCTGGGTAGAGAACAAAATCCATCTGCAGTATTGGGGATTCTTCTGTGGCATATGTAAAATAAGGTCTATCCTTACTTCCCAAAACTAAGACAATAGGGTTTTTGGATAATTGACCCCAGTTTTTTCATGATTTAGGTGTTAAATCACTGTGGTGCGAAAATGCGACTTTGGCGATGAAAGGGTTAACACAAATGGCAGCCGTCATTTGAGAGAAATAATGTTTGCCATAAAGAAATCAATTACAGCAGCCAATCAAAAGCTGTAAACAGCAGAACAGTTGATACTGTGATTGGATACTTCTGCCCACAAAATTGGTTTTCTTTTTTACATAAGCGGGAGGCTTATTTTAGAGAAAACGGAAAAAAGGTTTACCATTAAGCAGAGAAGAGATTTATCCGCTGAACGGCGGATTTCTACCTTTTGGATGGCCCCAGGGGTCATTTTTGAGATCAGTGTAAATCCGTTGATAATTTTTTTTTTCGGGGGGTAGGGTTAGGTTTTTTGATGATCGGGAGGGCGACTGGACGAACGATCGATGTTTCGTTCTCGATCAGTCTGTTCTCAAATGGACGTTTCCAGTTTCTCATTGGGCCGACCAAGACTGCTCTCTTTGTTACCACTCTACGGTTAACCGAGACCATAAAAGTGGAAGTTGATGTTTGAGAAAGAAGGATGCCGTTTGATAATTTTTTCCAGGAAGCGCCATCTTTTGAAGTTTCACGAGGTCGGTTTCACGAACGAAAATCACAATGTTTCGTCACCTGAAAGAAAGTGAAAAAGTGTTAGCGAAGAAAATCGACTCTTCAGTGAAAAATAAGTGGAGTTGGAAGTGGATGGAGGTCGAAGTTAGCGCTAAAGTGATAATACCCAGTTCCAAAGGCCCTGTTCCCCGGAATGTAACTATCGCACTGAAAGACTTCCTGATGGACATAAGATAAGGTAAGAAATAGACATTTTTTTAATAAGTCAAGGCAACTTATATTTTGATACTTTACTGTCCTGAGTGATGATTCTTTATTGATTAAATTAATTTAAAAGCAAAACTTCTGCTTCAGGGGGCTTTGACCCCTGACCCCCACCAGGGGCTTTGCCCCTGGACCCCACTGGGGGCCTTCTGCGGCCCCCGGCCCCCCGCCTTATTTTTCCTCCTTTTTTACTTTTTCAGACTCTCATCTCTGATTAAGAGTACAAATATATCTCTGTAGCTTTTGTTTGTTGTGGCTCAATCATTGTCAATGTCAATGTCTTTTCAAAACAGCCTTATATATTTATCTGTATATATTATGAAAAGTTTTTAGTATAAGTAGGATTTAATTCATTGAAATTTCATACCCTGGCTTAAAGATCCAGGGATCATCCCAAAAGCTGAAGCACTTGAACACTATGGTACAAATGCACCAGCTATGGATGAGAACATTATGTGTGTGACCGTTTTTTATTACCCCACCATGTGGGCAGCCACACTCCGACTTCGGAGGAAATTCATTGAAATAAAAGTGCTCTGCAGACTATAAGATTAGAATGATGTAAGGGAGGTAAGCATGTTTTAACATTTTTAGCACTTTCGATTGAAGAAAAAGTTATCTAATGCTTTTGATATTTCTTCTTTACATTAAAACATTTTTTTCTTAACTTAGGGATATTGGTACAGTGTATATGTTTGACGTGTCTAGAAAATAAAATATTTTTTAAACTTCAGTTTAAAGTTACCAGTATTTTTTGTGGTCCCTAAGCTTGAATTTTAACACTACTAAGCATATCAGATTTTTGAATGTTTGGAATTTTGTTCTCTCTATCCGCCTATGTTCAAAGCATAGATTCAAACATATTGACCATTTATTCGCACTAAAGACAGTGGATTTTTGTTTGTGTATTTTTTTTCACAGTATGCTTTGTCTCTTTTTTTCAACAGTGTGCTGTATGGCAGTGACTGGATAACTGTGCAGTCGCTGAAAGACATGATGTTGGAACCCATCGGTGACCATGAGGTAACCTGTGGTGTTCGTTTGAAAGTCAAAGTTAGTGTTTGCTTCATTAATCCTTCATGGACTTTTTCCCCAGCTTGTGAATTTTGTGGGTAAGGGATATGATCATGCATGCTCTCCCCTTCCTAAATTCAGGGTTCATATAGGATCCTTCAAATCTTGAAAAGTTTTGGAAAATTGACATGACCTTTTTCAGGGCTTGATAAGTGCTTGACAAATAGCAAAAGACCAAAACTCCTGGAAAAGCCATGGAATTTTCAAAATCGTATGACCACGTCCTTAATCTCAATCCATCAAAGTCAAAATCTGTCCTCCACAAAAAATATTGAAGGTTAAAACTAAATTTAAAAATAATAAAATTCAAGGTCATACCGATATCGCGATCATAGCAGACAGCATTTGCACGAGTTGTCTGCCGCTGAAGTTGCTTCCCTTTACATTACTTCTGTTTTCTGGCAAGATGGGAAAAGGATACTGCATATTCAACGATGTTTGGCTGCAACAAAAAAGAATATCAGAGCTGGTTGCTCTGTCAACAGATGGTTCAAAACGGTATGCAAGTTGCTCAGTGTTGCAAAAAGAACTTTGACATCGCCAGCATGGGCGAGAGTTTTTTAAAAAGCCATTGTCAAGGCCAGAAGCACAAACAACTGTCGGAGCTCAAGAAGGCGGGAACGCAACTGGCATTGACCGTTATGCCAGATTGAGGCCTTGAAATTTAGTAGCCTGGTCCTGGAATTTCTTTTGCACAGATCTGTACGGCCCTGTAAATTGAAAACCACTCACAAAAGGTAGAAAAGGGTGCCAGAAGGTAACGTCATAAAAGGAATAAAGAAAGCCAAAAGTACCTTCTGGCTTTTACTGAGATGAATGATAGCACCTCTGCACATTGACCTACTCTTGAAGGTCTGTTGTTGTTTTTCAGCACAAGCATTTCACCGTGCTGATGGAGCGGCTGGTGGATCAGCCTCTGTCCTACAAGGAGGAGGAGTTCATCATGAGCTACCGCAGAAAACTGATGATGCATTCCTTCGCTTCCGAGGTGCCCAAGGTAAGCCATTCGTCTGTAAAACATTTTGTTGAAAACCTCAGTAAAGGAGGAGTTCATCATGAGCTACCGCAGAAAACTGATGATGCATTCCTTCGCTTCCGAGGTGCCCAAGGTAAGCCATTCGTCTGTATATTGTGTTGAAAACCTCAGTAAAGGAGGAATTTATCATGCGTTATTGCCAAAAACTGATGATGCATTCCTTTCAGAGGTGCCCAAGGTAACTGTAAAAACTTTTTGTTGAAAACCTCAGTAAAGAAGGAATTTATCATGAGTTATTGCCAAAAACTGATGATGCATTCCTTTGCTGCTGAGGTGCCCATTATGAGCCATTTGTGATGATTCGTCTGTTAATCAGTATTTGTTAATAATTGTAAAATGTTCCCCGAGATCTTGGGTGCATAGTTTCATTTGGCTTTGGTTTCTGAGGTATCCAAGGGAAGATTTATTCTCAAGTAAAGTTTTTTGTTTGCGTCTGGATGAAGACACCCATTCACCAATCTTCCCAACCCTTCCTCCACAACTCCGCCCACCTCTGTTCCACATCCTTCCCATCAAACCTCCTGACCCCATTGGCTTGCATCCTCTCCCCCCCCCCCTCTCCCCCCCCCCTAACCACATCAATGCCAATCATCCGGGCGGCTGTGTTCCTGCCTACAGTTTCTGTCTGGAAGTCACCCAAGCGTATAACAACAGAACCATCAACATGACGGTGACTGTTGTGAACTGAAAGAAGAAGAAGATTCAGTCCGGTTTAGAGAGTGTCCTTGTTTTGGGTTTGACCAAGATTGTGACTCATTCAATTGATCTGGAAAGCTGGAAAGAGAGACTGGCTTTTTTTGTCTTGGCAGTGTTATAAGGGATATTTAAAACAGTGCTTCTGAGTATGCTTTGTTGAAAATGTCTAACCTGTTTGAGTGAAATGGTACTGAATCTGTAGCAAAATGAAATAAGAAAGCTGAGACTGTGTTTTATCGAAGTGGCCTGAACACCCTGAGGTTAAACATTTTCATGTCAACACACAGCAGGGCTCCCATGGACCCCCATTTGGGGGTCTATGAAGTACTAAAATTCTAAAGGACCCTCTAAAAAAAATGTGCAAGGGGTCCAAGGGATGCACTAGAAAAATTATTTTTAGCATTCGCAATGCCACTGTGACCCTCTATCCTGACTCTAGGACCCTCTATACTGTAAGTGAAGGAGTCCCTGGGACCCCTTGTTTTGCGGGACGATTGGGAGCCCTGCACAGTTCGTTGCCAACAAAGTTACTGCCAATCTAGAACACACATAGTTTTTGACAAAGATTCTTATTGCAGTGATGTTGCAAAAATAATGTACATGGGCAGATGGAATAACTTTCCCTTGTGGTATTTATTGATTTGTTTCAGCCCATGGTGGACGAGGCAGGAAGAAGCTACATGAAAGCACCTGGTGAGTTGTTGTCATGCAATGCATGGTTTGTTTTATTTAGGCTCAGCCATGGTTGAAACTGCCACTTCTTTGTGCTTTCATCTCTAGTATAATGGTCTCGGAATCTGTTTTTGAGAAATTCTTGGCCAGTCATATGCTTTACTTTACAGTTATTTTAGTCTTGTTTGAATATTTACATATGCAGGATTTTTTAATGGATTTTTTTGCTTCCAAATATGTTTTAAAATAAACCCAAATTAATAATAGCTATTTACGTATTTGGTCTGTGATCACAGTGAAACTCTAAAAACAATGACTTCAAAAGACCATAAAAAAACAAAAACAGGAAAAAAAAATCCACAAAAAGAAGGAAATCCAAGGGAGCCGAAACAGCAGTCATTCTTTGTACAAATAAAAACCTGTCTCATTCAAGTGTTGTGACTCTGAAACTTTAAACCTGTGTGAGCGATAAAGCTTTATGTTTGTGGAAAAATGTTGGAAACACTATGATGTAACGTTTGAATCAGTTCAATTTTCTATTCGTTACCTCGGTGGTGTACAGGTGCGCGCAAAAAGGCCAAGGCCGAGGTCACAGTATGGAACAAGGGCACCGGGAAGTTCACCATCAACGGCCAGTCCATAGACTACTTCTCCTTCATCACCCACAGGTAAATCAGAATAATTACTGGTAAATGTAGGTAAAGATAGAGGAAGCAATGCTGTTATGATACTGTGTTTTTTTTAATACAAATAGTTCCCCCACCCTCTGGAAATTTCTCTGCTTGTAACTTTCTCTAATCTGTCACTCGTTTCCCTTTGCTTATCGTCATCTACTTTCTTTCTGCCTTACTGGTCCATTCACCTGCCTTTGTTTTTAGAAACTCTTACAAAGATTTTCTCCAGCCAAAGATCGACATGCTATTCTAACTATTTCTTCTGGTTCTGGTTTGTATACGTCAAAGGAGCCCACAAAGGCTATGAACTCGACGGAAATGGGAGAGCGCACTGAGAGTTGGAAAATAAAATACTTTTGTTCTTTTTGAGAAAATAAAAGATCTATACTGTATTATCTGGTGGTGCGACAGTCTTTAAAAAAAAAACGACAAAGAAATTTTTTTAATTCTTTTTTCTGGTGCACTTTTCAGGGAGGTGGTGATGTCCCCTCTGCAGTTTGTGGGCAAGCTGGGGGAGATGGATGTGGAGGCCACGGTGTGGGGGGGAGGGGTCACGGGGCAGTCAGGGGCCATACGTCTCGCCCTGTCCAGGGCCCTCGCCTCCTTCGTCGATGCCGAAACCAGGGAAAAAATGCGCATCGGTGAGCTAATTATCTGCAGAAAGTATGGCATGGTATTACCATATTTTTCCGACTATAAGGCCGTGTACACATGCATGCGGGTGTTCCACACAGAAATTGCGCAATCCGTAAATAAGTAAAAGAAAGAAGGGAAAAAATATACGCACGTGTCCGAATTTCCCCTAATCCGTATATTTGTTTCTTTCTTTCTTTTACTTATTTCCGTGCGGAAAATCTGGATGTACTGTGTACCAGGCCTAAGGCGCTACTTTTTCCCCCAGACTCAAACCTCTTATAATATGACTAGTAATATAGTAAAATAGTATTACAGCAAACTAGTCAGACAAATATGGTAATTATCTTGTCACAGACGCAAGTTTGGTCTGCTACCCGCTTTGAGAATGTGATGCCACTTAGCAGTTTCACCTTTTTTTAAATTTTTGCATATTACTTTTGCACCCGCTAATACCAGGGAAAATTGAGTATTGGTGAGTTAAGTCTGTTTGAAACTATATGGTTAAATGTTTGTAGCGAGTGTCCCTTGTGAGAGCGGCAACATGTTGCTAGTAAAGCCCTCTACAGCCCCACGATTACCTGTGTCTGTTGGGCCCATTTGTGGTTAAAGATACACTGACGCACCACGATTAAGTCCCTTGTTTTTTTCTGGGTAGCTGTGACCCACATACGCATGTCCCCAACTTCAAATTGAGGCTGCTCTTTAAAATGTTTCGGTTTGAATTTGGGGGCATTTGTGAGACCTGGTCAAAACAAGATTTCTTTCCAGCTGTAAGAGGAAAAACATGTGAAACCCATGATTTTGACACATGATCTGGTGGATCTTTAAAGTATTAATAACCAGACAATCCAGTTAGTAGCTGTGTAGCAAAAGCATTTGTTGCACCAAAATTGAAATGTGTGAGAATGAGGTGTGTGTGTGTGGAACGGATTCATGTATAATTTTAAGAGGTTTTATTTTTGTTTAACCCTTTCGCCGCCAGCCATATTTCAGTAAAGAACTTCCATAAAATGTACCTGGGTAGAGAACAAAATCCATCTGCAGTATTGGTGATTCTTCTGTGACATATCTAAAATAAGGTATATCCTTACTTCACAAAACTAAACCCCTGACAATAAAGGGCTACCCATTGAGATCACCATTAAACAATGTCTTCTGAAACCCCTGATCACCATGGGCTAATAGACCCCAATTTGATTCCTTTTAGTGATATAGGTGTTAAATCACTGTGGTGCTAAAATGCGACTTTGGCGGTGAAAGGGTTAAGGCTTGGTTGCTTTTGTGTTAATTTGTACTTGTGTGTGTGTGTGTGTTCAGCTGGTTTACTTACAAGGGACTTCAGAAGGAGAGAAAGAAAGAAGCCAGGACAAGAAGGAGCCAGAAGGAAGTTCACATGGTATGTCGTAGAAATATTGTGTAAAAAACAATATATTGTTTTTCGTTTTAGTTGCAAGCTTTTGGTCTGGATTACTTTCTGCTCGTTTAATCATTCAGTACTTTGGCTACATTAAACACAAGAAATTGTTTCATCCTATTGTAAAATTGTATTGGTTTTGATATTCTGTAATCCTGCTAGATTTTTAATTCTGATGATTTTTTTTTATGAAACATGACAAATGTATCCGTTTTTTCCCCCATTCCAGATTTCTTAAACGTTTTTTAAAAGCTTTTTATTATGAGTTTACTACAAAAACTTTTTTTTGGTTCTATTTTCTTTCTTTTGTTTAGACAAATGGTGTCTAGGTTCTTTCGTTGATTATTCTTGTGTTTATTTTTATGGTTAGAATTACAAATAATTTAGGTAGAAGTATTTTTTCAGGGAAAGGGGAGAGAGGCACTTAATTGATCACCTTCAAATGGTGCGTTTCTTTTTCAGGTTTTTTTCCAAAACAATATTTCATTACTGTTCTAATTCTGTTTGCAGGAAAAAGAGATGAGAGAGAAAGAAAGGAGCTGCACAAATGAAGCTTGTTACAACGGTTGCTGTTTGTGTGACGAACAAGTTAAGGCTAGGTTGCTGTCTGATGCTTGGTTCTCTGTGCTATGTTGGAAATAATTCCTAAGAATCTAAGCTTGATTGGATAATTTATTATCTAATCTAAGATTGAATGGATAATACATTGTCCTTTGTAGCATTTTGATGTACAGTGTCAAGGGATCGCAAAACAGAAAATGCAAAATGTTTGATATCCATTACTGATTGTATTTGATATCTGTTACTGATTGTAAGACAAACTTGAACAGTTCACTGGAAAGCTCATAAAAATTGCCCGAATATTCCCCCCAATATAATGACAGTTTAGAGAAATAATTTACAGGGTTTGTACAGGGTCCTTGAAACCTTGAAAAGTACTGGAAAATTTACATGGGCTTTTCCAGGGCTTGAAAAGTGCTTGAAAAGCAGCAAAGGTCCCAAGACTCCTGGAAAAGTCCTGGAATTTTCAAAATCGTCTGACCACGTCCTTAATTTTAATCCATCAAAGTCAAAATCTGTCCTCCACAAAAAATAATTGAAGGTTAAAACTAAATTCAAATTACAAAAACTTTTAAGGTCATACCGATATCGCGATCATAGCAGACGACATTTGCGCAAGTTGTCTGCCGCTGAAGTTACTTCCCTTTATCGTACTTCTGTTTTCCAACAAAATGGAGATTGCATTTTCAACGATGTTTGGCTGCAAAAAAAAAGAATATCAGAGCTGGTTAGCTCCGTCAGCAGATAGTTCAAAACTGAAAGCTAGCTGTACAGTGTGCAAAAAGAACTTTGACATCACCAGCATGGACAAGAGTGCTGTAAAAAGCCATTGTCAAGGCCAGAAGCACAAGCAACTCAGGCGGGAACGAAACAGACATTGACCGGTATCAGTATGCTAGATTGAGTCCTTGAAATTTAGTTAATTGGTCCTGGAATTTTTTTGATACAGATCTGTACGAATCCTGAATAAATAGACTGATCTTCCTTGACAGAATTCTGCAGTATTTGAGTACTTTCGAAATGCTGGGATATGGAGTAAGTCTCTTGATGTAGGTGTGGATGGTAATGAGTATGAGGTTATTGTCACCTGTAAATAAATGTTCAGTTTTTATCATGTGTGCGTGTGTGTCATGTATGCGAGTCTGTGTTATATGACAGAACATCTTCATCAGACCTTTGTGCACTTCAAATGTGTTTTGAAAGAAAATCGTGTACAATAGACTGAACTGAAGTCTACATTCTCTCATTTGTTTTTCCACATCCCTCTGCCCCTGAAATCTGAAAAAGAGCCCTGATCTTTTTTCCACACCCAAAGAGAGACCAAGAAAGGAAGAAGATAGTCATATGCATAGTGTCTGTCTAGTAGAAGAAGGAACATTTCATCTTCACATGAATCAATGTTATCACAATCATTTACTCATCAAAACAACTTGGCAGCAAATAGTTATGCTCACCTTTGCAAAGCTAGTTCGTTCACCAAGGTTAAGCATACATAATGAATATACATATTTTAACACCCACAATAGGTTCTGAGTAGCTAAGCAAAATAATAAATAAATGTTAAATGGTTTTTTTTTAACATGAATAAAACAAGTGGGTACTGAAACTCTCAAGACCATTTTGAATCTGGATACAGGTACACATAAATTAATTTACATGTGCCTTTCAACCAAGCTTGCTTCATATAGCATGAAGGTGTCATGTCATTTAAACAAACAAAAACTTCAAACGAATAGTAAAATGAAAAAAACCCTGACTTGTAACAATACAATGGACACATTCCATAAATTTCACCAAACCAAAAGCAAAAGCTGGCGCTATTGGAAAAAGAAGCACTTAAAAGGGTATAAAACTGTTTACTCGTCTGAACACAAAATACGGGGAAATATGTTTTCCATTGATTTAAAAAACACAAGAATAATAAATAATAACATTACATTTATATAGCGCTTTACCTCAAATGAGCCCAAAGCGCTTTACAACCAAGTGTTCAACAATAAGCAGGCAACAAAAATAGTATTCAAGAATGACACAGCCAGCAACAACACATGCACATAGTAGCACACACAGGTAGGCACAGTGACATGCGCACACGTATGCAAGCATGCATACACACAACACACACATAGACACAGACTCGATCTTTATCTCACATTCAGTAAATCATAGACACTAGGTTGCACGGACACTAGAATAATGCATGCATAAACCATGTCTATGTGTATACAAATTAAAAACCCCCATGAAAGATTCCCCAATTCTGCTCCTCACGGGAAGTAGAAAAGCAAACTGATCTCGGGAAAAAAAAAAGAAAAAAGAATTGCATGGACACACACACACACTTACACTCCAGAAGATACACACAAATGTTTGTGCATCTATCTGACAAGCATGGTTTTCCATAAATCTGCAAAATAGACTACTTTCAACCAAATCTGCCCTTTCCCAACCACCACCACTCCCATCCCCCTCTGATTGAACACTGCTTTACACAAAGTTTCACAACACTATTTAGCCACGGGAATGAAATTCCTTGGGCATTCTTTTTTTTCTGTCCCATTTTCTGGGCCGTACAGTGGCGTTGTTCCCACGCCGCTCATTCCGAATCCCAACTCGCATCCACACCCTGGTGTGCCAGATCGCAGAATTAGAAACCAGCCGTCCAAAGGATGCAGATTTATGTTAGGAAACCAGCAGTCCAACGGGGGCCGATCTATGTTAATTTGTCAAGGGGCAACCATCGGAGGAAACACTGCACTGCTGCTGAGTTCAGTGGAACCTGTTCTGAGCTAACACACGCAGGATGCCATCTACTAAGCCCCTGCTGACATCGATAACATTTTTGTTTTGTTATACAAATAGTACATCAATGCTGTTATCTGGACAATAAAACAAAGTCATCATATGAATCTCCGCATCATTATTCTTTTTTTTGACATGATGATTAACTCTTTTAGTGCCATGTAATTTTTTGATGTTATTGGTTGTCCGTTGCATCTCAACCGACAAAAGGGAGGTAACTATTTTTTTGAGTGCGCATGCATTACTTTCACATAAATATCACCGACATAAGCTCTATAAAAAAACCACAGCAGGGATCTTGGCAGTGAATGTCTTTGCGTTTGGTGGGAGTGTAGAGTGATGTACTAGAAGAGTTAACAATCATGTTCACGTGATTTCAATAGAACATTCCTAAATGGAACATGCTACAGGGTCAAGAGTTATCATTCATCGGTTTGACTCCCGGCAGCATGGCAGTGAAAACCAGTCACCCACATTCTGGCAAACATGCATATTGACTGGGAAACACTTAGGTAGTAGGTAAATCACCAATGTTAAACTTGTTGACTTTGATAAGATAATTATCAATATCAATAAACAAAGTGAAGATGACACTGATTTGTATCCATAACAAATGTATGAGTTCTCACAAAAATTAAGACTCATATTAATCTTAATAAATTGCAATGAAATGATCTTGAAATGCAGCCTATCTAGAGCATTTAAGTGTTCAGGTTAAATGACAAGTGTGAACATGAACATGGATTTCTTCAGTCTATATTATTATCATCCATGCATATTCATCTTTTTCATACCCCCCCCCCCCCCCGTTTCACTAAAACATGTGCGCGCAAACACTTGGGCACAAATGCGCAGATCTTTGTTTCAAATCCAATTAAACGTACATGTATTCCCGCTCTTATAGTAACATGGGAGTACAGCATGAAAGCACAGCACCTTGGTCAGCCTTTCTTTTCCCACAGCATAATACACCTAAACATACTTCCGCCATTAACGGAGCGCCAAGAAGGAAAAATCACATGATGTCTTGGTCAACTGGCACACCAAAACTTTCGAGTAATCAACACGCTTGGCAAAAGCTGCTTTGTAAAGCCAAATGCTTAGAGATCGGCGGAAAAACTTTCAATGTTCCTTTTCCAGATGACTCGAGGATAATTTAAAGGTTTCTTCGCACCAGAAACAAACGTTGCGTCATGAATGAATAGCGAGATCGCACATTTTCCAAATGTGTTCACACATTGCTTGTTCAGTAAGTTTACCTTTCAAAACATAGTCCCACAGACAATAATTCAAGATGGCGGTGGAAGTGTGTTTAGGTGTATTTACTACACACACGCACACACAGAGCCTCCCCACTATTACCATTGTCAGCATTATCAGCAATACACACACACAGTACACCCTCCTTTCACAACATAATTCACTGCTCCCAAAACATCCCCACCATGACTTGGTCAGCATTACTACGAAACCCCCTTCCACTCCCCATCTACCACACAACATAATTCACTGCACCCAAACATCCCCACCATGACTCTTGGTCAGCATTACTACGAAACACCCTTCCACTCCCCATCTACCACACAACATAATTCACTGCACCCCCCACCTGCCTTCCCGCTCTGCCTCATGAAACAAAGCAAAAAATGTTGGTTTCCGGACCGACCCTAATTTTTGGCTGCCGACCCTAAACTTTTTTTGATGAATGAGAAAACGAAAACGAAAGTAAGCAAGCAGATGATGCAATGGAAACAATGCACTTGGTACAGTCAAGGACCGTTACTTGCGCCGACTTTTGTTATCCCTACTTCCGCCAACAAAATGGCAGGAGCAAGACACGCGCTTGCTGTATCAATGGCAAAATGTGACCGTGGAGACGCAGTAAAGGCGATGAATACTTTCCCGTCGACATACACAGTTTTAGAAGTATTCTGTGATCTACATCCAGAGTTTGACATCAAATTTTTGGTTTTTTTAACATCAAGAATTATACAGTGCACACGATGAGATCATCGTCCATTTCTAGCAGCAGTACTGCATGCCACGATCATGATGAGTTTGAGCTAGAATGGGCTACAATTGGAGACATTGTTAACCGATTCAAACTGAAAAGTTTGCGTTTCAACTGCATTAAGACACGCACAGTTGAGGATGAGGAGCAGGAAACTGATGCCTGTGGCACCAGTTAATGGATTTAAGGTAATAATTGACACACATGGATTGAACACAAGCTTAAAAAAAGACTAGTATCTACCTACCCTACCCAAACTAATGAAACCCCAGACAGTTTTGTTGTTGGCCTGATCACCACCATCACCAAACCAGGTTCTTCACATCATTCATTCACTGCCCACCCACCCCACCACCAGCACTCGTCATCCCCGGGTCATTCTGCAGCAGCTCCAACACAGCCGGAGAGGCGGAGATGCGGTGGTGCAGCAGGTAGCCCTTGCTGTTGCTCTCCGTGTCGGAGAGGTAGTAGCGGTAGTTGACCATCAGGCCGCACGATTGGGTCAGCCCACGCATGGAGGTATCCGCCTGAAAGTTGATCCTCCACAGCACGGCTCCGTTGGTCAGGTGGAAGTTGGCTGCCAGGGACAAATATTGTAAGGTGAAACACAGAAAATACTATACATCTTCATTCTTTTGTGACAATACCTTGTGGCTGCACTACTGGGTCAGCCCCGCGCATGGAGGCATGGGTGCTACTCTTTCATTTTTACACTGATTTTAGTATTTTTAATTTTACCAGAAACTGAACTTCAGGTTTTTTTAATTAATAAAAAAAAAAATGACCACAAACGATTTGGCGCGTTTTTAACTTAGTTGTTCTATCTTGAAAGTTTACAAAGGCAAAGTAATAATTTTACAAGGCTTATTAGACTCGAACTGTCTATGGCTATCATTTTAACTGTCTGTCTCGTTATCTCTCTCTCTTAAGTTGCCCCCCTGAATCGTCCGACAGGGCTCTGGACCCCTGCCTTTCAGGTTTGTTTTATTTTGGGGAGTTGCACCCATGTGGAGGTGTCCACCAGAAACGTGATGCTCCACACCACTGCCTGGTTAATCAGGTGGGAGTGGTTTTTTTTATTTTGGGGAGTTGCACCCATGTGGAGGTGTCCACCAGAAACGTGATGCTCCACACCACTGCCTGGTTAATCAGGTGGAAGTGGGGTTTTTTGCTGTCCCATCTTCTCGGCTGTATAGTGGCGTTCCTCCCACGCCGCTCATTCCGAGTGCCAACTCGCAGCCACACCCCGGCTTGTTCAAGTCGCAGAATCCGAAACCAGCATTCCAAGGGGAGCGAATCTATGTTAGGCTGCCAGGGGCAACCAACCGAGGAGACGTTGCACTGCTGCTGAGTAACTTCGGTGGAGTTCAGTGGAGCCTGTACGCAGGACACCACCTACTAAGCCCCCTACTGATGACAATAATGTCTTAGTCGCAGAGCCAGCATGAGTGTGGTCCTCCTACGAGGGCGCCACCATGTCCGTCCATCGACAGCTCCCCGGAACATACTATCGGGTGGCTATGCATAGCATAACAACAGTTTGTTGTAGCCTTGGTGTTCTAGCCTATGTCAATTGGTCTGACACAGCCTTAAACCAAGGCAGAAATACATTTGAATCTTGAGACTACGTTGCTAAGTTGTCTCTTTCAGCAGTTAAACTTAGCAGGATATGGCTATGATCTTGTCACTACGTCAACATTCTCATAGCCACTTCCAACTAAATTCTAATGCTGGAAGAGACAACTTAGCAACAGGGTCTCAAGATTTAAGCGTATGTGGGTTCCAACCACATGCTTTATGGACAATAACTATACGGCAATATTCCTTATTCCTGACTGAAACTCTTGCGCTTCATAATTTGACTAATAATGTAAAAGTTATTTAACCCTCTTATATTCGTATTGTTTGAGACCAAACTTCTGCTAGATTTCGAATTCTTTTGGGAAATGTAGCCCCAAATGGGTTAGTGTGGTTTATGCTTCACCATAGCCAGACATAAACATCTACAGCCATGCAAATTTGCATGTTTGGTCACGATGCTTTGTTCTTGGGTGTGAAGTGTGTTTTGAGTGTCTAAGAGTGAAGGGTCGTGTCATTGTCAACTTAATGTCACCAAATGTGTCACATTTTATGGTTAACATTGTAAAACACCACACTGACATGCAGTTTACTCATGCACATGCACTTTAGTTTGGCAAAAGTGAAAGCTGAAGCCTACCAGACCTGGTCGGTTCTCTGTCCGTCGCTTCAGCTCATACTGCTAATCCAGTTAGTGTCACAGAAAATTGTCAACTGTCACCAATAAAACCTATCTTGAAGTAGTTCAAACCACAACTGTACATGGTTTGTATACA
>CM065690.1:41398319-41425819 GCA_017654935.2 Phymorhynchus buccinoides
TTTTCATCATGTTTTGTTTGGCGCCATTGACCGCTTATTATTATGTTGCATAATCTTATTCAGAGTTGTGAGTAAATCAAATACAAGTTTCAATATTCTGACCCTTTGGTCAACTGATGGTGGAAGTCTGGTATTTCTGTAAAACACTAACTTCTCTCTGTCTCATTTAGAGCAAATCACCACTTGTATTTCTTAACATCAATACGAGCCAGACCCGGGCACAAAATATAGAATTTATTAGATGAAAGGGGCCGGGAAAGTTGCTCCCTCACTAAAACTCCCATACCCTAGAGAAAGTGGGCTAAAGGCAAATTTTCGACTTGAAATTTACACACTAGAATCTTCCCTAGAGACTTGCCTTTTAACCCATCCTCGTCAATAGTTCAGAGAAGAGAGAGGACTGGGAAGAGTTTTGTCAAAATGACGAAGCGAAGTATCCATCTGACTGCGCGGAATTTGGACAGGAAGCCAATGAGCTCAGCCAAAGGGTGTTATGTGATAACCTTTCTTTGCCAAGACAAGCCTAGCGCACTGTTCGCTTCTTTGTAAGCCTCGAATATGTTCTGCTGTAAGCCCAGCTACACAGAATTACAGTAGTCCCCTTGACAACAACCAGGCATGAATCAGTCTGACAGCAGCATCTCTTTACCGGAAGGTGTCCTGCTTGAGGTTTCCGAGTGCGTCGCAGTGTTCAGGGTGTATTACCAGCAACATTTTAAGCTAAAACTGAAACGGGAAAAGACCGAGCTGCTGTTTGCACCTCGCTCGTTCCCTGAGAAGGTCGAGACAGATTCAATAGATATTGTTGGATCTGAATTGCCATTTCGGAGCTGCTAAGTACCTTTGTCTCCTTCGATCAGACCCTGTCGATGCCAGAGGCAAATCTCTAGTGTTTGTTTGTGCATCTTTCTAAATTCCTCAGGAGTACCACCCGTGACACATCTGTATCATCTGCGTATTCTGTTGAAGTTACATTTGGTGTGCAGATACCATCGATAGGCTGAGATAGTGTAAAACAGTACTGGCCCCAGCACAGACCCTGGGGTAACACCATACACCAGAGAGAGGATTTAACACCACCAACCATAACGCTTGGGGTCCATTCCTTAAAATGTAGGACCCGAACCAGCGAGAATCACCCCATCAATGCTCTGCTATATGAAGTCATACGTGGAAAGGCTGGACATGAATTAACGTCATACACCTACATTAGCGTTATTTCAGTAGTTTCCCCCATTTGGTTTATTGTTTTGTTGTCGTTGTGTTTTTGGCTGATGCGTTTTTGTTATCGTTGTTGTTGGTGGTTCAAAGAAAAACACAATGTTCTGAATAACGCTTCGTATTCAGCATCCGATGCACAGAAACAAAGTATAACAGTCTGTGTTGTGGGTTCAAATTTGCTATCTTTTACTGATTAGTTTTTTGGTGCAAATGTTAGTTTTAAAATTCATTAAAGCCATCAAAAAATGTTAACTAAAAACGAGTAGTAAATCAGCATTAAAGGAGCTTATTTCAGTTTGAAGAGTAGTAGAGTCAATTGATAAATGTACTGCGAAAGAGTAGAGTAACAGGTCTGGGTTTTGCATAAACTGAAAACGAGGCTGAGATTTCTTGAGACTAATGGTCGTGACAACATGATGTGGTGGGGGTGACTAAATACAAAATTCCTTCAAATACTACTTCCTACTTCATACCAACATCAAACAGCGGCCCGCTATTCATACCCTCACAACGACTCCTTTGCCAGTGGCCAACCAAGCGAAGCTTTACTGAAAATATCTTCCCCGATTCGCACTAGTGGCGCTCGCATGGCCTAGTCATCCTTGTTTGATAAGTCCTACTCTCTCCATCTCCCTCCTTCTCTCTCGCCTCCTCCTTCTCTCCTAGTGTTCCTCTCTCTCTCCCTCCTCTCTTATCTTCTCTCGCTCGTTCTCTCTCTCTCTCCACTCCTCTCGCTCTGTCTCTCCCTACCCTCCTTCTCCTCGCGCCCTCCCCATTTCTCTCTCTCTGTCTCTCCCCTCATTCTCTCGGTCTGTCTGTTTCTCTCTCCCCCTTCTACTCTCATCCATCCCTCCTTCTCTCTCTCTGTCGCTCTCTCAAGTGAACAGAGGGCCTCACTTGAAGCTCCACCTACATAAAATTATGCCCTTGGCAAGACTGAGAAGCAGTATACAGTCTCATTTACACAAGTAGCCGCTGCCATCTCTTATTCTGCCCTCCACCCTCTTCAGACGGGACCCCCTATCAGACCTCCCTCAACTCCCACCCTCCCCCGGCCCCCTCCCCCCACACGCAATACTTCCCTCGTCCCTCTCCACCCCCATCCACCTCGCCCTTCCTCTTTCCAGTGTGTTCCCATTGTATTTTCATTTGAGTTTCAATACCTTGAATGGTTTTCATTATTTCCTATGTGCTTTTCATATTTATGGAACCTTTATTCTGTATCTGTTTGTGTGCGAGCGCGCGCGGCATGTGTGGTGTTACTGAATAGCATTCTTATTATATTTTACTGTGATGTTATCATTATGTTCATTTGGTCAAAAATTCCTAATGAACTTGCAATAGATTTCCAATGAACTAGACTAGTGGCAAGGGTAGAGGTGCTGTGTACATAAGCTTGTGCGTTTTGTGTATGTGTCAATATTTCTTATGCTTATTGCGTTATTTAGAATAACTTTAAACTGTAACAAAAATCACACACACGCGCGCGCACGCGCACAGGCAGGCCATTAATATCCACTCACACACGTGCGCACTTAAAATCATACGCACACAAAGAAGCTGAACACATCAGAGAGAGAGAGAGGAGGGGAGGGAGAGGGGAGGGAGAGGAGAGAGAGAGCGAGAGATGATCATTTAATGTGAATTTTTTTTTTTCCGGCTGAAATAGAACCAGCATGAATGAAAACGATGAGACTTTCCACATGTCGAGTGTAAACAACAACAAAAAGTGTATCAAAATATATGGGAAGTGTTGGCATGTTTAAAACATCGACTAGGAAACTTCACTACATTGAAACACCGATTTCAGAAATACAAGAACAAGCATTTATAAATGATATTTGGCCATACATGTACCCAACTGATGCAGAATCAATATAGTCGTGGGGAGTGGGGATTTTGATAAGAAGCCGAAAACAAAACGTAATAAATTCAGCCAAGGGTTATTTTCTATAATTTGATTTTGAGCTTCGCTTCCTGGACTTAGAGAAATCTGATATGGATTTTTTTTTAAACCATTTTTTGCTTGCCATTTGGACATAAAAGACATTTTGCTTGCTCTTTCTGGAATAAACAAAATTTGATTTTGAAATTCGCTTGCGCTTCCTGGAATTAAAGAAATCTGATCTCGATCTTTTACTTTTTTTTAAATTATTCATCGTCGTTCCAACGCCTCAACTTGCCACCAGTCAAAGCTACCTTGTTCCAGGCCAGAGGAAGGAACCAACCTTGGAGTGATGAAACCAGCGCATACTCAAGTCTCCTGAATCTTTGTGCCACATAGCAACCACATTTCCTTGGACATACCACACCGCAGCAAGCACAGTTCCAGAAGGCCATGCCACATCAACCACATTTCCCAGGGGAAGGGATGTACCGCACTGCATCAACCACATTTCCCAAGGGAAGGGCTGTGCCACATTGCATCAACCACATTTCCCAGGGGAAGGGATGTACCACACTGCATCAACCACATTTCCCAGGGGAAGGGATGTGCCACACGTCATCAACTTCATTTCCCAGGGGAAGGGATGTGCCAAATTGCATCAACCACATTTCCCAGGGGAATGGATGTGCCACACGGCATCAACCACATTTCCCAGGGGAAGGGATGTGCCACATTGCATCAACCACATTTCCCAGGGGAAGGGATGTACCACAGGCATCAACCACATTTCCCAGGGGAAGGAATGTACCACACTGCATCAACCACATTTCCCAGGGGAAGGGATGTGCCACATTGCATCAACCACATTTCCCAGGGGAAGGAATGTACCACAGTGCATCAACCACATTTCCCAAGGGAAGGGATGTGCCACAGTGCATCAACCACATTTCCCAGGGGAAGGGCTTGTGCCACATTGCATCAACCACATTTCCCAAGGGAAGGGCTGTGCCACATTGCATCAACCACATTTCCCAGGGGAAGGGCTGTGCCAAATTGCATCAACCACATTTCCCAAGGGAGGGGCTGTGCCACAGTGCATCAACCACATTTCCCAGGGGAAGGGATGTGCCACATTGCATCAACCACATTTCCCAAGGGAAGGGATGTATAACACTGCATCAACCACATTTCCCAAGGGAAGGGGGGCTGTGCCACATTGCATCAATCATATTTCCCAGGGGAAGGGCTGTGCCACATGGCATCGACCACATTTCCCAGGGGAAGAGATCGAATGAACTGTGCCACATTGTAGCGATTCACTAAGAAGGTAGCTCGGTTAAAAAACATATATATATTACTTGGTTTGCTTTGATAAACTTTGTGTCCAATGTCTGTTTTTGTGAACCTCAGAAACAAACTCAGCTTTAACATGATCTGTTCTAAAAAGAAACAATGTGCTGATTTGCTTTGTGTATGTTTATTATTACTACTAGCATTTAAATCATTAATTATTATGTTTATTTTATCTTTTCAAAAATATAAAACACGTGCAACAGTTTAGAGCTCATGAAAACAATGATTGAATCATTTTAGTCTAATATCACCATTGTTTTGTGAACAGACTTTAAATTAAATCAATCAATCAATCATTGAATCATTATTATCATTACGCAGCCGGCGGTTAAGATACGTTGGGTTCACAATAACCAAACCTACTTATATAATACACTGACCAGAAAGGTTTTTTTTAACATGACCAAGCTCTCCATAGTCTTAGTTCTAGGACATGAACAAAACATCGCGTGCCAGTCAATCGTCTCCAACTATGATCTCCAGATAGCAAAAGGAGGCAACAACGGCTATCTTAGAAAGATGGGCTGGAATTAGTTCACAATGGATGGAAGAAAGTAAGAGGGAGCGTGGGTAGTATTGAAGGAGTTGGATGCACCGGTTTGTGGATGCAGGTGTGTTACAGCACAATCAGAGGAAACAGAATATAAGGTTAAAAAAGGTACATTTATACACATTACGAAATGCAGACAAGTGTTGTATTTCGGTTCGTGTTCGTTTTAAATGTCCTGTTAATGTTCTTGTAATGCACTTTTTATTCAGTTCGTAAAAATTAGGACATGTTATCCGTACAAACACACACTGTATAAATTTAGCATGCGTTTAGAGAGAGCAGATCGCAGAGAGACAGAGAGAGAGAGAGAGAGATACAGAGGCAGATATTTTGATTTGAGAGAAAGAGGACAGAGAGAGAGGCGGAAGGATATGGACAGGCTGACAATATATATGTCGATGTTGCTGCTCTTTTTTTTTTTTTACTGAAGAGATCTTGGTTTCTTCACTGAAGAGATGCTGATGTCGGTTTCAGATGTCATCACTGAAGATGTCGGTTTCAGATGTCGTTTCAGATTCTTCACTGAAGAGATGCCGATGTCGGTTACAGATGTCGATTTCTTCACTGAACAGATCTCGATTATGTTGGTTTAGTCACTGAAGAGATGCCGATGATGTCGGTTTCTTCACAGTAGAATCGTTATTGTCGCTGCTGGTTTCTTCTCTGCAGACTCGTCTTCTGTGATGGCTGTTCTGCAAGCTGTTTGTTCAGGTGGCTCGCGTCTTTTTCGCTGTAGTCCTCGTTTCCTGTAAAGCAAGTTAAATCAGAATGAAAAAGTAAAGATACTACACTAGTGGCTAAAAAAATGAAGGGACGCATTTTCTCAAGCGCACAAAATAAAGATGGCTGATTCCAATAATCTCACAATTGGAAGATAATTAATTCAATTATTCGAGTACTAAAATCTCAAGTTTTATTGTTTTCGTGGGATTGCAATAGCTCAACAAAACAATGCATCCCCAATTGTGAAAATCACAAATGTGTGGCTGCTCAAAATGTGCCAAAATTGGGCGTGTCAACTGTTGTTGGCAAGGCAAACACATTTAAACGATTTTTCATGAACCCCCTAATTTGTCAAAGAAGCCCGGAGGAATTGCTGATTACCATCTAAAGCTTATTGCTACTTGAATGTGCACACCCATTTTGACACGTTTTGAGTAGTCATGCTTTGTGACTTTAACTTAGGTGGTGCGTTAATACTCGTGCTATTTCTTCAAAACTTAGGAGACGAATCTAATGAAGTTCTAGGACATGAAGTACGGATAATTGAAGTTAATATGCATATAAAAATTGTAAATGATTTTAATTCAAATTTAAAAAAAAACCTCCATTGTCCAGTAAAGAACAAGTTTAAAACCAGGAAGTTTTCTTTTGCAACACGTGCAGCAGATTAAAATAAATACATTAAATCAACTTTATTATAATAAAAACACAACACACACACAAATGCCCACAGATCCAAGTTACACAACATAATTTTCACTGCATCCATCCTCCAACTGTGACGTAAGTGTCCCGCGCGACCCACTTTCTCCGTTTCTTATTCTCCCCCCCCCCCCCCCCCCCCCCTTCTTCTCTCCAGCCGCCACTTTAAAAACCCATCACCATCAAACGGACGCCGATTAAGGCATTTGTCTCTTTGAAGCCCGATCTACCTCCCCATCACGAGAAAGTGACACCACAGTCGGCGCCCTTTGAAGACGATTTTCCTTTCCGGAAATGTCGGCACGTGATAACAATGTAACCGGCGCGTGATTGTTCGGTACTAGTATGCATAAAATTATAGCATCATCTTGTGACGTGTCAACTGCTATAAACCAACCAGCAGGCTTTCATTGTTTGAAAGTGAAGGCTATATATTGGAGTAGTGAGAAAAAGTTTTCACACAAGACGCTGAAACCTAGCTAGAGCAACATTGCAGACTCAACCTCTCCCAGCCAGTCATAATAAGCCCAACTAGTGAGTATTATTGATGGCTGGTGATTGAGATTTTGTTTTGTTTGATCATAGTTTTGATCTAGATCCTATGTTCAATGATGAATAACTAAGTAGATAGATATGTTATTGAAAAGAAGTGGTAAACATTCTGTTCTATTTATGTGCACTGATTATTTGTGTGTGTGTGTGTTTTTGAACTTTAACTCTTTTGGTACCAGAACCGGATTTTATGCCTACTAACCCTTTTGTATATTTTTAGTAGGAAGCCTGTGGGTTGCAATCTTGCACTTTATGATACCATTCCTTTCCAGGTGTTTGGATGGAGAGTGATGTTGTCTTGATCATCTTTTATGTTTTACTGATCTCAGTTTGTTAACTGAAATTCAGATTATGTGTTCTTAGTGCTATTGTACAAGGGAAGCCTTCTAGCCGGTTGGGATTCACTAATTCCCTGCCGACTGAAGCCCCTTGTCTCTAAGCCATAGAGACCTACATCCACCTTCTCCTGTGATTATCAGCAGGGCATCGTGGGCCGGATTGATCATCCCGGACTCACAAGCACCAAGACGGGACCGCCGCCAAGACGCCCCGCACCCAGAATCCGCGAGGAGACCACGCCTGAACCGTGCCATCCCGCGAAGCCGTAACCGGAACGACTGGGAGCTACTCTCACCTGACGAGCAAGCCCAGCCAACCCAGCACTCGCCGATCACTACGGAGGAACTTGACAACAGCTAAGTCCAACGGACCGCGCCAATCATTTGAACTTTCCTCTGGACAATGCCCAAGATGATTAGTAACCCTTCCTGTTTGGGGCTAACCTTCTAGAAAGACAAAAGTCTTGTAAATCCTTTCGGATAGACATTGTTTTTTATTCATATTTTGTTTTGGCGCCATTGAGCTGCTTTATTATTATTGTTGCATAATCTTATGCAGATTTTGTGAGTAAATAAAATACAAGTGTCAAATAATCCTGAACCCTTTGGTCAGACTGATGAGAGTGGGAGTCTTGTAATTTCATGTAAAAACCCTACTTCTCTCTGTCTGCCATTTAGAGCAATTCAACCACTTGTATTTCTTACAATCAAACGAGCCAGAACCCGGGCACAAATATAAATTTATTAGATGAAAAGGGGCCGGGAAAGTTGCTCATCTCCCATACCCTAGAGAAGTGGGCTAAAGGCAAATTTTCTACTTGAAAATTTAACACACTAAAAGTCTTCCCTAGAGGCTTAGCCTTTTAACCCATTACCTCGTCACACCAACACAGTTTTACCCACACACTCTCTCATAGACATCAAACAATTTCACACACACACACACACACTGGACTGGACTGGAACCAATTTATTGTCAGATTAACTATAAAAGCTGTACTGACAATGAAAAAATAAGTAAAACAAAAACGATGAAATTCAAAAGATAAAGAAATCATACCAAAATGAAATTGCAACCAAAAAAAATACTCTCTCTCTCTACCGCCCCCCTTCTCCCTCTCTCTCTCTCTCTCTCTCTCTCAACAACTCTTTCACTCACCTTAATCACCCTATCTTAATCCAAAACACATTTGTGCAATTACTTAGGATCTCAATCAAACACAATAACCCTCTCATTGGCACTTATCACAATCATTTTGTAAACAAACTTGTTCACGGTCAACGCTCTACCCCCCCCCTACACACACGCATATGCACGCACAATAATCACGCTCACATACACTAACCACCCACCCACACTCTATTTTCTGCACCCCCCCCCCCTTCCCTACACACACGCAATCATGCGCACTCACAATAAAATCACGCACACAGTCACGCACACACATACACAAAATACCTTCATATTCACAACACTCTCATTATATCTTTCTGCACGCCACCCCCTCCTCTTTTCAGGACGAACTATTTAAGCTTCTCAAAAGGAAACAATAATTAACAATTTCTCACATCAATAATAATGACGCAATCTAAATTGATTTTAAGGAAATCAACTACAAACACACACACACACACACACTCACACACACACACGCGATTTTACACACACACGCACGCGCACACACACACACACATGCGAAGTATAAAAACTACGCCAAAAAATGAACGAAAAAAAAAACCACACACACACACTATTCTGAACATTAGCACAGTCATCAACATTAATCATTATTAATAGCATTACCCCCTCCCCTAAACACACACTGCAAAAACATTTTATCACAGCATTTCAATATCAACATTAATTTACATTACAGGATTCAGTAAAGCAAAAGGAAAAGGCAGAGTCAAAGAGAATGATATATTAGCACAGAACTTCCAGAAGACGGGGAAAGTATTTGTACAAAAAGCCCCCCCCCCCCCCCACCCCCCCTTTCCACCCTCAGGGGAAATGTAGAAAGATGAAGAAAGTATTCAAGAGGATCACGAGCCTGGGTGGGTGGATGGGAGGGACGGGTGGGGGGTGGGGGAGGTTATTTAATCGGTGACTGCCACAGGAAATATTGATTTACTTCGTTCCCATACTGCGTGCTTCACTGGGCAGATTTGGACTGTCCTATATACCCACTTCTGTCATCTCCAAGAAAAACGACCAATATTTGTTTTTTCTTCAAGGAGTTCTGGCTCTTTTTCCATATCTTTTAATTTTTTGTTTATTTCCACTGAAAGGTCGGCCCGTTAGTCGTTTATCGTCCTGTCAACAGCTATGGGTCATCTCAAAACTGTCACCACGTTAAAAAAAAAAAGCTGCCTCAAACTATCCAACCAAGTCGGGTGAAAATGGTTGTTTCCAGTGTTCCTTTTTTATGACAGAGTGAGTAGAAATCACAAATTATGCAAATTTTGGTCGGATGAAACCCTTCCCACTGGACGGAAGGAATTGGCGACCACCATTTATTTCCAACTCACTCAGGCAGTTGTGGGAATACAGCCAATGCTTGCTGATAGTGACGACGGCATACGGCCACAAGTAGCTGAATAGAGTTTACAAATGAATTTTCTTCCAAATAAAAAGGTTGGATAGTGTAAGGCGGCTTTAAGGTTCAAAACCGTGCATAGCAAAAACACATCAATGTATCCTCCTACCAACGTTCATGTCATAACTACGTTGCACAAAAAGTACGGTAGATTATTTAATACAGACCCATCTATGTCAACAGCTGGTAAGGAAGTCCACAACTCAGCCAGACTCAGTACCATACAGTGTCAGCTGGTTCTTTATGCATTACAAACAGACCCACCTATGTCAACAGCTGTCAGGAAATCCACAGCTCAGCCAGACTCAGTACCGTACAGTGTCGGCATGGTTCTTTATTCATTACAAACAGACCCACCTATGTCAACAGCTGTAAGGAAATCCACAGCTCAGCCAGACTCAGTACCCTACAGTGTCAGATGGTTCTTTATGCATTACAAACAGACCCACCTATGTCAACAGCTGGTAAGGAAATCCACAGCTCAGCCAGACTCAGTACCGTACAGTGTCAGCTGGTTCTTTATGCATTACAAACAGACCCACCTATGTCAACAGCTGGTAAGGAAATACCACAGCTCAGCCAGACTCAGTATCCCAGCTACAGTGTCAGCAGGTTCTTTATTCATTACAAACAGACCCACCTATGTCAACAGCTGTAAGGAAATCCACAGCTCAGCCAGACTCAGTACCCTACAGTGTCGGCAGGTTCTTTATTCATTACAAACAGACCCACCTATGTCAACAGCTGTCAGGAAATCCACAGCTCAGCCAGACTAAGGGATGGTTCTGGCTCCGCCTTTCCGCTACTGTCTCAGCTCCCGTGCCTCCAACGGCCTCAGCAGGTGTGGGGAACTGCTCTTGTGTTGGTAGGGCACGGAAGTCAGCGAGTCTCTAGGTCCCATCGGCACCTTCGGGTGTTTTGTTTTCCATCCTGTGCCTCCAGTGGCCTCCTGTGTAGCTTCTTCCCAGGAGTTATGACCATCTCCAGGCAAACCCGCAGTGTGCCTGTGTAGTCTATGGGCCTCTGTGTGGTGGTGCTTGTCTTCTAACAAGCTGCCTTTATGGGCAACAGTCGGTTGCGACAGGGAGTACTGTCGTTTCCTGAAAATGGCAAATGCAGAATGTTTATATAAAGTGTTCAAACACTTAATAGTTTAGTTGTATTCTTCTTCAAAAAGACTAGGAAACGGGGTTTTTTAAGAATAAGAGGGAATTGTTAATTTAATTTAAGGGACGATGAAATAATTTCAAGCGTTTAAACTTGTGGGTAAGCGTTATGGATTTAACTTCAAGTTTCCGCTTTTGTACTTATTCTGTGCGCTGTCTAATGACTATTTGAAATATGCTTTTCTGCTTACGCTTTGCACTTTTACAGTCTTGCTCATTTGCTTGCTCATTTTCTTCATATTATTTTCATCGATGCACAAAATGTTGATAATTGCACAGGAACACTTTATATTTTGCTACAACCATAACTGGTTTCTTCTCTTCATTTCTTAACTCTTCTAGCACCGTGGGCGAATGTATTCGCTCATGACATCACTCTACACTTCTACCAAATGCAAAGACACTCACTGCCAAGCACCCTGCCATATGTTCGTCCATTTTTAAAGCTTATGTCACCGTTTCTTACGTTAAACTAAAACGCATGCGCCCTCGAAAATATAGTTACTCCCCTCTTGTTGGTTGAGATGCAACTGGCAAACAAGAATGTCAAACAACACATGGCGCTAGAGTTAATTTCACCTTTTTAATAAATAACTATCAAATCTCTCTCTCTCTCTCTCTCTCTCATCTTCCTCTCTCTCTCTCTCTCTCTTTCTCTCTCTCTCTGGTTTCCTTTCTTTCCCTTTACTTGCCTTCAGTCAGAAATGAAGCCTGTGGTCGTTTCAGTTTTGCACATCCATAGTGCCTCGTCCGTGTTTCTAAAATTCCTTCAGATCATTTTCAGTTTGCAAATATCATGGTAAGCCCAGGTTACTGATCTTCCCAGTTCATTCTTCATTTATTACCTTATTAATTTCCCAATTTTCATTTGACATTATTTTCTTCATTTTGACGGGGGAGGGGGGGGGAGCGGCGAGGGAGGGTTATTATTTTGAGCCATGTCCACTGAGCAGAGAGAGAGAGAAATGTCCTGCTCGCAAACCAAGGAACATTCCTTTCACGTGCATCCTCTTTACCAAAGGACACCTAGGAAGAAATTTGCCGCCAGAAAAGACAACTACGCATAATAAAATGGAAAATAATTGACATAAAGTATCTCTGTGAAACTCTTTGCAAGACAAAAAATTATCCACCCACCAAGGACCACTCATTATCTGACAAGAGTTATCTGTGTGCAACTCTCCGACAAAAAGAAAAAAGAACTACGTATTCCTCAATAAAACACAACAGAAAGCAGGCCTAACGAATAACTGGAACATCACTTTACGGATAATTCCGGCACCTATCGAAGATTTAGTCACAACTTTTACACCCAGGACACGCTTTCGTTTCCATATAATGGGTGAGACAGACCCCACGGATGGTGATGAGATTAACGTCCAATCGGTCAGAGACCCTTATGGACGGTGCAGACCCCACCCACCCTATTCCAACATGATGCCATGTCAGCAAGCAAGCACACGTACGCACGCACGCGGGCATGTACGCGCGCTCACGCACGCGCGCACACACAGTGACCCAGCCAGTCAGAACCCGTTCAGTGGGTTCTGACGTGATGCTGCGTCAATGGGTGCTGATTCCAACCCGCCCCCCATCCCCACCCCCCCCCCCCCCCCCCCCCCCTTCCCTCTCTGTCTATCTGCGCCAAAGTTTATTGTGTCATGACAACAATTCAATGCACGCGAAGGGATTTTGTTTCCATGAAGAGGGATTTGTTTTTGTATTTATTTGCACTTTGAACTTTCGTTTTTTGTATCAGCTTCCCATCTGCTCATCCCCCCCCCCCCCACCCCCCCCCCCCCTTATTGCAATGAATAAATAAATAAATGAACAGCCCAAGCGTTTTATCGTCTGAAATCTGCTCTCTCTCTTCCTTCCACCCCCCCCCCCCCCTCCACACACACACACTAACACAGAGTGACACACACACAGAGTGACCCATACAGAACTGATGACGCACGCACGCGCACACGCACACGCACGCACACGCACACACACACACAGTGACCCAGCCAGCCACTTGTTCCGCGGGCTCCGACACGATGCCGCGTCAAAGGATGGTGATATCTCTCTCTCTCTCTCTCTCTCTCTCCGTGTCTCTCTCTCTCCTCTCTCTCTCTCCGTCTCTCTCTCTCTCTGTCTCTCTCTCTCTCTCTCTCTCTCTCTCTCTCTCTCTCTCTCTCTCTCTCTCTAACAGATTGGAAGAATAGGCTTGGCCTAAAATCTCAATCCTTGAATAATAAAGTTTTTCAGTCTCTAGCAACAACATACCATAAGGCGCTTAATCTTGATGAGATCAAATCAAAGTGCTTTCAAAACATAAACACCAAGCAGCATTCAGAGGGGGAAAGGAGACATTGCAGATTGCAATCACAGGGGAACAGGTGGGTTTTCAGGTTTATGTTTTAAGATAGAGAGGGTGGGTTGATGACGGGGGGAGAGGAGAAGTGGTTTTTGAGGCAGTACAACCTGAAAAATCTAAAGAATGCCGGCCAACAGATGAAAGTTTATACCTAGGGATATTATGAAGGGAAAGAGAATATGAAGTTGAACGTGGCGGGCGCGCTGGCTTGTACAGATGGTAATACTGTCAGAGAGATAAGAGGGAGCAGCCTGATGGATAGATTTATAGCAGAGGGTGTGCAGTTGGTATTCAATTCTACCAACGACTGGTAGCCAGTACAGAGAGTGGAGAAAAGGGCCGATATGATCGAACTCTTTTTTAAAGAACAAGCCATGCAGCCGTATTTTGACATCGCTGGAGACAAGAAAGAGAAGAAACAGGTAGGTCAGAAAGAAGAGCAATGCAATAGTCAAGATGAGTGAAGTAACGAGCTCGACTGTGGCTTTGACTGATATGTATTTGCGAATATAGCCGATGTAACGGATTTGGAGGTAGCACGACATGTCTGTCAGGAAACTCTGCATTGGGAGAGTATTGTCCAGAGGGACAGTTTTAGTTCTTAACGGAGTCAGAGAGAGGGGGGGGATGTTTTAGCCTAGTTGGATTATCTCGGCTGAAACAGAGGCCAGTTTGCTGTTTGTGTCTACAAGCATGGCTTCGGTTTTATCGCCATTTTAACTAGACGGTTTTGAATCACCCAGTTTTGTCAAAGTAGCAGCTGGATACATCCGAAAGAAGGGAATGTAGGTCTTCGGAGAATGCACTGTTATGGAGTTGCGTGCCATCTGCACAGAAATGGTGTTTCATGTTGTGCTGGTCAGTGATGTTGGGAACTCCACAAGAAAGCATAACCTGTCGAGACTGACGACCATTGGCGAGAACAGACTGAAAGCGACCAGAAAGGTAACAGAAAACCTTGAAAGGGCAGAGCTCACACTTCCGAAAGTATGTTCAAGACGAGACGTAATGTGAGTGGTCTGTGGTATGTAAGGCAGCAGATAGACCGAGAAGTGTCAGAAAAGAGAGTTGACAGCATCAGATGCGAGTAGAGGTCAGTGACGATTTGAAGACCAGCTGGCCGCTGGTTACAGGCAGGCTGGTAAAGATGGTGGAGATTGTTTGCATAGACATGGCGGACTGGTAAGTTTGATGGAGATAGTTTGCATAGAGATGACAGACTGGCAAGGTAGATGGATATTGTTTCCATAGAGATGGGAGACTGGTAAGGTTGATGGATATTGTTTCCATAGAGATGGGAGAATGGTAAGGTTGATGGATATTGTTTCCATAGAGATGGGAGACTGGTAAGGTTGATGTATATTGTTTCCATAGAGATGGGAGACTGGTAAGGTTGATGGATATTGTTTCCATAGAGATGGGAGACTGGTAAGGTTGATGGATATTGTTTCCATAGAGATGGGAGACTGGTAAGGTTGATGGATATTGTTTCCATAGAGATGGGAGACTGGTAAGGTTGATGGATATTGTTTCCATAGAGATGGGAGACTGGTAAGGTTGATGGATATTGTTTGCATAGAGATGACAGAATGGTAAGGTTGATGGATATTGTTTCCATAGAGATGGGAGACTGGTAAGGTTGATGGATATTGTTTCCATAGAGATGGGAGACTGGTAAGGTTGATGGATATTGTTTCCATAGAGATGGGAGACAGGTATGGTTGATGGAGATTGTTTGCATAGAGATGGGAGACAGGCAAGGTTGATGTATATTGTTTGCATAGAGATGGCAGACCGACATATTTTGTTGGCATAGAGATGACAATGCTGTGGTTTCAGGCAGACTAGTAAGGATGGTGGAGATTGTTTGCATAGAGATGGCAGACTGGTAAGGATGGTGGAGATTGTTTGCATAGAGATGGCAGACTGGTAAGGATGATGGAGATTGTTTGCATAGAGATGGCAGACTGGTAAGGATGGTGGAGATTGTTTACAGAGATAAGACTTGTAAGGATGATGGAGATTGTTTGCATAGAGATGGCAGACTGGTAAGGATGGTGGAGATTGTTTACAGAGGTTGATGGAGATTGTTTCCATAGAGATAACAGACTTGTAAGGATGATGAAGATTGTTTGCAGATGGCCATCAGTTGTTTCAGCACAACCTTCTCTAGAAGTTGGGAGAGAAAGGGGAGGTTTGATACAGGTCTGGCGCATTGCCATAATCGTCTATGCGTACACTCCGTCTTTGGCAGGCTGGATCAAGATTTATGTAGGGGGTGGGTGAGGGGGGTCCGTTAAAAGCCCTACCCTGTGAGCACAAGGGGATTGTTAACCGAGGATCATACTCCGTGGCTAGAGCCTTTGGCGCTCTCTCCTGCCTCGTTCCTCTCCCCTGTGTATCTCCCTTTGTCTCTCGTTCACACACACACACACACACACACACACACACACACACACACACACACACACACACACACACACACACACACACACACACACACATTCTTTCTCTCTCTCAGCATTCATTGTGCACAATCTCATTAATATGATGGACATTATCCTTGCTAAAAACAAAAAAGACAATGTAAAGCAACTCCCCCCTCACTGCACATGCACACACACGCGCGCACGCACGCACGCACACACACACACACACACACACACACACACACACACACCACACACACACACACACAACATTACACACTAAACACACAACACACACACACACCACACACACACACTCACACTCCTCCCCACTCTCTCCTCTTAAAAGCCCTACCCTGTGAGCACAGGGGGATTGTTTACTGAGGATCCCACCCCGGGGCTAGAGCATTTCACGCGGCTCTTACCCGCGTCCGATGTACCCGTCATAGGACATGTGGGGTATTTCACTGACATTTTCAGTGGAGACAACAGTGCCACCTGTTGCCCCGCCCCGTCCTGCAAGGCAAAGGAGCCTAGGTACATCACCAAGAGAAGTACACCATGTCTCTCTCTCTCTCTCTCTCTCTCTCTCTCTCTCTCTCTCTCTCTCTCTCTCTCTCTCTCCTCTCTCTCTCTCTCTCTCTCTCTCTCTCTCTCTCTCTCTCCATCCCTCTCTCTATCTTTATCTCTCTCTTTCAGAATGCTATGTCTACAATGTGATTAAAGTGAAGGATATTTTTTCTCGCAAAAAAAGCCAACGTTGTAAAACAACTCTCCCCACATAATCTTATCCTCTCTGTCTCTCTAAGCATGGAATGCGCAGAATCTCATTAATTTGATGGACATTCTTGCTAAAATTGTTATAAAGCAACTCTCTCCTCTCTTTCCTCTCTCCTCTCTCTCTCTCTCTCTCTCTCCCTCCTCTCTCTCTAAGCATGGAATGTGCAGAATCTCATTAATTTGACAGACATTGTTCTTGCTAAAATTGCTATAAAGCAACTCTCCCTCCTCTATTTCTCTCCCTCTCTCTCTCTAAGCATGGAATGCGCAGAATATCATTTATTTGATGGAGATTATTATTGCTAAAAATTGTTATAAAGTAACTCTCTCTCTCTCTTCTCTCTCTCTCTCATCTCTCCCCTCTGCTCTCTCTCTCTCTCTCTCTCTCTCTAAGCATGGAATGTGCAGAATCACATTAATTTGATGGACACAATTCTTGCTACAAATTGTTATAAAGCATCTCTCTCTTCTCTTTCTCTCTCTCTCTAAGCATGGAATGCGCAGAATCTCATTAATTTGATGGACAGTATTCTTGCTAAAAATAATAAAGCAACTCTTTCTCTCTCTCTCTCTCTCTCTCTCTCTCTCTCTCTCTCTCTCTCTCTCTCTCTCTCAGCATGGAATGTGCAGAAATCTCATTAATTTGATGGACATTATTCTTGCTAACATTGTTATAAAGCAACTCTCTCTCTCTCCTCTCTCTCCCCCTCTTTCTCTCTCTCAGCATTCAATGTGCACAATCTCATTAAATTGATGGACATCATTCTTTCTATAAAAAAACAAAAGGCAAAGCAACTCTTTCTTTCATACTCTCTCTCTCTCTCTCTCCATCATAAGGACATTATTTTCTCTATAAAAAAAGAAAGAAGAAAAGCATCTCTCTCTCTCTCTCTCTCTCTCTCTCTGTCTTTCAGCATTCAATGTGTACAATCTCATTACTTTGATGGATATTATTCTTGCTAAAAAAAAATGTTGTAAAGCATTTATCTCTATCTCTTGTTTTTGTTTTTCTCTCCCCTCTCTCAGCATTCTATGTGCACAATATAATTATTATTATTATTATTATTATTATTTCATATTATTCTTATTCCAAAAAAACAATCTTGTAAGACTTTTTCTCTCTCTGACACACACACATTAAGGTATATAAAATAACATATTCAAACAAAAACACTATACACAGAAGAATGGAAATAGCCCCCACACATTTGACAAAGAAACATGCGAAAAGAAACAAACCTAGAACAAGAGAGAAAGTGTGTGCTTCATTGGTGGATTTTAGTGTTCGTTTTGAAGGCGGAGAGGGTTGGTCGCTAACGAAGGGACAGAAGCAGTTTGTCTTCTCCTTCTTCCAACTGTTGAAAAGGTCATTTTTGACCATTATTACAAATGAAAAGGGCGAAGAGGTCGAAGGAGGGAGAGAAAAGAGAGAGAGAGAGAGAGAGAGAGAGAGAGAGAGAGAGAGAGAGAGAGAGAGAGAGAGAGAGAGAGAGAGAGAGAGAGAGAGAGAGAGAGAGAGAGAGGGGGGGGGAGGGAGGTGTTTTTTGGTGGGTAGACAGCCAGACAACCGGCCAGACAAGGACCGTTCAGCGGTACCCAGCATGATGCCGGCCCAACCACTGCCTACCCTTGGGTCTGAAGCTTTAGTGCTCTGCCAGCAGCCTTCTGAAGATCTTAGCAGAAGGGGTCTGAATGGTTTCTGGAAGTAGGGCGTTCCATTCAACGCCCTGTTGTTTTGTTCTATGCGGTTGGTCCTAAAAAAAAATACAGCAAAAGAGCGTCGACCAGCAGTTGAAAGTTTATACAGGTCTAGGGATCTGAAGGGAAAAGGGTCTGAAACTGAACGTAACAGGCGAACTGACAGGTACATGGTAATACTGACGAAGTAGTAGGAGAACAGCATGATATTCATAGCAGGGGGTGTTAAGTTTGTATTCAATTATATATTTAACAGACAAGTGCAGAGATGGGAGAGCTAACACGATCAAACCTTTTCTTCCTAAGGACAAGACGAGCTGTTGCATTTTCAATGTGCTGTAGACAAAGAGAGAACAGAAACGGATAAGGCGGAAAGAACAGCATCACAAAGTCAAGACAAGATAGGATGAGGGAAATAATAAATATAGCTGTGGCTTCGTCCGATAGGTATTTACGAATGTGGCCAATACGATGGATCTGATGCTAACAGGACCGACAGGTCAGAGTCAGGAGATTATGCATAGAAAGTGTGTTGTCCAGAACATGGGTTCTTAACACAGAGAGACAGGGGCTAGTATGCTCGTTGCAACTAAAGTTTATCTTGAATTATATATGTGTTGATGTTGGAATAATAGCTGCCAATTTCTGGAAGAATGGAATTTTGATCTCCGTTAGTTGTACTGTTCTGCAGTTGTGTTTCATGTTATGCTGGTCGATAATATTGGCTAGAAGTGATCACCAATAATGAGGACTTAAAGCAATCAGAAACGTAAGAAAAGCGAGAGCTGGTCTGTTGATTCCACACATGTGTTCAAGACGAGAGAGAAAGATAGGGAGGTCTGTGATATCAAAGGCAGCAGACGATTTAAGAAATGTAAAAAGATGTTCTGTCAGCATTAAAAGCAATGGGAGTTCATTCACTATCTGAACAAGATATGTTTCAAGTACTGTGGTTAACTCTGTAGGCAGACTGGTAAGGATGGATATTGTTTGAAGAGAAATGATCGCTTAGTTGTATCAGAATAGTTTTCTCCAGAAATATGTGATGCAGGTAGTCTTTTTTCAGATTATTGGGATCCAGATTGGGTTTTTCCCTTGAGAAAGTGCCTCACAAGAGCACATCATCAGGTGACTGTCTCTGATACTAGCTGGAAAGAGAGAAGAGAGACACGATTGAACGATTGGTACGAGACAGATCAACACACACACACACACACACACACACACACACACACACACACACAGTTACCCAGCCAGCCATAACCCGTTCAACGGGCTCCAACGCTCTCTCTGCGTCAATACTCTCTCTCTCTCTCCCTCTCTGCATTCTATGTGCACGATTCGGATTCGATTCACATAGACATTGTTCTTGTTCTAAATAAATCGATGTTGTCACACGCTACACTCACCCACCTCAACACCTATTTAGGCAGAAAAGCCCAATTAAAAAAACCTCTTAACACGGGCACATGCACGCAAACACACAAACACATACACAGGCGCACATAATAATCTATTCAATCTAGTTTGTTTATTCATGGAGAACAGCATGGAACAATTTATCATCATCCTTAAAATCATATCCCTCAAACCCATCCATTAAAAAAGTTCTTTAAAAGAATTACTCGAAAAATGTAAGACTACTAACATTTTGTCTATTGACTTGTTGATGTGAAATATGTTTTATGTTACTAGGTGTCTGTTGTGTTTTATTTTCTGATCAATACCCTTGTATTGTTAATTTATCATCTCGTGCTTATCTCTCTAAATGTCTCTTACTTCATTTAACTTCAACTAGAATGTTCCACTATTTTCTCCTTCCCCTAATAACTACTTTTCACACTTGTACCCCCCCCCCCCTCTCTCTCTCTCTCTCTCTCTCTCCCTCCTCCCTCTCTCTCTCTCCTCTCTCTCTCCCCTCTTAGGGCTGAGTGTAAAAAAGCTGTAAATTGCTTGTCTCATTACCTTGGGTAAATAATTTCTTTTAAGTTTTTTCGTGTCTCTCTCTCTCTCTCTCTCTCTCTCTCTCTCTCTCTCTCTCTCTCTCTCTCTCTCTCTCTCTCTCTCTCTCTCTCTCTCTCTCTCATGTATGTGGATTTTCCAAAATGAATGACTAGCGATACTTGGCTTATCCATTTGATTGCCTAATATTTCCTGCATTCCTTGCAGATAACAAAATCACCCATCGCATCCATGTTGACAAAGACAAGAAGACTTCACTCTCAACTGGAACAGCACTGCTTCTGTTTCTTTTTATCCATCATATCACCTAACCCAATATCGTTTACGCGATAGAATAAATTTTGACAAACATCCACAAACTTTGCAATTTCGCCTTGAACTACATACATCACTGCCCCCATTTCCTCAACACTGACCCAATCTGCTGCACCCATAAAACAAGTATGAAATAGTGAGGCTAAGAGAGAGACTATAGTGAAATGAATAAGGGGAAGGAACTTCTCATAATTAACTCCCTTTTACTAAAACTGTATGGCACCTAATCGCCTAGCAAAGTGAAAGTAGTTGTCACAACAATACAGACCCAAGTTCATCCTCATATATATTGTGTTCAGTGTCTCAAAATTGTATCCCCCAGTAAAAAATAAGTTTGCTTACGACCGTAACTTCCAGACCTGTAGCAGAAGAGGCAACTGGTATTCGAGAGAGCTGGGCTGACATGTTATCTTTAAAACTTGCCCAGGGGACCTCCCTACTCCTTGAAGTTAAATTCAGGTGCTACAACATTAATATCTCAGTGCAGTGAACATGGTCTGATATGTACAAGGACCAGGGGGAGTAGGTGGCAAACGCGTTCAGATAATTTTCAATTTCAATGACTGGTGAAACTTATTGGCCAAAATGTTTTTTTTTAAAAAGCTTAGGACCTGAAAAAACTTCAAAACACTTCAGCCACACTGTAGACAGGTGTCTGCAAATCAAATCGAAATATTTGCTATTTGTACATTGTCTTAATATATAAGCCATGTCTGGATAGCTAAAAATATTAATATGTTGTCATGGTGTGAAATGTTTTGTCCTGTTTAATAAAAAAAAACACCAACCACAATTCACTGAAAATGTGCAGCAGTCAAGAATTAAACAAAATAATTTTAAAATTGTAACAGAGAACGTGTGCAGCAAGCTAGTCATAATGTGTGTTTACAAAGTAGCTGGTCTAAAAATTGTGTGCAGTCCTACAAGACAGTTTGGTGGTTTTTTTTATCATAACATGTGCGCGCACATTGTATAATGTGCTAAAATCAGGACTTTTCTGCAAATGGCTACCTGGAGTTATTTACATTTCTTCTCCATTACGGCTTAACGCAAAAGATTGCATTTTTCGCAAATGAAAATACAGTTTGAAATCTTGATCTCATTCAACTGAAGCGTTCATGGTTGTAACTAAATGTGAATATAACCCGGTTGACTTACCTTTCATAGGTGAGAAGTCAATGAAATGGACCCGGCCTGGCAGCAGTGACGATTCCTGAGGATGATGGGACGATGGTGACAGGGCTGGGCCAGGGGGGAATGTTGTGGGTCTTCAGCAGTGATGATTCCTGAGGATGGTGGGACGATGGTGACAGGGCTGGGCCATTGGGGGATGTTGTGGGTCTTCAGCAGTGACGATTTATGTTGCTGGTGGGGTGGTGGTGACAGGGCTGGGGACTGTTGAGGGTCTTCAGCAGTGACGATTCTTGTTGCTGGTGGGTTGATGGTGACAGGGCTGGGCCATGGGGGGGGGGGGGGGGGGGGGGTGTCTTCAGCAGTGATGATTCCTGAGGATGGTGGGATGATGGTGACAGGGCTGGGCCATTGGGGACTGTTGTGGGTCTTCAGCAGTGATGATTCCTGAGGATGGTGGGAGGATGGTGACAGGGCTGGGCCATTGGGGACTGTTGAGGGCCTTCAGCAGTGATGATTCCTGAGGATGATGGGATGGTGGTGACCGGACTGGGCCATGGGGGGATGTTGATGGTCTTCAGCAGTGACGATTCCTGTTGCTGTGGGTCGATGATGACAGGGCTGGGCCATTGGGGACTGTTGAGGGTCTTCAGCAGTGAAGATTCCTGTTGATGGTGGGATGGTGGTGACAGGGCTGGGCCATGAGAGAATGCTGTGGGTCTTCAGCAGTGACGATTCCTGTTGATGGTGGGATGATGGTGACAGGGCTGGGCCATGAGGGACTGTTGAGGGTCTTCAGCAGTGACGATTCCTCTTCTGGTGGGGTGATGGTGACCACAGGACTGAGCCAGTCCTTGTTAACGAGAGCCGAACCTAAACATAAGGAGACCTTTTTTGGCGATATTCACAATTACGCCTGCTAAGAACGATAATTTGTAACAGAAAAGAACATAGCCCATTGCTTTTTCAGTCAACATTATCGTTCTTGGCGGGCGTAATTGTGAATATTGTCAATTTTAAAAAAAATCAAAACAAGTCCAATTCTTAAGCAGAACAAACTCTAAAGCTACATTTGGATTGTTTTTTAAAGCATTTAGATTGTTTAATTCATTCTTTGAAAAGCATTGACTCGATTTATAAAATTAAAGAAAATTATTATTATGCGAATTAGAACTATTAAACAAATTTGTATAATTAACGGGTAAAGCTAGTTGTAATTTATACACCCCCTTCATATTTACGACCCATCATTCTCAAAGTCTCGGTTCTTTCAGTTACATGACAATGTCAATAACCTTCGGCTGATCCTAACCTTATCCCTTTTCCCGAGAACAGCAGAATGTTGCTTTTCAGTGACATTTTTCAAAGCGAAAATTTAATACGGGTATCTAAACTACAACCCAGCCAAAACTTTGCCAAATTATTGCGGCGCATTGTTTCTGCCACTGGAATTAAACGTAGGCCTAACGAAGCACAGGCTGCAACTGTCCAGACAGAACCTTAGTTAAGCCGGTGCCACACACGCGTAAAATCGTATAGGGGTGCGATCCGACTGGGCCACGTGAGTCATGATTTACGTGAAATATTTCCGTTTAAAAATGATCCTGCTATTTTCGCTCACTATACATGACCCAACACACGAATATCGCGTGAATCGTGACTCGCATCGTCACAGTCGCATCGCATTCAACTCCGAATCGTATGTAGTGTAGCAGGCCCTTAAAGGTGGACCCTGACGGATGAATTTTTGCAAGAAACACGTCGAGATCACCAGAAAGAGCCTTTTCAAGGATCGGAACACTCACTTTGCTCTGGTTTCCTAGAAATTAAACCGTCAAAACGGCGATTCCTCCTTGGCGGAGATGCCGGAGAGAGTAGCCATTTTGGATGAGGTGGGTGGAGGACACTCATTGTGGTTGAAGCGTTTTCTTTTTTTGTAGTGCAGTAAAAAAAAAAAAAAAACATTGGAGCTATACCCTTTGTTGTGAGCGAAACTCCTTTAAATAAACTGTATAAAATATAAAATTAAAAAAAGGCTTGCATTGCGAAAATTTCGTGCAAACGATTTGGCGGCCATTAGAAAAGATACGACACACGCCTTCTCTTTGGGTGAAAGAATTTGACTTCCAGCACCTCCGCCAAGGAGGAATCGCCGATTTTGACAGTTTGATTTCTAGGAAACCAGAGCAAAGTGAGTGTTGCAATCTCTGTAAAAGGTGTTTTCCTGGTGATCTCGACGTGTTTCTTACAAAAACTCATCCGTCAGGGTGACACGATCAGCTATCACCGGTCGTTTTTCCACACACACACAAATCAGAATTCCGGCAGCTCTCGCACTATCATCTGTCCATCTACAACGCTTATATAAAGACAATAATATTTTGGCGACATTAAGACACACATGGATACACCATTTACCTTTCATTTCAAATGTACAGATGTCAAAAATTCAATATGGCGCAGCAGACGACCACATAGGGCCGTCGTCTTGCAGACGCACAGTTCAAGAAAGAAAAAAACAACTTCGAGATAAAGGGTACAGGAAATGAAAAGGAGGCGCATGCTTGTGCGCGATTGGTTAAGATCGGACCACTTGACACAACAACACCTTTGTCCACACATTTCACGAGTTTTACGCTTGTCAGAATTATTCGCTCTTAGCTTTATCGGTGCATTTTCCAATTCTCTTTCTTTCACGTCTTGAGTGTGCTTGTCTCTCTCTCTCTCTCTCAATTTGCGTGTATTTTTTTTCTCTTCTTATTAATTTTAATTATTAATTAATTACTTAGGATCGATAGTTTCAACAACAAAATAAGCGCGTGTGGGCGCGCGCTAGTGCGCGCGTGTGTGTGTGTGTGTTCGCGTGCGTGCGCACGTGTGTGTTATTTCGGTTTTTAGTTTTGGTTTTAAATCTTTTCATGCTCGGCTGCTTTTGGGTTGGGGTGGGGAGAAGGCGAGAAGGCTTTTACTGTTTTACGCATTTCAATGGTTGGTGTTAATAATCAAAACGGCTTACGCCTATATTTCATCATGTCATAACAACAAAATCTAACAATATAAAAAAGAAAAATACTAAATGTGTATACTAAATGATTATATTATACCACTAAACACACACACACACACACGCGCGCGCGCGCGCACGCACACACACACACATGCACGTACATGCACACACACTAAGAGAGAGAGACAGACAGAGGCTACAAGTAGGCCTACACCCCCAATAAACATTCGTATTCGTACTCTCTCTCAACGCCTGTCTTACTTTTTGTCTGTCTGTCTGTCTGTCAGTCAGCCTGCCTTAAATCCTTTTTATTTATAGTATTTCTGCCCATCTGTCTCTCTATCTCTGACATCTCGACAGATGGACAACGATCGAACGCGATTTAGTTTTGTGATCACACCCATAGCACCCTAGTAGTATCTGACCATCTGCGGTCATCAACCAATCCTATACTTTGTCTGTCACCCTAGACAATGAGACGATGATACCTCCCCCTCCCCCTCTACCCAGCCAACCCGGCTCATACACGGACAGGGTGATGAATAGTAGAGGTGGGGAGAAAAACCGGTTTGAACCGAAAAACCGGTGCTAAACGTTCGCGGTTCGAAAAACCGGTTCGAGATGCTGTGAACCGGTTTTTTAACTGCAAACTGAAAGTAAGTTTTTCTTAGAATAACGCATTCTTTTCGAAGAACAACACTGATTCTCAGCGCAGATTGGGTGATTGTAAGCCAAGAGTAGCTGTTTCTAGTTTGTGGTGGTCTATGGCTTTGACTTTGACTGAGTGTTGAGTTGAGTGTGCGTATGTCATAAGTTTCTTTATTGTGTGTGTGTGTGTGTGTGTGTGTGTGTGTGTGTGTGTGTGTGTGTGTGTGTGTGTGTGTGTGTGTGTGTGTGTGTGTGTGTGTGTGTGTGTGTGTGTGTGTGTGTGTATGTCTGCGCGTGCGTGCGTGTGTGTGAATATTCTGACAAAATAAATATGTGTTTGCATAGGTGAAACTAGTGATGCGAGCACTGGTTAAAAAAACCGGTTTGGTAAAACCGGTTCGAAGAGGGAAAACCGGTTTCAAACCGGTTCGGATTTTTGAACCGGTTCTCAACTCTAATGAATAGCAAGAATGCCAGAAGAAATGAGGGGTCATCAATGTAATCCGTGCATGTTGAGTGGGCCACACAATTGTGTATGTGAGATTATGAGGCGCCATGAAAAGAGATCTTGTTTATTTGGCATGATGAAGATGATCCACATTCAGTTAGGTTAGAAGAAAGCACGGATCCTATATTCAATGTGTAGTGTCCATGAAGAAAGTAAACAACAGCGGAGAAGCAGAATCGAATGTAGACCTAGAGGAGCAGACTTTGAGATTGAGGGTCGTAAACATGAGGGGAGGGGGTGTCTAAAACTCAACATTGCCAGTAACTTACATAATTCTCCTAGCCACCCCCCCAACACATCACAGTATTGGCAGACTGCATCAACTGCAGTAAAGTTTGTTTGAAGAAAAATCTGTTTAGCGTCCTCCGGTCTGAAACACAAATGGGACATTATATTAAAGATGGTGGGAAGGATCCTGGAGGCAGTGCCCGGATGCAGTGCAACACCAGGAAAATCCCGATTTTTTGAACAATACAAATATTATTGTTTGTTTGTTGTTGTTTTATAAGGTAGGTTTGCATCATTATAGTTTGAGGCCATTCAGGGGATAAAGGCCTACGATAAATAAAAAACTCAGCGCAAAGATAATAATAATAATAATAATAATAATAATAATAATAATAATAATAATAATAATAATAATAATAATAATAATAGTGAATCATTTATATAGCGCATTCCTCCACCAATGTGGAGCTCTATGCGCTTAACAACAACAAAAATTAAAAGCAACAAATTCAACAACAAAACAAATAATCGCTCACGCACATGCAAATAGGCATACACATACACACCCCACCCACACATACACGCACGTACGCACATATACACACACACACACACACACACACACACACACACACACACACACACACACACGCGCGCGCGCGCGCGCACACACACACACACACACTCATACACACACACACACACACACACACACACACACACACACACACACACACACACACACACACACACACACACCGTTACCATCACCACCACTCACCCCACCCAAAAAACACAATACAAAATACAATCAGTTGAACAAAGCATCAACACACACACACACACACACTCTCTCTCTCTCTCTCTCTCTCTCTCTCTCTCTCTCTCTCTCTCTCTCTCTCTCTCTCTCTCTCTCTCTCTCTCTCTCTCTCTCTCGCAACAAAGCTGACGTACACATTGCAGTCAACACACAGTGAAACTAATATGGGGGGAGGGGAGTGTGTGTGTGAGAATAGAGTCCAGAAGTAATGTGGCCTAAAGGTTGTGATGTAGCTTGAACAGGTGGGTCTTGAGAGCTGATTTGAAACATTGCAAGGACTGGATATGGCGGATTTCGCGTGGTAAGGAGTTCCAAACTGATGGGGCCGAAAAGGAAAAGGAGCGCTCACCAAACATTTTTGTTCTGGATAGTCTGCAAGACATACACCCGTTAAAACCCTTCCCGAACCTCGTGGGTGTGTTTGCACCAATACTTTTACTTTTTGCTTCATATTTTCAAAACCGTTAATGGAATCTTGATGAAATGTTATGACTGTGTCCATGAACGATTCGAGTATCTGCA
>CM065690.1:41430819-41444379 GCA_017654935.2 Phymorhynchus buccinoides
GCAGAAAGCGTGGGCCCGAAATCCCGGCTACTCATTGGCTGACCCTTCTTAATGTGTCAAGGTCGTGCAACGTCAACAATAAGCCATACTTTTACTAATTGAAAAAGTAAAGAACAAAATTGGGCAAAATGGAAAAGGGCAAAATGGGAAAGGGCAAATGGAACGTTCTCTATATTTTCTCAAAAAAACCCCAACCACGATACAGAACAAGCTGCACGTACAGTTCAAAGGGCACCCACACAGTGACTAAGGCTGATGAGCCAACAGGCTTATCGTTGTAATTTGGAGACCCACATTTAATTGTCTTTCAAAGTTTACATGGTCATCATCATAATTATACAGAATAGTCACAGTAAATGCGTTGTTGAGGAAGTAAGTATTCACCACAATAAGCCTAATTTAGAAGGATCTGTTCCTAAACTATGGGATACATTCTTAAGGTTTTATAGAATTGTCGGACGACGATGATGATGATGATGACGACGACGACGACGACAACGGGACAACGATGAAGTACGCGGCAAAGATCAAAGAAAGGGCAAAATGGGACCTACCCGATGTAAAACTCAAACTCAAACTCTTTTATTTGTCGTAAAACCATCAAAGGAATTATTGACACAGCTGAAGTAGTAAGCACATACCACGAAAGAAAGAAAATAAAACAAAAAGCACAAGGTAAAGTTCGTGACGAAGTAAATGCAGCAGATAGATCATGGTAGATCTCTTTTTAGTCGCTTTCTTCGCAACCTTCCTACTAGAAGATGCACAGCACGGAGTGGCATAGGATTTGAGAAAGATAATAGATAAGCGTGTGGTTTTTTTAATAAATATTTCAAATTATTATTTTCTTCTCATAACATGGGATGTTTTAGGGCGTGAAAGATTTTGTCAGTTGGCCAACGTATTAGCTGGATTTTTTAAAATATTAAATGTCCATCGCGACTAGACTATTGCCAGTACATGTATTGGCACCTGCGACGTATTGATCCTGAACCGATATATTAAAAATGTTTACAACGGCCTGTTGCTTCTTTTATTTCTTCAAGTCTCAAATGATTAAAAGATATGAAGAGAGGAATTTGACTGGGTACTTATTTTTTAGTCAAGCCTATAACTCATATAAGTCATAAGTCATAGATAGGCCTAAGTCAATAAAGAAACTTATGACTTATCATAGTGACTTATGTGCTTGACTCTGAAGTGGGTCGGGGAGGGTTGAGTCAAAATTTTAGTGAAATATAGGTAACAGAAGGAGTAAGTCATGCAAGATCGTTTATTTGTTTTGTCTTAGTCTTGTTGTTTTTTCGCCCCAAATCTCAATCCTTGTGTATGTTTCCCCCAGCCTGTTACCCCTTTTCTTTGTTTGCATAGATCTGTGGACTGGAACTGTGATAGCCGACAGTTGAAGGGAAATAACTCTTTACGACGTAGACAGCATGGCGACCTCTGCGGTGCAGAGGTTGTGCATTTTTCAAGTTTCTTTGCTGAAATCTGGGCATCATTATTCCTTGATTCAGGTGATAATTAGATCATGATCATAACCTCATCTGAAGCAAACTGAACTGTCTTGTTTTTGAATGTGATGCTTCTTACCGTGGGGATACCGGGGGGTCTTACAAAATAGTATATTATATATAATAATATAATAAAATAATCATTATTAATTAATAATAGTGAAATACTTATACTGTTATGCTATATTGAAATAGTTAGGAACTTCCCCCACCTTCTGGAAGTTCTGTGCTTGTTACTTCCTCTAATCTGTCACTCTCTTTGACTCTTTTTCCTTGCTTTGTGTCATCTAGTAGATGATCTACTACTAGTACTACTACTACTACTACTACTACTACTACTACTACTACTAGTACTACTATCTTTCTGACTTTTTGGCCCATTTCCCCCCCAAAAAATCTTCCATATAGTTTTCTCCTTTCAGGTCCTCCGAAATCGGACTGAGTCAGCTGAATGCAGC
The DNA here is from genome assembly GCA_017654935.2 of Phymorhynchus buccinoides. Taxonomy (NCBI): domain Eukaryota; kingdom Metazoa; phylum Mollusca; class Gastropoda; order Neogastropoda; family Raphitomidae; genus Phymorhynchus; species Phymorhynchus buccinoides. The sequence continues at coordinate 41,432,792 of CM065690.1, forward strand.
GAAGACACCAGTAAAAACTGGAAAACAGACATATGTACCCATTGTCACACGTGATTGTGGCCTTATGGCTTGGGAACGAAGAAGAAGAAGAAGGGGTTTCAAACTATTTGTACGGAAGACCCCCCTCCCCCGGTAATCCCACGGTGTGTGTGCGTGCGTGTGTTAATTCAATCTTGACGATATCGTCTAGACTAACACTTATGGCTTAGATTTGACAGGGTTACCACTAATTTACCTACTGTATTAGAAATAATTATGTGTACTGTATCTCTTGGCATTTAATACATTGTTTAATCCACAGCAAATTCCACATTCCACCTGAACTAAGAACTGCACAGTGCACCATCTACTAATGCATTCAAAAATCTACTCGACAAAAATGAACATTTTAGTGAAATGTTTTATGATTCTGATGATTGAAATTGCAATCATTACTGACATTAATTTTTTTTTTAGTTTCGTTTTGCATGCAAATGCAGCCTAACTAATAAAGAGAAATGTTTGGATGGGACACTTAAAATCTGCAAGGCTTAGGCAGAAGCCAGTCCCTTTAGTACTACTAGTACTATGTACTGCTACTTGATTTATGCCTCACAGTCTTAGAAGATAATCACTGTAAATCAGATGGCAAGGCCGCTCCATCCTGCACACATTACCACAGGCAGAAGATTTACTGAACTCATTAATTAATCCCTATGCCTGACAAACAATGCACCATATTTACTGAACTCCCTATGCCTGACAAACAATGCACCATATTTACTGAACTCCCTATGCCTGACAAACAATGCACCATGTTTACTGAACTCCCTATGCCTGACAAACAATGCACCATATTTACTGAACTCCCTATGCCTGACGAACAATGCACCATATTTACTGAACTCCCTATGCCTGACAAACAATGCACGATGTTTACTGAATTCCCTATGCCTGACAAACAATGCACCATATTTACATTAAACTCCCTATGCCTGACAAACAATGCACCATATTTACTGAACTCCCTATGCCTGACAAACAATGCACCATATTTACATCAAACTCTCTATGCCTGACAAACAATGCACCATATTTACTGAACTCCCTTTGCCTGACAAACAATGCACCATATTTACTGAACTCCCTATGCCTGACAAACAATGCACCATATTTACTGAACTCCTTATGCCTGACAAACAATGCACCATATTTACTGAACTATCTATGCCTGACAAACAATGCACCATATTTACTGAACTCCCTATGCCTGACAAACAATGCACCATATTTACATCAAACTCCTTTGCCTGACAAACAATGCACCATATTTACTGAACTCCCTATGCCTGACAAACAATGCACCATGTTTACTGAACTCCTTATGCCTGATGAACAATGCATCATGTTTACTGAACTCCCTATGCCTGACAAACAATGCACCATGTTTACATCAAACTCCTTATGCCTGACAAACAATGCACCATATTTACTGAACTCCCTATGCCTGACAAACAATGCACCATGTTTACTGAACTCCCTATGCCTGACAAACAATGCATCATGTTTACTGAACTCCCTATGCCTGACAAACAATGCACCATGTTTACTGAACTCCCTATGCCTGACAAACAATGCATCATGTTTACTGAACTCCCTATGCCTGACAAACAATGCACCATGTTTACATCAAACTCCTTTGCCTGACAAACAATGCACCATATTTACTGAACTCCCTATGCCTGACAAACAATGCACCATATTTACTGAACTCCCTATGCCTGACAAACAATGCACCATATTTACTGAACTCCCTTTGCCTGACAAACAATGCACCATGTTTACTGAACTCCCTATGCCTGACAAACAATGCACCATGTTTACTGAACTCCCTATGCCTGACAAACAATGCACCATGTTTACTGAACTCCCTATGCCTGATGAACAATGCACCATATTTACTGAACTCCCTATGCCTGACAAACAATGCACCATATTTACATCAAACTCCCTATGCCTGACAAACAATGCACCATATTTACATAAAACTTCCTTTGCCTGACAAACAATGCACCATATTTACTGAACTCCCTTTGCCTGACAAGCAATGCACCATGTTTACTGAACTCCCCATGCCTGACAAACAATGCACCATATTTACATCAAACTCCTTATGCCTGACAAACTGTTTGGCACACCGGTGCAGTCACCAGTGCCTGCACCTGACAAATTGTTCGGCACAAACCTCCACTTACTCTCCTCATCAATCAGTTGTTTAAAATATATACAAGGAAGCTTATTCTGTGACCATTTGCTTTGGAATGACTTACAATTTTCAGGCGTTTTGTTGGTCTTGTTTGTTACTTAGTTCTTCATAACAAAATTACTATCTCTCTCTCAGAACCTTCGGTGCATGAGTGCAGTCAACCGGGCACAAATGGTTAAGAAGTTTTACTGAAGAATCTTCAGTAGAAATTAAGGGTGGACCTTTTGAGCGACTTCATATTTGTTTGTTTATCTGGCAACATTACACTCTTTCTTTTCTGGCAAAGATATACATTTTGGCCTATGCTAAACGACATTAATCTGTGACAAGAGAAAGCAACCTCATTAGCTTTTTTTCTGAGATCAAATTTGGAAATTATATTCCTTATGTATCATAGTTGAAAATGAAGCTACAAGGTAAACTGTCCTTTTAGAAACAAACAAACAAACAAAATTGAACCTTTCAACTTTTATTTCAGAGACAATGCAAGCTTCACTGCAGCTGTTCCTTGTTGGGGGATGCTGGATCCAGTTCCTCCCCTTCAGGTCCCTCCCAGAGCACGCCAGCACCGGTGTACAGGCAGGCAGACATGGCAGTGCCAGACAACCTGATCAGGGGTAGCCTGCAGCCCAAGGCGCACACCAAGGCCCAGAAAATCAGCCGCGCCATGCAGGCCTACATGGAGAGAGCTCAGGCCTATGGTCAGTTTTGTGGGATCAATGTGTGTGTCAAGTCAAGTCAAGTCAAGTCAAAATAATCTTTAATGAGTGTGGTGTGTGTGTGTGTGTGTGTGTGTGAGACAGAGGGAGAGAGATTCCATGGTGTTAATTGTTTAGTTTGAAAATACTATCTTAGATAAAAATGATGTATCAATATTGTTTTTGACCTTTTTGTTTGAATCAGTACTACATGTATCTATTTTATTTAAAAAAACACCAGGATATTGTTTTTGACTTTAATACACGTTTTATTGGTTTCAGATCTAGGACAAAGAAAGCAGATATTAGTATGATACTATTATATTGGCAATAGGTGCTTCACCAACATATTATAATTTATAGAAAAATATTAACTTTTTGACTTACCACATGAATGTCTTCCAGTAATGGTGTTGTTGTTTTTAATAATATATAAATTAAAATCGATATAAATTTATGCATGTATTGTTGGTTTCAGACAAGATGATGAAGGCGGAGATAGAGGAATACAAAATTGGCAAGAGGCATCTGGCCAACATCATGGGTCAGGATCCCGATCTGTTTGAGCAGGAAGACGTTGATGTAAGTCGTCCTCCCTCCATGGGCTGGGTCACGGTTAAGATTGTATTTGTATTGATGTTTTGTATTGTCTTTTGAGCACAGAGCTCACACACATATAGAGGTCTCTCTCACATACACACAATTACTACACACACGTTCACAGGCATACACACAAGCACACACACACACACGCACGCACACACACACACACACACACACACACACACACACACACACACACACGCACACGCACACACACACGCACACGCACGCACACACACACACACACACACACTGTTTGCTTATTTAAAGTCTTTTTATATATTTTTCAGAAAGCCATAGAATACCTGCTTCCTTCAGGTCTAACTTCAAAGAAAGCACGGCCAGTGTTAAAGGTGAGCATACAACAATACAGTTGCAACATTTCAATATCTTGTTTGGATGTTTGTGTGTGTGCGTACAAACTAGCGCATGGTTGATAATGTGTATCTGTGTGTGTACATGCATGTGAGCGTGAACGCGTGCATGTATGCATGTGTTTAAAGAATTTGTTAATTGAATGTTTCGTCAATAAAGACTAGCCTTCAGGACGCTGTGTGTAAATTGTTGGGATAAATCTGTCACCGTTACCTCCGCCAAGAAGATTATTATTTTGCCAGCATTATTTTATCATTTGTTTATGAATATTTGTACTGGTACTCAAGCAAGTTTAAACAGCTACACTTTGAACTTTCACAGTGTTTGGTTATATCAACCATCCAAATACTGTGTATTAAATTAACACATTTTTAGCTGTGTTGTTTTAGTATATGTACATGGATTTTTTTGTATGCCTAAGCCCTTTCATTTTTGCCAAATGATAACTATATTTTTAATTAGCATAAAAATCACTTTCAGAAAACAAGATAGCTTAGATGAAATAATGAAATAATTTATCTTTTTCAGCATCCATATGAAATTTTCCCCAAACGTAAAGGTAAGATGAATAATTTTGTATTGTATCTTATTTTTATGTTGTTTGCAAGTTCAAAATCCTGAAACAATATTTTTCTTCTTTTTAAAGTCTGTCTGGCTTGGTAATGTTGTTTGTAAACATATATGTGCATAGCTTCAGTTATGCTGTATACATGTACTTGTTAACTATTGTACAAGCCTAAAATCTGTTAACTCACTCAGGACTGGCCGAATTATTTCCCCTTGTTCTGTGGGGACTGGGCATTCAACTAGGTTCGTAAAATAATCACCAAAACCAAGTTATGAAGAGTTAGGCATCAATATTTTCAGAAACGATTAGCAGCACCATGCACTAAACGATCGTAAAATATCAGATTCCATACCTTCGTCGTTTGTCTCCTATTGACAAAAACAGCTAACACATAGAAATAAGGAAAATTTCACATTCCGATCTTTGACCCCCTTCTACAACCAAAGCTGAAAATAAAGTCTGCAATGATTGGTTGATTTCAAGAGAGGCAAGGTCAAAGCAAACTGAAAATAGGTTATGACTTCCCACCGGAAAGCTGGTTACACGCCAGAAATCAAAACCTCTTGAAAACTCTTATGAGCCGGATCCGGGCCATTCGTCCTAAACGGTTGTGCGAGCCATGAGCCGGAACCGGCTCAATCGCCCTGAGTAAATTAATATGCATTTAGTTGTGCTGTGGGTTTTTTTCAATACTTAAAAGTGTTGTAATATTTCCACCATGATAAATTTCCATGCATTGTCTCATATGATTTTTTGTTTAAGCTGTTGTAAAATGCCTTAAGTTGTAGTGGAGCTTCATCTGATGAGTGTTAGCAAAAAGCCTGAATATACAAAGAGCTTACACTCCGCAGCTGACTGAAGCCATATTTTTCATTCCCACCCTTTCACCTACACTCAGGCATGGGAATTGTCAGTCTTTTGGCTGATTTCAGCTTTTTTGATGGTCCTCTTCAGTCTTTTTTTGCAAGTTTCAGCTTTTTTGATGGTCCAAGAGGACATTTATGAGATAAAAAAAAAGAAGCCCAATGAGTAAAACTTACGTTATTGGTTATACATGAATGCAAAATGAGCTAAATATATCACTCTTATCTCTAATACTGTTTTTAAGGCTTAGATAACAGAAGAAGCTTCATTTTCTGAGGGCTGTATCCCAACACACACGGTTTTCAGTTGTTTTTTTATTCCTTGTTCCTATGCCTGCTTCCAGACCCCAATTTTCAGTCTTTTTTGTCTTCTCTAATTCCCATGCCTGGGGGATCATTGTGAACTCACTCACTGCCTAGAACAACACTAACACTTCCCACTCCCACCTTCTAGGTGGGAAGTGAGAAAGTTAGCTTCATTCTTTGCAAGGTTTGTAGGCTGCGAAGTTATCACTCTTTGTAACACTTAGGCTTTTTGGTGTTAGTCTGATTCAAAACACAATACTTTCTTTTTTGTACCCAAGTTTGTATCCATTGAATGAAATGTGCACTTAGGGCATGTGCACATATATATATATACGGAAATCCATGCATGTATCCTGTCCGCATTCCACAAATAAAGTAAACGAAAGTACAGAAATGAGCGGATGGAATATGTGAATGGATTTCCGTGAGTATGTGCACACTCCTTCATATAACATTTATTTATTACGGATTGCGGATTGGTTTCCGTGCGGAATTTGCACATTATAGGTGTGGGAGGCCTTCAGTATAGATACAGAGCTGATTCTAGGGTGCGGGATTGATACAATCCCCCAAATATCTGTTCCTTCCCGCAATCATCGGGTCTAAGCGCGGGCCGACGCCCGCATATTTGCAGAACTGCCCGCACTTTTTACAGATCGCTGCGGAAATTCCTTCGTCGTCTGCAGAATCCGTCGCCTGCACAAACCGAAAGCATCGAGCAGGAATGAATGATTTCTTATTTCTTAACATTTCATTGGTTCCTTTACAATGTTAGTGTAAATCAACCAATCGCGTTCATCTCGTTTTACCGACAAGAAAATGCGAGAGTCCTACCCGCCATATTGAATTTTCTTCAAAATGAAGCAGACTCCTCGACTTTGATTTTTGTGGCGGCAAAGTAAAAAAAAAGAAATCCTCTGCCAAACGAGTGCGCAGAAGATGTTGCAGAAACAGCTACTGCATCAACAGTCTCGGAGAAGCAGCCCGAAGATAACGGCTCTAGTGCGAGGGAACACCAGTTCCAAGACGAGTGGCTGAAGAAGTGGCCATGGTGAGCGAATATTGAATCGGACCCCCCCCCCCCCTTCCCCTCATATCCATTGGACCTGCCCCCCTTTTTTTCATTCTTAGGGGGAGAACGCCCCCACTTTTTCAAAATCCTAGAATCAGCTCTGTAGATACTGAATTCAGTATAGCAATTCTGTCCGACTGGAACATTTAAAGATAACGTTGCTTTCTTCTTCAGTATAGCTGAGACATTTTTCAGTATAGAGCTCTGTATATATGACCCAGCCCCACAAAATGGACATTAAGTGTCGAAATCACCATTCTTAGAAAATGAATATAGCACAGTTGGAAACTGCTTTTTAATGATGTGAAAACCATTCTTGTATCCTTTTTTGTTGCAGAGTTATGAGCATTTAAAGTTGGTAAGGTGACTGTCAGCCATTTGAGAAATCACACTCTAAAGTCTATCCTATCCTATGAAAATGCATCAACCTAGTAATTTTATAGCACTTATTTTTAATATCTAGAGACCATATGAAAGATTACCCTTTACGAATATGAAAGATAAGATGTTAGAGAGCATGAAAATGCCCATAGCTCAAAATTTATAAAATTAAAAAAAATTTGACTTTGCAAGCCTGTTGTGAGAAACTAGCCCAGCGACTTAATGTTCCTTTTGTGGTGCTGGGTCACATATGTGCACACAGCCTTTATCAGTTACTATGCGTGAACAGATTGTTGAAATGTGATATTTAAAACAAAGACATCGGTAGGGGAAGTAACAGTAGTTTTGTCCTTAACCCTCTTGCATTCGCATTTGTTACAGACAAAACTTCTTCTAGTGTTCAGATTCTTTCACACATTTTCAGAAAAATCTGTCTTTTGAAGCACACAGCGTCATACAGTTACTATCAGTATCACGTCATTGCAAGTGAGAAGCTTCTTCATAGAGTGTGTATAGCAAACCAGAACTTAGTGCGTGATGGAAATACTATCAGAGGGGGTCTCAGAGTGGGGGCAAGCCACGGGCAGTTTTGGGCGGCTTGAATACACAGAGGCAACTTCCGACTGGGCGGTTTGAGGCGGAATAAATGCAAGAGTGTTAACACTTGTAACCCCGATTAAAATGATGACTCTACTCCCTGTAACCACCAAATTAATGTTGGTAAACTGGGCCCGAAATGGGGTACTTTGCTTTAAAATATATTAAAAAATAACTACTTGATGGATTGACTTCAAATGTTCAGGGTTTGTGCATAAATGAAGAATGTTTAACTTGCAATGGTTTTTTTTGTTATGTGATATTTTTGATTTTTTGATATTGCAATTTTAACTCCAAAATACATAACGAAGTGGGTGTACGGGGGCGGTTTTAGACGGCTTGGTAGGAGAAAGTAATGGATGTCATGGGCGGAATCAGGCTATAAGGGGCTTAAAACGTTAAAGTGATTTTCTGCTAGTCAGTCTGATTGAAACTGTCTCGTTTTAGATGCTGAGTTTGGTATGGATGGACGCCCTTTCCACTTCATGTTTTACACTGGCAAGTCAAACTTCTACAGTCTGATGCTGGTGAGTGGTGTGTGTGTGTTTCATTTAACGTCTATCCACTTCTCGTGATATTAGACGGTAGTGTGTGCGTGCGTGCGTGCGTGTGTGGGTGGGTGGATGGGTGTGGGTGTATGTGTGTGTGTTTTTGTGGAAGTTCCTAATTGATGAAAAATAATGATGTTAGCCCAAACCATTATGCTTGTTTATTTGAAGGCTATGTGAAAAGATAGTAAATCAAGCAGTCATACTTGAGCAAACTACATGTAGTGCATTTAATCACAAGGATGCAAATTGATGTGTGTCATGCTTAAATGGGCATTTAATTATTGCATGAATTGCATTATGCACATATGTGTAATCACAGTCACACACACACACACACACGCACATGCATGCATGCACACACGCACACACACACACACACACGCGCGCGCACACACACACACTCGCACACTTATTATTTTCTCTCAACTATCCCACCACCACATGTTTTGTGTTACATGAACTTTATTACATTTTGTTCTTCTATGCACAGGACATATCAGAGAAGATTGAAGCCCTGAAGAAGGAGGAAGACAAGCTGATACACAAAGGGCAGATGCTGGAAGAAAAGGACAAAAAATTGTGAGTTTAAGAACAACCAGTTGGATGCTTCTAAATGCTCAGATTCTTTTCTTTTGACACAAATGACAACCTTCAATACAGGGAAAAGAAAAAAAGGTTTGTTCTGAAGAAAGTAATTACTGTATTATAGGGAAAAGAACAAAAGTTTGTTCTAAAGAAAATAATTACTGTATTATAGGGAAAAGAAAAAAAAGTTTGTTCTAAAAAAAAAGAATTACTGCATTATAGGGAAAAGAAAAAAAAGTTTGTTCTAAAGAAAATAATTACTGCATTATAGGGAAAAGTAAAAAAAAGTTTGTTCTAAAGAAAATAATTACTGCATTATAGGGAAAAGTAAAAAAAAGTTTGTTCTAAAGAAAATAATTACTGTATTATAGGGAAAAGTAAAAAAAAGTTTGTTCTAAAGAAAATAATTACTGTATTATAGGGAAAAGTAAAAAAAAGTTTGTTCTAAAGAAAACAATTGCTGTATTATAGGGAGAAAAAAAAAGTTTGTTCTAAAGAAAAGAATTACTGTATTATAGGGAAAAGTTAAAAAAAGTTTGTTCTAAAGAAGAGAATTGCCGTATTATAGGGAAAAGAAAAAAAATTTGTTCTAAAGAAAAGAATTACTGTATGATAGGGAAAAGTTTGTTCTAAAGAAAAGAATTACTGCATTATAGGGAAAAGAAAAAAAAGTTTGTTCTAAAGAAAAGAATTACTGTACAATAGGGAAAAGGAAAAAAAAGTTTGTTCTAAAGAAAAGAATTACTGCATTATAGGGAAAAGAAAAAAAGGTTTGTTCTAAAGAAAAGAATTACTGTATTATAGGGAAAAGTAAAAAAAAGTTTGTTCTAAAGAAAAGAATTACTGCATTATAGGGAAAAGAAAAAAAGGTTTGTTCTAAAGAAAAGAATTACTGTATTATAGGGAAAAGTAAAAAAAGGTTTGTTCTAAAGAAAAGAATTACTGTGTAATAGGGAAAAGAAAAAAAAGTTTGTTCTAAAAGAAAAGAATTACTGTATTATAGGGAAAAGAAAAAAAAGTTTGTTCTAAAGAAAAGAATTACTGTATAATAGGGAAAAGAAAAAAAAGTTTGTTCTAAAGAAAAGAATTGCCGTATTTTTCAAACTCTAAGGCGCACTTTATATAAGGCGCACACCCCTACTTTTACACAAAATTCAGATTTTGTTAATATATTTTCTTACTATATTATCAGTCACATTATAAGGTGCAGGGGTCTCAGTCTGGGGAAAAAAAGTATCGCCTTATAGTCTGAAAAATATAGTAAATTTTCCAACAAAAAGCTGTGAACATAGGAACAATTAATAGTTGAATACATGTGTTCTCAAAATTCTTTTCTTTTAACCCTTTCATTTCACCGCCAGCCATATTTCAGGCAAGAATTCCCATTAAATTTACCTGGGTAGAGAACAAAATCCATCTGCAGTATTGGGGATTCTTCTGTGGCATATGTAAAATAAGGTCTATCCTTACTTCCCAAAAAACTAAGACAATAGGGTCTTTGGATAATTGACCCCAATTTTTGCCTTTTTGACATAGGTGTTAAATAATTGTGGTGCTAAATTGCGACTTTGGCGATGAAAGGGTTAACACAAATGGCAGCCGTCATTTGAGAGATATAATGTTTGCCATATAAAATCAATTACAGCAGCCAACCAAAAGCTGTAAACAGCAGAACAGTTGATACTGTGATTGGATACTTCAGCCCACAAAATTGGTTTTCTTTTTGACATAAGCGGGAGGCTTATTTTAGAGAAAACGGAAAAAAGGTTTACCATTAAGCAGAGAAGAGATTTATCCGCTGAACGGCGGATTTTCTGCCTTTTTGATGGCCCCAGGGGTCATTTTTGAGATCAGTGTAAATCCGTTGATAATATTTAGGGTTTTTTGGGGGGTAGGGTTAGGTTTTTTGATGATCGGGAGGACGACTGGACGAACGATCGATGTTTCGTTCTCGATCAGTCTGTTCTCAAATGGACGTTTCCGGTTTCTCATTGGGCCGACCAAGACTGCTCTCTTTGTTACCACTCTATGGTTAACCGAGACCATAAAAGCGGAAGTTGATGTTTGAGAAAGAAGGATGCCGTTTGATAATTTTTTCCAGGAAGCGCCATCTTTTTAAGTTTCACGAGGTCGGTTTCACGAACGAAAATCACAATGTTTCGTCAGCTGAAAGAAAGTGAAAAAGTGTTAGCGAAGAAAATCGACTCTTCAGTGAAAAATAAGTGGAGTTGGAAGTGGATGGAGGTCGAAGTTAGCGCTAAAGTGATAATACCCAGTTCCAAAGGCCCTGTTCCCCGGAATGTAACTATCGCACTGAAAGACTTCCTGATGGACATAAGATAAGGTAAGAAATAGACATTTTTTTAATAAGTCAAGGCAACTTATATTTTGATACTTTACTGTCCTGAGTGATGATTCTTTATTGATTAAATTAATTTAAAAGCAAAACTTCTGCTTCAGGGGGCTTTGACCCCTGACCCCCACCAGGGGCTTTGCCCCTGGACCCCACTGGGGGCCTTCTGCGGCCCCCGGCCCCCCGCCTTATTTTTCCTCCTTTTTTACTTTTTCAGACTCTCATCTCTGATTAAGAGTACAAATATATCTCTGTAGCTTTTGTTTGTTGTGGCTCAATCATTGTCAATGTCAATGTCTTTTCAAAACAGCCTTATATATTTATCTGTTATATATTATAGAACAGTTTTAAGTATAGTAGGATTTACTTCATTGAAATTTCATAACCCTGA